>AP025049.1:15239302-15402860 GCA_036186865.1 Eustoma russellianum
AAGTTGGAATTTAATAGGAGAAAAATCGGGTAATCGACAAACGTCGAAAATTCGTTTTTCTACGAACACGACACATGGAACTTTTTTGGCGTGACATATGACATGTATCTAGACACTTTTTACATACTCTATACATTCTAAAGTGTTCTAGAAATATAAATTAAAGGCTGATTAGAATATACCATATGTGTATAATTATTGTGCACTATTTTACAAAGTTTGCAAAAATAAAATTCAGCACATGTATAAGCTTGTCACACGCCTACTACAGCCTTATTGGAGCATATGTGGAGGTTTGGTGGCATCTTGATTTGCCATGAATGAAGTATACAAGGTTGGTGACATAAAGAAATGAGCTACACAAGGTAACATTCAAACTATGTCACATTAGTAACACATGCTGAAAATTCCAGCATGTGTGCCTTGAGTTGGCCGAAATTATTAGGCTAAATTGTGCCATATTTACTTCCTTACATTGAATGGATTGATTGGAAGATAGAATGACAATGTTTTAAAAATATTATAGAAATAATGTGATGATATTTTTAAATATCACACATGCTGAAAATTTCAGCATGTGTTGGAATGTATGTGGCCGAATTTCTGTCCGGAAATTAAGCATAATTGATTTTTTATTTTCAATGGATAAATCTACTACCTACATGGAAATATTTTGAATATAGTGTGAATATCACACATGCTGAAATTTCAGCATGTGTAGAAGTCATGGTGGCCGAAATTTATGAGATTAAATGTGATGAAATGTCTTGCAAATGTATGGAATTTATTATGTGACTTATGACAACATTTTTTTGGCTAATTGGCACATGTTTTTAAGTGTTATTTTCAGATTTATCTAGTCATCAAATGATGACAACTTTCATCCAATCAATGAGTGCCAAGTAAGCAAGGCTATAATGATCCTCCAATGAGGAGTTGCCAAGTAAGCAAGTGAATGTCACAATGATGCAAGATATTCTTCCAAGCACTAAAAGATAATTTTCAAGGGGAAGAACAAGGAAAGGGTGCGGCCACATTGTTGATAAAAAGAGAGAAGGAGAGCAAACAAAAGAAAAGAAAAATCTTACAAGTCCAAGAGAAAAAAAACATTTTCTACACTTTTCTTCTACACTTCTTTCTTTCTTCCATCTTAAAGCCTATTGTATTCATATTCATATATCTTGAATAGGCTTCATCTATACCACCATATATTCTTTATTGTTGTAAAAGTTTGATCAAGGTGTGATCAATCTTGCATCCGCTAGGTGGTGGTGTTCGTGATCGTTGTAATCACTTACAAGGTTTGTAAAGGATTGGAGCTGGTGTGTAACTCCATCAACCCTGTGTGGTAATGTGTTGTTTGTTGTTTTGTGATTAATGATAACCGAGGAAGGTGTCCTCGAAGACTAGAGTATGTTGATTTAACCGAACAAATATAAAATTCCTTGTGTTCTTTACTTTTCAGCACTTACTTTCAGTTTCTAGCACAGTGCACCATTTGTATCACGTTCTTAAAAATAGTAAATGAACTTGAAAAATCACGAAACTTTCCATAAACATAGCCACATGTTTTAAGGTTCATTTGGTGCAAGTTTCAACTATTTTGGACAAGTATAAGTCATCCAAACATCAAAAGTTCTGAGACTAGTGCAGTCTGATTTTCAGGCTTGGAAAGGTTGAGACTTTGAACATATTTGATTAACTTTCCAAAAAAAAATTTCAAAACTGTTTCAACACAATTAAATAAACCTAATAAGGGGTTATTCATTAAAGTTTCAACACATTTGGATTCACAGTTTAATTGGAATTAATTTTTCAAATCAGACTACCGTTTCTGGCAGATTTGCACAATCTGACCACCAACGATTTTTAAAGGGGTTAAAGGTTGAATTTTAATCTTAAATTTTTAGGAGATACTTAGAACATCTGAGATTAAGATCTCTCCAAATTTCAGAATTTTTGAAGACCTGTAACCTAGTTTTCAAAACGTTTCAAAACAGGTCCTGAAAACAGAAACTGTTTTCAGAAGTTAGGTTTTTGGTCTAAAACAATTTTAAAAACCAAATTTTCTGCACCCACTATTCAACCCCCCACCTTTCTGGTGGTGCCTTGCAGATCCTACAATTCTTTATACAGTCTAAAGTTGAGCATACGCCAGATGGCATTAATTGGGTGGCGGAACCAACTGGTCAATATACCATCACATCCGCATATTCATTAATTTATTCAGCGTCGCCTTTGTTTGATTGTGATAAATATATCTGGCGGCCTACATCTCCCTCGGGTGTAAGGGTGTTCTTGTGGAAGTTATGGTTTAATTCTATTTCGCTTAAAATAATCTTTGTGCATGGCAGACAATCTACGCTTCTTAGTGTGTGTTTTGTATGAAGTAGTCGGATACCACATATCATATATTCTTGCATTGCATGGAAATTAAGTCATTGTGGTGTGAAATAGCAGTTCTCTTATCGGGTCCGCTGCCTCGTCAGTCAACAATTAGAGCTTATTTAATTTGCTGGTCACGTTGATCTTCTGCAACTTCCATGATGGGTAATTTACGCGCAGTAGCTCCTACTTTGGTTGTTTGGGTTATTTGAAAAGAGTATGCTGCAATCAGGTTTGGTGACAGTAGCTATTCCTACAGGCATTTATTTGAAAGAGTTTGCGATCATGTATATACTTGGTGTGCTTCGACGCAGGGTCGCAAATTTTCTCAGCCTATTCCATAGCTAGTTGGCCACACTTTTTCACCGTAGCTGCGTGTTTGAAACCACAGTTTGGTCAGGTGGATATTGCCTCCTTCAGGTAGGATAAAACTGAATGTGGATGCTTTAGTTGGACGACGAACGGCTGCTACTGGGGCAGTATTGTGTAATGAATTTGGAGACTTCATTTCAGCCGTTTACTTTGCTTTGCCATGTGTTTCACCACTTCGCACGGAATTAATGGCGCTGTTGTACGCTTTAATTTACTATGCTTAGATTTATGATGGTCTGTTTGTTGAAACGGATTTGCGTACACTACTTATGGTGTTGTCTAATTCTTCACAATATACGGGATCTTGGCTAGCGGATATACGTCGTACGACAACATTGCTATGTCTTAATGCTAACACACTTTGGTATAGCCCATGTGAGACAAACACAGTGGAGCATACATTAGCACGTTATGGACTGCATGCGTCTGGTGCCATTACCTATTCCTCTGTAACTTCCTTGCCTTGTGATGTGCGAGGCTCTTTGACGTTGGATACATCTCTTCCAAATCTTTGACTATAAGTTTCCTGATGGGTCGACGTTTTCTTCATGGAGTTTCCTATGTCATTAGTTGTCATAGGCAACGTTGGTATGTCTCTTTTCTTTTTCATATTATGTGCGTGCTCGTCGTTTCCACATTTCACTCTCATGCATCTCTGGGTAACATATCTTCTTTTGTTTCATTCATTCTTCCAAATCGTATTCGTCATAAAACAAGGAGTAGAGAGCCTTCAGATCTATTATATCTGGATCCGTCCAATACTCGATAAGGATCATCACTTAATGTAGCAAGATCATAATTTAAGAAAAAACATCACCCACAGCAGAACATAACATTAAAAGACTGTAACTTGTATTGATGAATACCACAACAAGGATAATCACTTAGGGATGTCGTACTTAGGGTCTGCGAGGTCATCACAACTTAAATCTCATGAATCGCTATATGAATGTAACATACATGCATATGTACGTGTGATGCATTGAGATGAAAATGGAACTATGATCTTTCATGCTCTTCCTTTAAATCATCATTGTCGTAAAACAATAGAGTGTTCAGATCTATCTTCCCGGATCTGAGGCGGTAACGTCTCCCCTTCGAATCTATTATTCCCGGATTCGGAACGGTAACGTCATCTACTGGTGTTCAGATCTATCTTCCCAGATCTGAGGGCGGTAACATCTCCCCTTCGAATCTATTATTCCCGGATTCGGAACGGTAA
Source organism: Eustoma russellianum (assembly GCA_036186865.1). Classification (NCBI taxonomy): domain Eukaryota; kingdom Viridiplantae; phylum Streptophyta; class Magnoliopsida; order Gentianales; family Gentianaceae; genus Eustoma; species Eustoma russellianum. Next base: position 15,243,282 of record AP025049.1, read on the forward strand.
CGTCATCTACTGGTGTTCAGATCTATCTTCCCGGATCTGAGGCGGTAACATCTCCCCTTCGAATCTATTATGCCCGGATTCGGAACGGTAACGTCATCTACTGGTGTTCAGATCTACTCTCCCGGATCTGGCGAGTTCTTACTAGCCAAGTTCATACTCACACACGGTACCTGTGGGGAATCATTCTTTTCAAAAATCATCTTTTGTAAATGCTTTTCATCTTTCTTTCTCATAAAAGACATGCTGTAAATCATGTATGTGACGATGATTCAATGCATGACATGCATTATGTGACTCGTACACAAATGCATCACATCATGCATGCACGGACTTGTCTTTTAAACTGAAAAAAACTGTCCAGCAATCACATTCTTGTTCATACAGCCTCGTGCTCATCAATTCGTTCTCATATTCATAAACCCATGTCATACATATGCATAATGAAGGCTTAGACACATGCTATAAAAATTTCGTAACATTCAGAAATGTCTAACGACCTCAAAACACCATACTATCATCAAAGGTACTGCTGAAACCAACAGGGCAGCACCGTCTTACCACAGTTTCGTGGGTCATAAAACCTTATTCATTTTGATCCATCACCTAGAAACATATCTAACACACCAAGGAACAATATTCATAAGGCTAAGCATCACATTTAAGCTTAAATGGGCAAGATCAAAACCTTACAACTTATGACAATAAAATGTCCTGTTTTCCAGTTTTGTACACTAACTTCAACTCAGTTGTCAACCATCAAAATGGTAGTTTCATACTTCTTTCTTTACATGAACATGTACATCTATGCCTTAGGTAATTACCATAAAAATTCCAAAGCAATCCAATAAGTCAAGGGGGTCATCTAGTTACTTTCCCAAAATGGATACATGCAGAACCTGGAATGAGCAGTTATATCACGAATTAAATTGTGACCAAACCACAACTCCTTTTACCAAAATTCCAACACACAGATGTCATACACACATCAAATTATCATAATGACAAAAATCAGCTCATTTGCACATTCCTAAGGTTCATTTTAAAGCCACACAACTTACTACTCAAAACTCTCATGTTCCAGCAACTCTTTCACCAAAAATTTCATTAATAATAATTCACAACTCCTTTTATCAAAATTCCACCTCTCACATTTCATATACACATAAGGCTATCCCCATACCAAAAATTAGCCAATTTGAACACTCCTAAGATTCATGTTCAGGTCGTTCAACATAACACATAAATCTTTCCAGTTCCAGTACTTCTGTTTGACCACTTCATACTAAAAACTTCATTAAGGACAAACCACAACTCCTTTTATTGAAATTCCAACTCACACATTTCATATACATATGAGGCTAACATCATACCAAAAATTAGCCAATTTGAATCTCCTAAGATTCATTTTCAGGTCATGCAAAACGTCACACTGTTCTGCCCAGTTCCAGTAATTTCTTCTTGAGCAGTTTTACCAAAAGATTTATTAAACATAAACCATAACTCTTTTTACTGAAATTCCAACTCTCACTTGTACTACACACACAGAGATAGTTTCATGTCAAAATTTATCTTAGTTGAACACTTCTAAGGTTCGTTCTCAAGTCACACAATCAGCAACACAAATCTGCCAGCTCCAGTAGTTTCAGCACTTCTTCACCTTTTTATTGTTCAATCATTCTTCCACCAACTTCATTTATTAAGATGACTTACTATACATCAAATACACATTTAAACATAGTTATTTCAAATCTCATAACTCATTTTAGGCTACACATAACTCATACCAGCAGTCTTGCCATTTACGATTAGAACATGTCACTTTTCATATCAACACTTTTCTTTACATCAACTAAGTTCATGTCTTGTTCTTAGAATCTTCAACTAAGATTCATAACTTAAAATGGCTAGTCATTCAAGCATGCACTTCACAAATAAGGCAAGATTGGCTAGAGTATACTTGCCTCCTTGAACCTTAGAGCTTTTCTTTTGCTTGAACCTTGGTTGAAATGGAATGAAGTCCTCCTCCACTTCACATGTGTAGCACGTTTTTGAAGAGGAGAAGGAGGTGAACATTAGCTACCATTTTAAATGGAGAATGCAGCTAGATTGAGGCTAGATTCATCTTACCAAATGAAGCTTGAATGGATTCAAACCACCAAGATGTTAGCTTCTCTTAGTAGCTTGAAGAATCCTCACCTAGTGACCCTAGATGAGTTGTTGGAGCTTGAAGATGAAGATAGTCTTGACACTTCCTAAGCTTCATCATGGCCTAGAGTTTGATGATGGTAGAGTAGTATCCTTAGTGTTCAATGAGTCTTTCATGGCTTTCTTAGGTAAGTTCTTGAGGGTGTTCAAACTTAGAGATGAAGAAGAGCTCCATGGATGAACTTGAAGATGTAAGAGAGCTTCTTGGGTAGTAGAAGAAGTCTTCATGGGGAAGACAAGGGGAGGGAGGGCGTGCTTTTGGGGGGAGAAAAAAGGAGACAAAGAAACATGAAGCTTTCAAGGTGTGCATCGAGAGAAGAGAGCCTCCTTTGTGTCTTGAACCTTGACTACCTTATGTCCCCATGCTTGGGTTTTCTTTTTGTTTTATTTATTCCAAGACAACTTGTCTTGTCTTTCCTTTTGTTTATTTTATTTTATTTCTTAAATAAGAGTTTGTTACTTTAGTTCAACTATAGTTACTTTAGGTCAACCATAGTTACTTTATGCCAACTATAGTTACTTTATGCCAACTATAGTTACTTTATGGTCAACCTTGGCTACTTTACCCAACTAGAGTTATTTTCTTAACCTTGTAGTAAATTTTTAAGTAACCATGGTAATCTTCAACCATGGGGGCCGATTTCTAGGCTTGGGTGACCCCCTTTTTACCATGCTTAATTTCCTTTTCTTATATGTGGATAATTGTCTCCTAATTAATTGATAGTTTCCCTTTTTCTTGTCTTAAAATAAACTTAGGAAATTCTTAATCCCTCATGGCTATAGGGCCGAAAATTAGTAGTAGTTGGGGGGAAAATTGTCCATTACTTGCAACTCCTTAATTTCCTTTTGGGCTTATTTCAAAAAGGCCCTTAAGATTATCATCTCTTATAGTTTTGGGAAAAACCCTTTAAGGCCCTTTTTAAACCTTGTGGCCGAAATTTTCTTAAGCCTTTGGGAATGAATTGGTCACTTCATATAGTCCCTAACTCACGCTTGAATTGATTATATCATTTGCTTATCATCTAAAATGAAAGAATCACTAAGGAAACTTAGTGAAAGACGCTTGAAAGATACCACTTTATTAATTCACTATATGAGTCTTCAAGTACTATACGACTTTTTGGCGGGGTACAACATGTGAAATATCGCCATCCCTGTTGGATGCATTATTTGCAGGTCGAACATGGCAGGCACTCAATGGATCAAGACAAACATGTATATTCCTCAGCATTTGCAAAATATGAAGACGTGTTATATCGAACATAAATAATACAGTGAGACAGAAAAATATGAGGATGCTAAAGAGAACATACCAACGTTGCATATCCCAGGGCAACATAGGAAACTCTAGATAGCATGCACCAATCCATCGGGAGACTTGTAGATCAAAGTCATAAGTTGGGAATTTAAGCATCCATGCTAACGACTCTATGTCCTTCACAAGGCCACAAAGATAGAGTGTAGTATATCATTGCTCCAGTAGATCGCAACCCATACCGTGACAATGAATGTGCCACTGCATTGACTTCCTGAGGACAGTATTACAAAGATGATGTGTTTAAGATAAAAAACTGTATAGTTCTTTGCAACTCTGTTCCATATGTTCCTGTGAATCGGCCTGGGGCGGATAAATGATGCAGTAACAAACGACAATCCATCTCGATGCTCATGTTGTCATAGTCCCTAGAATAATAAATGAGTGCATATTGAGGAGCCATAAGCTTGGCCCTTAGTGGTGGGACCGATAATAATGATAACAAACAGCTGAGAAAAATTTGCCACGATGATTCATTAAAACCGCTCCTGCAGCTGATGTGTTACGTCCAACTGCTTCATTAACATTGAGTTTGAGTTTGCCTGTGGGAGGTAGAATCCAAAGAACAACCCGTGGATGAAGAGGGCGGATGTGAGGAGAAAATCGCCGCGCTATGAAATGAGGTATTGGCTATGAAAATTTCCGTCCCTGTGTAGCTGCACACCGATTATGGATATGATCTCTGACCCTCTTATATAGTCGGCGATGAGAAAAATTGTTGTCACCAAATCTTCTTGAGGAGTATTCTTTCCAAATAACCCGTGTGACTGATGAGGGTACCACTGATCTCAATTGTTCGAGCATGCCATTTAAGGATAAATTTCACCACCATCTAAGTAAGTATGCACGAATTGTGGAATATCGTGGCAATGGGCCAGAAAATACGATAAATACTTCCTGCCAGATTGACTGTATCACAGGACAACATAGGAAAACATGATCTTGAACATCAAAGTACTGCCTGGAAAAGACACATTGCGTCGGAAATATAGATTGCCAACTACGGAAACTTTCAGGCAGAGACAATGCGTGCGTCCATAATTTCCAAATGAATACCTTGGCCCCTAACGGCAAAGTCGGCCACGAAATTTGTTTAGAGAAATCCAAAGGGGTGTTATTAGGGACAAGCTGACTGTAAGGTGACTTAAGTGTGAATTAGCCCGATGCTTCATTTGGCCAATTTGGTCCGTCTGGAGTATGATCCACACGAAGGAGCATCTGTGGCTGAATACGACAAATTCTCTTCTATATAGCAGAATCATAAATATGAGCGTATATTGTAGCATGACGTCCATACATAGCCCCGCATGTATGTTGCCCACAATGATTGAGAAGTATGATATTTCCACCATAATAGGTAGTCATAGGATTGTTGGAGTAAGCTAAGATTTCTAATGTCCAAACCTCCCTACTCTTTTGGTTTACAAATATAATCCCAAGATTTCCTATGATGACGTCCATTCCATAAAATTTGACATTTTTCTGTTCAAGATATCCAACACACTTTTTGGTAGTCTAGAACTAGCGATAATATGAACGGGCATAATGCATAAAATGTGTTGTATTAAAACAATTCGGCCGGCCATGGAGAGCAGTTTAGAAGACCATGAATTTAGAGTGGCATCAACATGATCAATCAATGTACAATAAGATGCACAATTTATACCTTATATAGGAATGATCCTAAATATTTTACCGGCAGATTAGTCAAACACATACCTAATTGTTGTGAGACTCAAATCCCGAGACGCCCTCTCCAATGACCACTTGACTTTTGTGAAGATTTACTTCCGAAGCTAACTGATAAGAATCCAAAAAGCGTCTAAAGGATGCAAGTTACGAATCGATTTATTTAGGAATTTACCAAATCGTTTGCAAAGGCCAAATGTGAGACAGCTGAGACATGGCCTGTATTAAAGCCTCGAATTACACCCTACCTCATAAGGGTATTTAAACTATGTGAGAATCTTTCGAGGCTAGAATAAATAACAGAGGTGAGAGAGGATCACCCTGTTTTACCCCTCGGGAGACCGGGAAATAGCCTGTCGATTTGCCATTTATTAGTACCGAGCATCTTGTAGCCGACAAATTGTTTACGAGAATACATACTAAGCATGGATGAAATCCCATTTTCTTGAGAAGATCTTCAAGATAAGTCCAATAAACTCGGTCAAAAGCCTTTGCCATGTCTAATTTATAATAACATGACCCCCTCGCACAGGACTATCCAATAAATGCACCATTTCCTACACCAAAAGAATTTTTCCGTAATATCGACTCTCTTCATAAACCCTGCCTGCTCAGTAGATATTAACTGTGGTAATAAAGTTGATTGTATTGTTGCGAATAGACGTGTGATCACCTTAGCCATAAAATTTGTTAAGCATGTTAGCCGAAATCCAGAGAACATAGTTGGAGATACCACTTTAGGAATAAGGGTGATCAAGGTCGTTGCCTCCCTTGAAGGCGGTCTAATCCTAAGAAAAATTCTTCGGCTGCTTTATGTACCTCCGTAGATATTACCTGCCAAAATGTCTGTAAAAAGAGCCTGGAAATCCATCAGGGCTAGCTGCACTTGTCAGACTTAAGTTCCAAACTACCTGCTTGACCTCTTGTAAGGATGGTAACGTAAGTAAGAGATTATTTTCTTACTCAGTGAGTATGTGTGGGACGTATTGTAGTATTTCCTCATACTGTTTGGTTGGATATTCTGCAAAAAGTGTATGATAATAATGTATTACTGCTTGTTCAATATCCTGAGGGTTGTCGCATTCAACACCATCCTCCCGAAGGATTCACTTCATAGTCTGGCTACGACTCCGCTCTTTAACTATATTGTGGAAAAACCGGGTATTAGCATCCCCTTCGCGCATCCACTTGACATTTGCCTTTTGCTTCTAATATAACAATGCTCTAGATTGTGCAAGCTGCAACTTTTCCGTACTCAACTGATATGCGGGTCCTTGTCTCTTCGTTGGTGAACAATCAAAAGCTCTTTCACAAAGTGTTGATTCAGCCTCTGCAGCCACCAATGCATCAAATATATTACCAAATGTTGAGAAATATGTTTGGATAATTTTTCAAGTCATGATTTTAAGTGGTGAATACTTAAAAATATCACACATGATGTTATCTGTGGTTAACAGTTGAAAAAAGTTGACATCGCTCTCTCAGGTTGTTTGCAATCGATCGATCTATGTACATAGATCTATCACATTCGATCGATCCATGTAAGGCAGTGAAAGTTCAAGATCTTACTGGTAAGACATCGATCTCTAACCTGAGGCACATCGATCGATCGATGTACATCGAACCCATCACTTCGATTGATCGATGTAGGTCAGAGACAAAACTTGAACCTTTCGTGAGACATCGATCTCTGAAGCTGAGGCACTTCGATCGATCGATGTCTAGGGTTTTTAGAAATAATTTACTAACATGTGTTAAAATTGTTGTTTTCATTGGTATATGATTTATACATGCTCATTATGTGAATCTTATGTGTTTTTGATGATTTTAAATGTATTGTGACTAACGTGCCTTGCAAGTTTCTACAACTTACCAAAAAAAGGGCAAAATTGGTATTTTGAGTTTTGTAGTAACATCACATGGTGAAAGTAATTCAAGGGTGTATTCTTATGCTATTTATCATGACAAAGGTGATATCATGATTATTTTTGACCATCCGGGTCATTTCTGGAGTTTTCTCATACCATGGGTATTTTGGTCATTTCACCCCCGAGGGTATTTTTGGTATTTTCACTCAAGGAATCTCTTGAGCATATTATTATATTCATTCTGGAGCTGGGTTATTATTAATTTGAAGATTATATGGTGATTTTATCTTATTTCTTTCAAATGATGATATTGTTGACTATAGCAAGATATGATGATGATTGAGATATCACATTCTATTTTTTCTTGAAGACACTCATATATATGTTATAAGAGAATATTTATCATCATTATTCAGAGTTGTTCAAGGTGTCAAAGGTGTAGAAATGTTCATGACATATAAGAATAAATATTGAGAATTTTGGTGTTACACGTTGACATAATCTTGTCAACTATTATTTATTATTTCTTCTTCAAAAATTTGAGTTGCTACACATATTTGTATGCTCAAAAACGTGTATGAGCAGGTGGAGATGATACATTATTCATTTTATGTGTTGGAGACAAGTGGACCAACCAAAAAGGAGCTAGTTGGCAAAATTGCCAACTTGGAATTTTCTAAATATAGCCAACGGCTATATGGCTATGTACTGCAGATTTTTTGAGTCAAAATGGAGCTCTCACATGTCCTATTCTGTTGCTTGGAGTTGAAGATATTTTTGTGATATTATCCTTTCATATTTTATCAAGGAAAATCAAAAGTTTTTTTGGTAAAATTAAAAGTAGCCAACGGCTACTAACGACTTCTTGGAGCTGATTTTTTTGTTTGAACTTGTCAACTCCCACATGCCTATTATCTTGCCAAAGTGTTGAGAAGATAATGGAGTTGTTATGGCTATTATCTTTGGGTATTATCTTCACATTTTCAAGACTATTTCAAGGTTAACAAAATCGGCCAAGTGTAGTGCCAAGGTGGACCAATCATTTTGTCTTATTTTGCCAAGTGTACAAGGCCAACCAATGATGAGAAGACATTTGGACTTGATGTTGAAGATGGTGACACATTGGAAGTCTTATCTTCAAGGCTCAAATCATACTATAAGTAGAGGCAATGGTGAAGAAGATGAAACACGCTTGAAGCTCACAAGCATTTGTTGAATTGTCTAGCTATCATCTTCTTCTTGTTGTTGTTCTTGTTCCATTCTTTGTAGCAAAGGTGTTCTTGTAGCTTTTGTTGTGCTAAAAGCCTCTTGAGCTTATTTTGTAAGATTGATTAGCCATTCTTATAAGGCTATAGCAATAGGTTGTAGAGGTGTTGCAACTAAGTGTTTCTTAGAAGGTGATCATCCAAGTCTTGAGTAGGGTTGGTGTATGACCCAAGGATCAAGCTTGGTTCTTGTTGTAAGGTGATTCATTTGATAGTGAAATCCAAGGGAAGGTGTTCCTTGGGACTGGAGTAGGTCATATTGACCAAATCAGGATAAATCCTTGGTGTTCTTGGCTTGTTTCTTTATTTCTGTTTTCTGCCCCTTTTTACTGCAGTTTTCATACAATTTCTTACAATTTGAAAAAATAGCTAAACACTTTCAAAATTTGCGATTTTTGGTGGAGTTATACTTCAGACAGTTAGCTTTGGTTTGCATTAAGAATCACTTAATTTGAGCAAGGGAAAGTTAGTCTTTCAGTCTTTGCAAGATAACTGCTCTAATCTGACTGCAACCTGACAAGTTTCGAGGAAACTTAAATTATGTATTTATCAAGAATTGCTTAAGGGCGGTGCTCTTTGGAAACATCCTCTACACATCCTAAGGAGTGTTTTGATATAAAGATCAACCTTTTTGGTTGAGTATTCAAAGAGAAACACTATTTTCAAAATCAGCAACATTCTGTCCAATTCTGTTCAGATTGACCATCTGAATCTTTTAATTTGTTTGAAGGACCAAATGTCTAATGTTTTTGTGATTTTTGGACAGAGCTTTGTTAAATCATTGAAGGTAAATTATGTAAAGTTTCATAATCTTTGGAGTTGTGTACAATTATTTTTGAATTTTTCAAAAATGGGTTCTGAATCTGAGGTAGTTTCAGATTTTGTTTTCAAAGGGGAATTTTACAAATGGTTGTAGTGTAATTTCCGCTAACCACTATTCACCCCTCCTTTAATGGTGTTTATTGCAGGTGCACGGTCCAACAATTGGCATCAGAGCAAGGTCTGCACCACTCAAAGAAGCAAGATTCAACATCGTACAATCAATACAAAGCCAAGAAACAATCACTCTTTGTAGCATGCTTATCTCAGATTAAAGGTACATACTATGTCAATAGTTTCTCACAAATGTGAGTTGGAAGGTATGTCCACTCAACGTCCTCCACTTTTTGATGGCACTAATTTTGTTCATTGGAAACTAAGAATGAGACTATTCTTAATGGCAATAGATATTGATTTATGGTCTATAATTGAAGATGGGCCATACATTCCAATGAAAGTTGTACAAGTTAGTGGAGTCACACAAGAGGTTGAAAAGTATAAAAGTGAATGGTCATCGGAAGATAAAAAGAAATTGTCCATGAATGCTAAAGCTATGCAATTACTTTTAAATGGACTTACAACTTCTGAAGCAGGATATGTGTCAAATTGCACAAGTGCACACACCATGCGGAAATCACTTGTATTAAAGTATGAAGGTACTAGTGGTGTTAAAGAATCAAAAATAAACATTCTTATGACTGAATTAGAGTCTTACAAAATGTTGACAAACGAATCCATAACATCTATGGATTTGAGGATTACTAACTGTAGAGAAAAAGGGGTTTGAGTGATTTTAAATTATGTGATTTAAATGAATGACATAAAACGTGCATGACATTGCTTATTACTTGCCTTATTTAGCTCATATTATTGTTTTCGTACTAACGAGCCATGAAGCGTTAAAGCTTACATCATATGGCAAACATTTGTTGTGTTTATACTATTTTCAGGTGCCACCATTAATGAACTAAACTAGTTCATTAAGTGAAGTACTTAGTTAATAAAACTAAGTAGTTCATTAAAGGAAGCTATATTGGAAAAGGCACAAAGGCAACAAGGCTAAGGAAGGAAAGTCTCCTCCTCCTCTCCTCATTCAATTCACATGCCATACACACACACACACACATATATATAATATATATATTCAGATTTTTTTTAAAAAGGCACATACACATGTATTCCAACGTACAACCGACACGTTATATATCTTACGTACGTACGTTAACGTCACACCACTACACTTAACTCGTATTTATGAGTATATTCAGGTCTTATATCATATGATATAAGTCATGGTGATGACAAATTAAATACGACGTTAAAAGGTTCTAAACCAAAAATTGTGTAGCGGCGAATACCGAAACTTCGCCAACATGTCACGTACGCCATAAATAGATGGCCAGCCCCTACACTTCAAAAATGCTCAAAAATTTCGTTCTAATGGTGATATTTCAGCCATAAAATCATTCCATGTTGGCACACACAAATCACCCCACATTAAGGCCAAAATGTGAAGATTCCAATTTTAATTTTGTCACATGTTAATGGCGCCACTTTAGACCAGCCAAGTGTTGAGATTTAAAGTATATATTATATATGTATTATGTGTAACATAATATATATAACATGTGCACAAATTTGGAATTTAATTAGAGAAAAATCGGGTAATCAATAAATATCGAAAATTCGATTTTCTACGTACACAATGCATGGAACATTTTTGGCACATCATATGACACGTATCTAGACACTTTTTACATATGTCATACATCTTAAAGTATTCTAGAAAATTAAATTAAGGGCTGATTGGAATATAACATGTGTGTATTATTAAATGTGCACTATTTTACAAAGTTAGCAAAAATAAAATTTTAGCACATGCATATACATTTACCAACGCCCCCACAGCTGAGATGGAGCCTATGTGGAGCCTTGTTGTCATATTGATCGGTCAAGAATCAATCATACAATGTTGGTGAATTAAAGAAAGAAGCTACAAATGATAATATTTCAAACTTGGCTCATTTAAAACACATGCTGAAAATTTCAGCATGTTGTAAGCATAGCTGGCCAAAATTTTCAATTAAAAGTGCAGATATTTGGTGTCTTGAATTATGTGGATAATTGGAGAAGAAGAAAGGAAGTAATTTGAATAATCTTCAAAGCCATAAATGTGTGATATTTATATATCTCACATGCTGAAATTTTTCAGCATGTGTACAATATGTTGGCCGAATTTATGGTCATAAGGGTGTCCAAATTCATTTCTAATGTGATAGGGATATTTGCCATTAATTGATAGTATATTTTAAAAAGAAAAATCAAAGAAAAATGGAAGTATTTGAATTATCTCACTAAGTAGCACATGTTGAAATTTCAGCATGCTAAATTCCATAATGGCGATTTTCTTACTTTGTGTGGGAGGAAGGAATTTAGTCTTGCAAAATTTATGTAATAATCTTGTGTATTATGGAATTATCTATGTTGATTTTGGCACATGTTTTGAGTGATATATTTCATTTTTTTCCAAGTCATCAATGATGACAATATTCAACCTATCATGAAGTGCCAAGTAAGCGAAGCTTAAATGATCATCCAATGAGAAGATGCCAAGTAAGCAAGACCATGTCACCATGATGTCTTACATTCTCCCAAGGACTTAGAAGATAATTTTCAAGAGGGGGAGGACACCTAGGGGGGACGGCCACAAGTGCTTAAGAGGAAAGAAGATGAGCAAAACAAGACAAGAACAAGCATTGCAAATCAAGTGAAAAAAACGCCTAGCCTCTTTTCTTCTACTCTGTCTTTCTTTCTTCTTCTTGAAAGCCTATTGTATTCATATTTTCAATCTTGAATAGGCTTGTTATAGACCACCACATATTCCATATCTTCGTAAAAGATTGATCAGGTGTGATCAATCTTCATTCTTGCGAGGTGGTGGTGTTCGTACGAACTGTATTCATCGTACAAGGTTTGTAAGGGTTGGAGTTAGTGTGTAACTCTATCAACCCTGTGGTAAGGTGTATTGCGTTTGTGTGACTAGTGTGAACCAAGGAAGGTGTTCCTTGAAGACTGGAGTAGGTTGTTTATAATCGAACCAGTATAAAATTCTTCGTGCCACTTACTTTCAGCATTATTTTCTGTTACTGCACAGTTTACTCTTTTTGTTTGTGTTCGTAAAAATAGGTAAACGACTTTCAAAATCACGAAAATTTCTATAAACATACCCACACGTCTTAGGGTTAATTTGGCACAAATTTTAACCCTTTTGGATAAGGATAAGTTGATCAAACATCAAAAGTTCTGAGGACTAGTGCAGTCTGATTTTCAGACTTGCAAAGGTTGAGACTTGATAGTAATTGACCAACCTCCCAAAATAATTTTCCCAAACCTGTTTCAACCTACTTAAATATAGTATATTAAGGAGTTAGTGATTAAAATTTCAGAGCATTTGGACTTACAAACAAATAGGAATAAATTTTTCAAAACCGTCTACAGTTTCTGGCAGATTCGCGCAATCTGATCACCAACGATTTTGAAGGGGTTAAAGGTTTTGAATTTAAATTTGAAATTTTTAAGGGACCCTCATAATATCTGAGGCTAAGTTCTCTCAAAAGTTTTAGAATTTTTGGAGATCTATAACCTGGTTTTAAAAACGTTTTTAATACTGGTCCTGAAAACAGAATCTGTTTTCAGAAGTTGAGTTGTTTAGTTTTAAACAAATTTTAAAAACCACACTTTCCGCACCACCTATTCAACCCCCCCTTTCTAGTGGTGCCTTGCAGATCCTACAAGTGATATCAGAGCGCAGGAACACTCACCTACAAAGGATCCAACGATTCAGTGAGATGGCAACCACAATCTCAAAACCGGGCAAGAAGGTATGTCGAGCCAAAGGCCTCCTCTTTTTGACGTGTGAGTCGTTTATTCAGTGGAAACTTAGAATGAAGCTTTTTCTTGTGGCTATAGATATTGATCTTTGGTCGATAATAGAAGATGGTCCTTTTGTCCCATCTAAGTTATCCCACCGTAGACGGAGTCACATTAGAAGTTGTCAAACCTAGACAAGAATATACGAGTGATGATAAAAGAAACTTAGTATGAATGCTAGGGCTATGCAATTGCTCCTAAACGGATTAAATAAAAGTGAGTCTAGTTATGTCTCAAATTGTTCGAGTGCACAAGAAATGTGGAGGATACTAGAAATGAAACATGAAGGCACGAGTCAAGTAAAAGAGTCTAAAATAAACATGCTTATGTCCACACTTGAGTCGTTTTAAATTATTGCCTAATGAGTCTATTGTTGATATGGATCTTCGTTTTGACTAACATCTACAATTCTCTTGAGTCTCTTGGTTAAAGCTTTTACCACGCAGGAAAAGGGTACATAAAGTCTTACGAAGCATTCCATCCGAATGGGACCCTAAGTGACCGCAAATAGAAGAAAGCAAGGAAACTAAGTCAATAAAGATTGGAAGAATTAATCGGATCACTTAAGGTTTATGAGAATAAACTCACCATACGGAAATCAGAATCATCTAAACAAGGTTAAAGCTATGCTTTTAAATAAAATGAATACGTCTCTACTCCTTCCGATTATGTAGATGATAGTGATTCTGAATCGGATAACGATGACCTAATTCTATGGCTAAAGGATTAAGAAAATTTATGAGAAGATCATTTAGAAACAAAAATAAGAGTACTATAACTAAGAGAAACAAGAACAAGTCAAATGATAAAGATGTTAAAGTTATGAATGCGGCAAACTTGGACATTTATCATATGACTGCCCCACATAAAGAAAAGCAAACAAATAAATACCCTGACAAGGATCGGAACAAGAATAGACTCGTCTCAGAACCCAAGCAAAGGAAACGTGCTGTGTAAAGGCCTCCACTCGGAGTAATAGTAATACATCGGATTCCGAGACTGGAACCGAGGGGAAGAGACTGCACAAGTATGTTTTGCATCCAAAGAATCTAATGAGGTATCATCTGATACTGACTCTGACTCTGAAACCTTCTTATGATGATCTTTTTAGTCAGTATTTAGAATTGCACAAATTCACTAAGACTCTCGCTAAGGAAAGAAGCGATTAATTGAAGACAAGAAACTGTTAGAATCTTCTAACGAGAATCTGTCGCTCAATTAAGCGATTCAAAGAAAGAGTCATCATGTATCATTACTGCATTAAAGACAGAGATTTCATCATTATCCACTCAAAATAATGAAATGAAATCCGAGATTTCATGTTTGAAATCAAGGAATACAGACTAGAGAAATTGATGAAACAGTTTGATACGGGATCCAACATGCGCATCGCATTATATTATCACAAAAGCATGACAGTGACAAAACGGGTTTGGGATACGTTGATACTAATGAAGTATCAACCAAACCAACTAAGTTTGTTGTGCCCTAAGAAAGTAGACACCCTAAAGCCTCAAGTGGCGTCTAAGATGACGCAAAAAAAACCGCCCCTTCCCTCATCACGCCCCACTTCCTCTTCATATCATGAGAAATACAACTTTGTACCATACAGATATGAAAAGAAAAGAGTGATGCATACACAACATTAATATCATCCACGCACTACGCACACACACATAAGGACATATCAAAAACATCCTTCATTCAATGAGTATAAAGGAGTTCTTGGGCAAGGCCCAAAGTGCATGCACCACATGTCTACTATATCACACCCTTCATCCACATTCTTTCCATTTGCTAGACCGAGAAGGATCACCCAAGTATGGGTACTGAAAGGTACTTTTACCAAGAGGTGATTAACTAACTCGAAAGGACCCACAAAGTTTAAACGGGGTACCTATAATCATCTTTGCACATTGCAGGGAGCCCACACATCGAAAGATACAACTCTAAAGTGGTTCCTTGACAGTGGCTGCTCGAGGCACATGACGGGTGACCCGAGCTTGTTCATCAATTAAAGAAGGTCACAAAAGGCGGATCCGTGACCTTTGGAGAGAACAACGAAGGTAAGATAATCGGAAAAGGTACGATAGGAAATCAAGCACTCTTTCAAATCTCCAACTGTCTATTTGGTAAGAAACTTATCTTACAATCTTCTTAGCATTTCTCAATTTATTGACAATGGCTTTGATGTGTGTTTCACTCACCCTTACTGCAACTAATAAATAAAAATGGAGAGAAGAAGAGAACTGTTTTAAGAGGGAAAATGAGAAGGTAATATCTTTACGCTTTCTATGGATGATATGGGTAGCTGCTAAAGTTAAGTGCTTTATGTCAAATGACCCCAATGTGGAATTTGTGGCATAGACGTTTAGGACACATTGGTATTTTCACACTAGAAAAACTTCAACGAAAGAACCTAGTACGAGGATGCCTACGCTTGATTTTAGACAACTTTCAATTGTCGTGAATCTTGCATAAAAGGCAACAAACACCGTGAGTCACTTAAGCCTAAAAATGAAGTAAGCACGACTAGAGTCTTAGGACTATTACATATTGATTTGTTTGGTCCTAGTCGCACTACAAGCCTTGGTGGGCGCCACTATGCATGCGTGATTGTTGATGATTTTTCTCGTTATACTTGGACTTTATTTCTTGCACATAAGGATGATAGTGCCGTTGAAATTGAAATTAATTAAACAACTTGAAAATCAATACGGTGTCAATGTGAAAAAGATAAGAAGCGATAGAGGAGGTGAATTTAAAAACAAAGATATGATTTCATTTTGCGAAGAAAAAGGAATCAAGCATGAGTTTTCGCCACCTAGAACTCCACAATTAAATGGAGTAGTAGAAAGAAAGAATCGAACATTACAAGAAATGCTAGGACTATGTTATGAAAATAAATTGCCTAGATTTCTGTGGGCGGAAGCCGTAAATTGTGCATGCTATATAGTAAATCGCCTATCTATAAGAAAGAAAATAAACAAGACGCCTTATGAGATTTGAATGATCGCATGCCTAAGATTGACTATTTTTGTGTGTTTGGATGCAAATGTTTTGTTTTGAATACAAAAGATAATTTAGAAATTTGAATCCAAATCAATTGAGTGCATTTTTGTTGGATATTCTATAAATTCAAAGGCATATAGATGTTATGATCCTCTCACTAGACAAATCATAGAATCTATTCATGTGAAATTCAATGAATTTGGTGAGATTGATAAAGATAAAGAATATGACGATGACTTTGAATTGAAACCCGTGTTGAATGAAGATGATGGTATTTGATATGCATGACATGAATGACACACTAGAAATGCATGAACACATAGAAATACATGATAACATAGAAAATAATCAACCAAGATGGCATAGAGATCACCCACATGATCTCATCATAGGCGACCTCACTCACGGTGTGCGACCACGTAGAAGAATTACTTCAGATGAGATAAATGAATTCAATGCTATGATTTCTGAAATGAACCCAAAAATGTGCATGATCCTTTGAGTGATTCTTCTTGGATTGATTGCTATGCATGATGAGCTTAATCAATTCGTTAGAAACGATGTATGGAATTTAGTACCACGACCACAAGATAAGACTATAATAGACAAAAAGTGGTGTTAGGAATGAGATGAATGAAGAAGGAAAGGTCGTTAGAAATAAAGCAAGACTTGTAGCACAAGGCTATAATCAAGAAGAAGGAATTGACTACGATGAAACCTTTGCACGCGTAGCACGTTTAGAAGCTATACGACTTTTACTTGCTATTGCTTGCATGAAAGATTTCAAATTGTATCAAATGGACATAAAAGTGCATTCCTAAACGGATTCATACAAGAAGAAGTATACGTGAAGCAACCACCCGGTTTTGAAGATTTGAAACATCCCGATTACGTGTACAAATAAAGAAGGCACTATACGGACTAAAGCAAGCGCTGAGAGAATGGTATGATCGTTTTTCTACTTTCCTTTTAGAAAATAATTTTAAACGACGGGTAGGTACTATAGATAGTACACTATTTTTGAAACAAGATAAATCGGATTTACTTATTATTCAAATCTACGTTGATGACATTATTTTCGGTTCTACCTCACATAGACTTGTTGA
Organism: Eustoma russellianum; assembly: GCA_036186865.1. NCBI lineage: Eukaryota > Viridiplantae > Streptophyta > Magnoliopsida > Gentianales > Gentianaceae > Eustoma > Eustoma russellianum. The sequence goes on from AP025049.1 coordinate 15,260,491, forward strand.
AGATTTTGAAAATTGCATGAAATCCAAATTGAAATGTCTATGGTTGGTGAACTTAACTATTTTCTTGGCTTGCAGATTAAGCAAATGAGTTAAAGGGATTCACATAAGTCAAGCAAAATATGTTACTGACATGATTAAAAAGTTAACTTTGAAATTTGAAACCATCCCCTACCCCTATGAGTGTCACTACTAAATTGGACAAAGATGAACATGGTAAAGACTTTGCTAATGACTTATATAGATCCATGATTGGTTCTTTGCTATATTTAACTGCTAGTAGGCCTGATATCATGTTCATTGTATGCATGTGTGCACATTTTCAAAGTCAACCTAAGGTGTCTCATTATAATGCGGTAAAAGAATCTTCCGCTATATTAAGCACACGCCCACCTTAGGAATTCGGTACGATAAGGATTCCGAATTTAACTTACATGCTTATACTGATGCAGATTATGGTGGCTGCAAAATAGATAGAAAGACCACGAGTGGGACTTGCCAATTTTTAGGAAACTCACTCATTTCATGGTTTTCCAAAAAGCAAGCAAGCGTTGCTTTGTCCACTACTGAGGCTGAGTACATGGCACTTAGCCTTTGCTGTTACACAGTTGTTGTGGATTAAAACAACAACTCTCGGACTTTGGAATTACCGTAAATAGAATCCCTATATACTGTGATAGTATGAGTGCCATCAATCCCTCTAAGAACCCCGTGTTACACTCTAAGGCTAAGCATATAGAAGTACGCTATCATTTTCTTCGTGATCACGTAAACAATTGTGATATCGTCATAGATCACGTACGCACAGAAGCACGAGTAGCGGATATCTTTACAAAAGCCTTAAATCAAGCCACGTATGAATCTCTTCGTTCCAAATTAGGCATGATTTCAGTTGATATGATTTGATTTGACGTGATTTGATTTTCTTCCTTATTTAAATGAATCTTTTGATTTACTTTCCAAAATAAAGGGGGGAGAGAAAGCATGATTTAAGGGGGAGAGAGGACACTAATTGATACTGATTGCATAAATCAAGGGGGGAGCGGATTTAAATTTGAAATTCAAATCTCAAATTTATGCATGATTGAAGAGGGAGCGATAGCATTTAAATCATGTGCATAAATCAAGGGGGAGTGGATTTGAAATTTGAAATTCAAATCTTAAATTTATGCATGATTGAAGGGGAGCGATAGCATTTAAATCATGTGCATAAGTTATTCTGAAAATCATCAAAAGGGGGAGATTGTACAGAAAAAGGGGTTTGAGTGATTTTAAAATATGTGATTTAAATGAATGACATAAAACGTGCATAATATAAACAAACGTGTGCATGACATTGCTTATTACTTGCCTTATTTAGCTCATATATATTGTTGTCATACTAACGAGCAATAAAGCGTTAAACCTTACATCATATGGCAAACATTTGTTGTGTTTATACTATTTTCAGGTGCCACCATTAATGAACTAAACTAGTTCATTAAGTGAAGTACTTAGTTGATAAAACTAAGTAGTTCATTAAAGGAAGCTACATTTGGAAAGGCACAAAGGCAACAAGGCTAAGGAAGAAGAAAAGTCTCCTCCTCCTGTCCTCATTCAATTCACACGCCATACACACACACAGATATATATATATATATATTTTTTTTTTTAATAAAAAGTTTTATTTGATTAAAATGAAAACCTCACTTATGGCGGAGGAAAACCATATTACAACAGTTCAGAGTAGACGAACAAATGAAATAACGAAGTAAGAATGACATATCTCCAGTCATATATGATATGCCGCATTAAAACCTTGCTAGGAAAAACCACCCTTGTGGATAAAACCCTAGCGAAGGAAAAAGCGTACATATTTATATGACTCTCATCGAAATGTATAAAATGAGAAGCTGTGTACAAATATGCATATGTGTCTAGTTGTTATAAATGTTGACAAAATGTTGAAATATGAATCCACCATGGTGTCTCCCGTATCGCCAGAGTGTCAGACCATAATTTGTCGTTTGTCGATGCGCGTGTGGTTCGCCAAAGAGGATAGAGACTCAGTTGGCGGCGGCAGGTATGATCCAAGACATGAAAGTGCAGGCATCAAACCGAAGTTATGATACAGTGAGGAAAAACATAAAAGCCATAGTAATAAATGAGTAAACATACCGAACCTGCCTGAGTCCCTTAGGAAACAGGCAGGATGTGTCAGAAAACGCCAATCCCAGTGGGATACATAAGGAGATAACCAACGCCAATGTCCATTTGCCCAGTGCGTGCTCATGAAACCATAGAGAATTGTACGAGATGAGTATACAGGCCGATTGAAACTCCCGAAGATATCAAGCATCCATGAGTGCCAGCACAGAAAAATACATGCAGCATCCAAATCAAAGTATGTATCATATATGCATCGGCAAACCAGCCCAAGAAAATAAATGGAAAAGATATGAAACCCACCAAGGCTGCCTGCCTCAAGACAAGCACAGGCAGCAACAGTACACCATTGCCAATGAGCCCATACAGCCATGTAAGTACCGTCCAAAGCATAGAAAGAACCATTTCGAGTTGCCCTCGCCAAACATACATAGAAAAGCAATAGCTGTGTAGGATTGACGTAGATAGATAAGAAATGTAAGAAAAAGGACAGCCAACATACCTTGCCTGCCTGTGCCCCAACGAGCACAGGCAGAAAAACTGTGAGTGTGCCAATCCATATAGAAGACTTTATGTTGCCTGCCTACGCAAAGCAGTTGACGTGAGGTCTAACAAAGATGCAGCACGAACTATTGATGGCAAGCTAGACTGCGTAAAGAACGAAGTGATTGGCGTAAGCATTGCATGTTGTGCCAAATAATGCGCTGGCATATTTGCCTCTCTGAATACGTGCTGAATGGCCAAATTATGACGGGTGATCAATAGCTGTAGGAATTTGAGATGAAAATTGCCAAACACAGGTTGTTGTTGGCGCAGTCGTTGAAAAAGTTGTGCACAGTCGGTCTCTATAATCAGGGATCTATATAATGGCAAGAAATATAGCAAACCAAATAGTGCTGCCTGTATTTCTGCCTGCAATGGTGTACAAGGTGGGAGGCGAAACGTGACAGCACGCACACATGTGCCAGTTGAATCACGTAAAATGATACCTCCAGCCGCATGAGACCGTCCAACCGCGGCATCTACATTAAGTTTAAATCTGCCTGATGGGGGAGTAAGCCATTTGATCACTTGTAGACGCGGAGGGCGAGGCACTGGAAGCCATGACCGTGGCATCATGGGGGTGGCCGCTATTTTAGTATCCTGGATGGAAATCACCCACGTATGAAGATCGAAACGGATCATATTTCGTAGTGAAGATATAGAAAAAGTTGTCTGTGCACCATAGATCATAGAGGCATAGCAGCGCCATATATTATAGACGATGATACCAGGTACCACTATCTTGAGCACCCCCTCAAATGAAGAAGAAGATGAGCGATACCACCAGGCTAATAATAACTGCCGCAGAGATAACGTTGATGGAGACACGCCCTGTAGTTCCATTGCATAGAACCTCCACAGGGACTGGATTGTCGAACAATACAAGAATACATGATCAACTGTAGAAGAATGTTGTTTACAAAACGGGCACTGCGTAGGACGTGCAGTCAGATAAGATCCTATAAAGTCCTGAAAAGGTAATGCCGCATGAAATAAACGCCAGAGAAATAATCTGATGCAAGGTGAATGATGTTTGAACCAAATGAATTTTGCCGAGATCAAGGTGGGCCTGGCTATGCGACATATATTGTAAGCAGATTTAAGTGTAAATTCTCCTGATGGCGAGGGCTGCCAAGTGAGAAAATTATTCGTTCCTGTTGTCTGCGCTACACAAACTTGATGGATGCGACAAATAAGCTTCCAAACTGGTGAATCCGGCACACACAAATCACCCCACATTAAGGCCAAAATGTGAAGATTCCAATTTTAATTTTGTCACATGTTAATGGCGCCACTTTAGACCAGTCAAGTGCTGAGATTTAAAGTTTATATTATATATATTATGTGTAACATAATATATATAACATGTGCACAAAGTTGGAATTTAATTAGTGAAAAATCGGGTAATCGATAAATATCGAAAATTCGATTTTCTACGTACACAATGCATGGAACATTTTTGGCACATCATATGACACGTATCTAGACACTTTTTACATATGTCATACATCTTAAAGTGTTCTAGAAAATTAAATTAAGGGCTGATTGGAATATAACATGTGTGTATTATTAAATGTGCACTATTTTACAAAGTTAGCAAAAATAAAATTTCAGCCCATGCATATACATTTACCAACGCCCCTACAGCTGAGATGGAGCCTATGTGGAGCCTTTTTGGCATATTTATTGGTCAAGAATCAATCATACAATGTTGGTGAATTAAAGAAAGAAGCTACAAATGGTAAGATTTCGAACTTTGGCTCATTTAAAACACATGCTGAAAATTTCAGCATGTATAAGCATAGCTGGCCGAAATTTTCAATTAAAAGTGAAGATATTTGGTGTCTTGAATTATGTGGATGATTGGAAGAAGAAATGGAAGTAATTTGAATAATTTTCAAAGTCATAAAGTGTGATATTTTATATATCACACATGCTGAAATTTTTCAGCATGTGTACAATATGTCGGCCGAATTTATGGTCATAAGGGTGTCCAAATTCATTTCTAATATGATAAGGATATTTACCATTAATTGATGATATATTTTAAAAGAAAAATCAAAGAAAAATGGAAGTTATTTGAATTATCTCACTAAGTAGCACATGCTGAAATTTCAGCATTCTAAATTCCATAATGGCTGATTTTCTTACTTTGTGTGGGAGGAATTTTGTCTTGCAAAATTTATGTGACAATCTTGTGTATTATAGAAATTATTCTATGTTGATTTTGGCACATTTTTTGAGTGATATATTCAGATTTTTCCAAGTCATCAATGATGACAACATTCGACCTATCATGAAGTGTCAAGTAAGCAAAGCTTAATAATCATCCAATGAGAAGATGCCAAGTAAACAAGACCATGTCACAATGATGTCTTACATTCTCCCAAGGACTTAGAAGATAATTTTCAAGAGGGGGAGGACACCCAGGTGCGACGGCCACAAGTGCTTAAAGGGAAAGAAGATGAGCAAAAATAAGACAAGAACAAGCATTGCAAAATCAAGTGAAAAAAACGCCTAGCCTCTCTTCTTCTACTCTTTCTTTCTTTCTTCTTCTTGAAAGCCTATTGTATTCATATTTTCAATCTTGAATAGGCTTGTTATAGACCACCACATATTCTATATCTTTGTAAAAGATTGATCAAGGTGTGATCAATCTTCATTCTTGCGAGGTGGTGGTGTTCCTACGAACTGTAATCATCGTACAAGGTTTGTAAAGGGTTGGAGTTAGTGTGTAACTCTATCAACCCTGTGGTAAGGTGTATTGCGTGTGTGTGACTAGTGTGAACCAAGGAAGGTGTTCCTTGAAGACTGGAGTAGGTTGTTTATAACCGAACCAGTATAAAATTCTTCATGCCACTTACTTTCAGCATTTATTTTCTGTTACTGCACAGTTTACTCTTTTTGTTTGTGTTCGTAAAAATAGTAAACGACTTTGAAAAATCACAAAAATTTCTAGAAACATACCCACACGTCTTAGGGTTAATTTGGCACAAATTTTAACCCTTTTGGATAAGGATAAGTCGATCAAACATCAAAAGTTCTGAGACTAGTGCAGTCTGATTTTCAGACTTGCAAAGGTTGAAACTTTGATAGTAATTGACCAACCTCCCAAAAGAATTTTACAAACCTGTTTCAACACACTTAAATAATGTATATAAGGAGTTAGTGATTAAAATTTCAGAGCATTTGGACTTACACACAAATAAGAATAAAGTTTTCAAAACCGTCTACTGTTTCTGGCAGATTCGCGCAATCTGATCACCAATGATTTTTGAAGGGATTAAAGGTTGAATTTAAATTTGAAATTTTTAAGAGACCCTCATAATATCTGAGTCTAAGTTCTCTCAAAATTGTAGAATTTTTGGAGATCTATAACCTGGTTTTAAAAACATTTTAAAACTGGTCCTGAAAACAGAATCTTTTTTCAGAAGTTGAGTTGTTTAGTTTTAAACAATTTTTAAAAACCACACTTTCCGCACCACCTATTCAAACCCCCCCTTTCTAGTGGTGCCTTGCAGATCCTACACTAAAATTTTTAATGCCCTTGAAGCTTTAGGCAAATCATTCACGAACAATGAAAAAGTTCAAAAGGTGCTACGAAGCCTTCCTGCTGAATGTGATTCAAAGGTGACTACAATCGAGGAGAAAAAGTCAATTAATAAAATGGATGAATTGATCGGGACTCTTAAAGTCTATGAGGTAAAACTAAACCAACGGAAGTCCGAGTCATCCAAATCATCAAGTAAGTCAATAGCGTTCAAAACAAATGAAACACATGCAAATAATGATGATAGTAATAGTGACACTGAATTAGATGATGACTTGATATTAATAGCGAGAAAACTTAGAAAGTTTTTCAAACGTCCTAATAGGAATAGGCAACATTCTTCTTCTTCTTCTTCTCAACGTAAGAAAAATAACACAAACAAATGGTATAATAAAGAATTAAAGTGTTATGAATGCGGTCAAAAAGGACATATTTCATATGATTGTCCCACGAGGAAAAATAATAATCATAACAACAATAATAAAACAAGCCGAGGACAAGGAGGCACAAATGACAAAGACAACGGAGTCTAAGACAATGAAAGGGAAACGAGCAATGAAGGTGAGCACATGGAGCGACTCATCCGACCCAGAATCCGAAACTGAGGAAGCTCAAGTCTGCTTCGTATCCAACGAGGTATGTTCTTCTTCTGATAGTGATTCTTATAGTGACATGACATTTGATGAAATTTATGAAGAGTTCTTAAGAATGCATGCTCATTATAAGAGGCTCTCTAAAGAAAAGAAGAAACTAATTGAAGAAAATGACAAGTTGAAGATGTCCAACTTGGAATTTTCTGATCAATTAGAATCTCTTAAACAAGAGTCTACTAATACTCTTGATTCTTTAGAGAATAAAATTGAATCATATAGGAAAGATGAACAAAAGTTAAAAACGGAAAATAATATGTTAAAGTCTAAGTTGGAAAGTTGTGAACATGAAATAATACAACTTAAGTCTTCTAAACTTAGAAAAAATGTTAGAACAATTTAAATCAGGTGCTAATATGTTAGATACACTAATCTCATCACAAAAGTATGGAAACGATAAAACCGGCTTAGGCTATAAAGAAGAAAATGTAAAAGTAGATAAAAAAACTAAGTTTGTCTCATCTAGTACAAAGTTACCGTATAATACAACAAAATCAACTTTTCCTGCTACATCTTCTCCTACACATTCTTCTATGTATATCAAGGCAAAAATACAACACACACCCACAAATATACACACACATAAACATACATCTAGGCCAAATTTTGCATCAAGACAACCTAGAAATTATACATATATATATATAAGAATACAACTAGAAAGAATAAAATTTATCCAACTTATTATGAATCTAAGTATAGGCAACACTCATACAAGTCTTATAGAAATGCCTATGAACACACTTATACAGCGCCATTCATGAAACAAAATCGCATGCCTTATACACATTATAGAAATCGGCCATTATATAATGATTATCAACCATGACGTAACGTGTATAACAATGCATCTTCACTTATGTGGAATGATCATCTTCACTTATGGACATTGTTCTTAACACACAAAGACGATGCTCCATTACCAATCAAAACTCTTATTAAGCAACTTGAAAACATTTACGAAGAAAATGTTAAAAGGATTAGAAGTGATAGAGGTGGAGAATTTAAAAACAAAGATGTAATCAAATTTTGTGAACTACATGGAATTAAACATGAATTCTCACCACCTAGAACACCACAACTCAATGGAGTTGTTGAACGTAAAAATAGAACAATTCAAGAAGTTGCTAGGACAATGCTTTGTGAAAATAAATTACCTAAATATTTATAGGCTGAAGCTGTTAGTTGTGCATGCTATATTATAAATAGACTTACTATTAGAAAGAAATTAAATAAAACGCCTTATGAATTTCTAAACAATAGACAACCTAAGGTAGATTATCTTAAAGTATTTAGATGTAAATATTTTGTGCTGAACACTAAGGATAATCTAGATAAATTTGAACAAAAGTCTATTGAATGCATATTTGTTGGGTATTCAACTAACTCAAGAGCATATATGTAGCGCCCCGCCCGAAACCAGGGTTTCGGCTCAGTGCATCCGCCGTACTCTACTTCATAGAGTACAAGGCGTCGATACTATACATGTACATGTCGACATGAATAATGAATCGATCAGCGGAAGCATCATAACATAAACAAATCATAATCGACATGCAATGCACTACATCATAATCTGTACAAGTCATCTTATACAGAATACTGTAATCTTCTAAAATACATCATAAACCAAAATCTAACACCTCCAAAGCAAATCTCTCGATAGGTTTCTTCGTTATCAATACTCTATCTAGCAGGTCCTCAACAAGCCTGTATAGTGATACCTGTTATCTGGAAAGTGATAAATGAGGCAAGTATGAACGATAGCCACCGACTTTTAATCACTCAGCAAATAGTCTTACTAGATACGACATGTGGATCATACATGGGGAGACGGAGTGACAAAATATAATAACCATGAACATCGAATATAATAAGCATGTCTCCATTTTAAATCAATATCGCATAACTGTAACTAAAAGCAAGTAAATACAGAAATTTCTCAACTTAACATAGAAGCAGCTCGTTCTGCTTAATTCGAAACATCGTCTAATATCCATAACTTAACTTCTAATCCATAACTTATACCATCTTGCATATCTTATAGGTACTACACTTTCATGCATAAACACTACATTAACCATTGTAGTGCCATTATAAACTTAAGGAATTCTTAATCATAACCCTTAAGTGACATGAACAAGACGTAATGCATAACATGACTTTTCATAACATATCATCATTCTCCTCTGAACATACATACTTGTCGTTTCATGATTCATAACATGACTTGCGTTTCATAATCCGAAAACATGACATTTCATGATGGCTATAGCACTTTATAGGAATAATAACGCACGACGCCCCGACTGATTCCCCATATAGCACATGTACTACATAAGCATCATAACATAAGTACATGTACTAATGGTGACACATTATGACAGAGCTCCCGTGTCCCAGACCCGGTGTTACACTCGGCCCTAATGCAAACATATGCCCTTGACATCTACCACCCCCGGTACCGATGTCACGCTGGCGAACATAACATAATCATAACATAACATGTGAGTGTCGATGGAATCAATCGTCTCGCGTTTATTATTCACATGCATATGAACTTTTAATACATGTGACGCACAACATAATTTTGCAACTTTAATTTCATGCAACATGAGACTCGGTCATATGAGGGTATCCTAGTCATACTTGTAGAAATAAGAGGGTTTGAGTGATTTCAAAATAAGAAATTTGAATGCATATATATATATATATATAAACGTGCATAAGTGTACATGTGTGCATGATAACTTGCCATTACTTGCCTTATTTAGCTTATATATTATGTTGCCGTACTAACGAGCCATGAAGCATTAAAACTTACATCATATGGCAAACATTTGTTGTGTTTATACAATTTTCAGGTGCCACCATTAATGAACTAAATTAGTTCATTAAGTGAAGTACTTAGTTTAATAAACTAAGTAGTTCATTAAAGGAAGATTCATTTGGAAAAGGCACAAAGGCAACAAGGCTAAGGAAGGAAAGTTTTCTCCTCCTCTCCTCATTAATATATACACACGCCTATACATATATAAATGTATATATTTTCAGATTTTTTTTGAAAAAGGCACATACACATGTATTCCAACGTACTACCGACACGTTATATATTCTACGTACGTACGTTAACGTCACACCACTATACTTAACTCATATTTATGAGTACATTCAGGTCTTATATCATATGATATAAGATATGGTGATGACAAATTAAATACGACACGATAAAAGGTTCTAAACCGAAATTTGTCGTATCGGGCGAATACCGAAACTTCGCCAACGCGTCATGTACTTGCCATAAATAAATGGCCAGCCCATATACATCAAAAATTGATGAAGATTTCGTGCTACACATGGTATGATCAGCCAAAATACTTTCCATGTTGGCACACACAAATCATCCCACATTTAGGCCAAATGTGAAGATTCCAATTTTAATTTTGTCACATGTTAATGGTACCACTTTAAACCAGCCAAGTGCTGAGATTTAAAGTATATATTATATATATTATGTATAACATAATATATATATATATATCATGTGCAAAAGTTGGAATTTAAATTAGAGAAAAATCGGGTAATCGATAAATATCGAAAATTCGGTTTTCTGCGCACATAACATGGAACGTTTTTCTTGTACATCATGTGACACGTATCTAGACACTTTTTATATATGATATACATCTTAAAGTTTTCTAGAAAATTAAATTAAGGGCTGATTGGAATATTACATGTGTGTATTATTAAATGTGCACTATTTTACAAAGTTAACAAATATAAATTTCAGCACACTAACATTATCATGGCCGAAATTTTAAGATTAAAATACATGTATTGTGTGTCTTGAATTGTGAGGATTAATTGAAGATGTTATGGAAATGATTTGAATATTATGTAAGGTAATTAAGTGTGATATTCTACATATCACACATGCTGAAATTTTTCAGCATGTGTGAAGTTATGGTGACCGAATGTGATGACTAAAATGTGTCCAAGTTCATCTTTTAATTGGTAGCAATACTTAACATATATTGTTGATTCATTTTTATGGTGAAAAATCAAAGAATAATGGGTATTATTTTGAAAGAAATGGAAGGTTGCACATGCTGAAAAATTCAGCATGGCAAGGAACTTTATGGGCGATTTTTAGGTTTGAAAAGGGAAGGATTTCTTGTCTTGTAATTTATGATGGAATTTGTGATTTATGGTATGAATTTATGGTTGATTTTTTGGCACATTTTAAGTGATTATTTCAGATTATTTCCATGTCATCTTGATGACAACATTGAGCCAATAAAGAGGTGCCAAGTAAGCGAAGACTAAATGATGATCCAATAGAATGATGCCAAGTAAGCAAAGCATTGTCACCATGATGTCTTACACTTTCTCAAGCACTTAAAAGGAAATTTTCAAGAGGGGAGAAGGCATAGGGGGGGACGGATGGACTTCTTAAAAAGAGAAGAGGAGAGCAAACAAAAACAAGAACAAGAATTGCATTCTAAAGAGATCAAATAGCCAAGCTCTTCTTCTCTTACATCTTCTTTCTTTCTCTTTTCTTGTAAAGCCTATTGTATTCATATTCTTTCAATCTTGAATAGGATTGAGATAAACCACCATTCATACATCTTTGTAAAAGATTGAACAAGGTGTGATCAATCTTCATTCTAGCGAGGTGGTGGTGTTCGTGTGAATTGTACTCGACATACAAGGTTTGTAAAGGGATGGAGTTAGGTGTAACTCTATCAACCCTGCGGTAAGGTGTACTGCGTGTGTGTGATTAGTGTGAACCAAGGAAGGTGTTCCTTGAAGACTAGAGTAGGTTGTTTATAACCGAACCAGTATAAAATTCTTGGTGCCATTTACTTTCTGCATTTACGTTTCAGTTACTGCACTGTTTATACTTTTTGATCACGTTCGTAAAAATAGTAAACGATTTCCAAAAATTATAAAAATTTCCAGAAACATACTTACACGTTCTAGGGTTAATTTGGCATAAGTTTCAACCCTTTTGGATAAGTATAAGTCAGTCAAACATCAAAAGTTCTGAGACTAGTGCAGTCTGATTTTCAGACTTGGAAAGGTTGAGACTTTGATTGTATTTGACCTACTTTCCAAAAGAATTTTCCAAAACTGTTTCAACCCATTTAAATGTAGTATATAAGGAGTAATGGGTCAAATTTTCAGATCATTTGGACGTTCACACAAATAGGAATTAATTTTTCAAAACCATCTACCGTTTCTGGCAGATTTGCACAATCTGAGTACCAACGGTTTTTGAAGGGGTTAAAGGTTGAATTTTAATTTGAAATTTTTAGAGAACCCTCATAACATCTGAGGATAAGTTCTCTCAAAATTTCATAATTTGTAGAGACCTCTAACCTAGTTTTAAAAACGTTTTAAAACAGGTCCTGAAAACAGAATCTGTTTTCAGAACTTGAATTGGTTAGGTTTCAAGAAATTTTAAAAACCATGTTTTCCGCACCATCTATTCAACCCCCCCTTCTAGTGGTGCCTTGCAGATCCTACAAGTGGTATCAGAGCGCCGGAATACTCACTACAAGGAATCCAACGATTCAGTGAGATGTCATCCACAAATCTCAAAACCAAACAAGAAGGTATGTCGAGCCAAAGGCCTCCACTTTTTGACGGTGAGTCCTTTATTCAATGGAAACTTAGGATGAAACTTTTTCTTATGGCTATAGATATAGATCTTTGGTCAATCATTGAAGATGGTCCTTATGTCCCATTTAATGTATCCACCGTAGACGGAGTCACTCTAGAGGTTATTAAAACTAGACAAGAATATACGAGTGATGATAAAAAGAAACTTAGTATGAATGCTAGGGCTATGCAGTTGCTTTTAAACGGATTAAGTAAGAGTGAGTCCAGTTATGTGTCAAATTGTTCGAGTGCACAAGAAATGTGGAGAATTCTAGAAATGAAACACGAAGGCACGAGTCAAGTAAAAGAGTCAAAAATTAATATGCTCATGTCTACTCTTGAGTCTTTTAAATTGTTGCCCAACGAGTTGATTGTAGATATGGATCTTCGTTTAACTAACATCTATAACTCTCTTGAGTCTCTTGGTAAGGCTTTTACTACGCAGGAAAAGGTACAGAAAGTCCTACGAAGCCTTCCTTCTGAATGGGACCCTAAAGTGACTGTTATAGAAGAAAGCAAGGAAACCAAATCAATAAAGATGGAAGAACTAATTGGCTCACTCAAAGTTTATGAAAACAAACTTACTATTCGGAAATCGGAATCATCTAAACAAGGTAAAACCATTGCTTTTAAATTAAATGAACACGTCTCCCGCCCCTCCGATCACGTAGATGATAGTGATTCCGAATCGGATAATGATGATTTAATCCTATTGGCTAAAGGACTAAGAAGATTCATGAGAAAGTCATTTAGAAATAAAAACAAGGGCACTACATCTAAGAGAAATAAAAACAAGTCAAATGATAAGGACATTAAATGTTATGAATGTGGCAAACTCGGACACTTATCATATGACTGCCCAAACAAAGAAAAGCAAACTAACAAGTACCCTGACAAGGAGCGGAACAAAAATAGACTCGTCTCAGATCCTAAACAAAGGAAACGTGCACTAAAGGCCTCCACATGGAGTGATTCATCAGACTCTGAAACTGAGACCGAAGAGGAGACCGCTCAAGTATGCTTTGCCTCGAAAGCATCTAACGAGGGAGACCACACTTCGAAAGACACATCAATAAAGTGGTTCCTTGACAGTGGTTGCTTGAGGCACATGACGGGTGACCCGAGCTTGTTCTCCAAATTAAAGAAGGTCACAAAAGGCGGATCCGTGACCTTTGGAGACAACAATGAAGGCAAGATCATTGGAAAAGGTACGATTGGCAATCCGAATACACTCCAAATCTCCAACGTGTTTTTGGTGAGCAACTTATCTTACAATCTTCTTAGTATTTCTCAATTTGTTGACAATGGTTTCAATGTGTGTTTTACTCATCCTTATTGCAACATAATAGATAAAAATGGAGAAACCGTTTTAAAAGGAAAACGAGAAGGCAATGTTTTTACGCTATCTATGGATGATGTAGTAGACGCTAAAGTTAAGTGTTTTATGTCAAATGAACCCAATGTGAATTTATGGCATAGACGTTTAGGACACATAGGTATTTCCACACTAGAAAAATTGCAACGAAAGAACCTAGTACGGGGATTGCCTACGCTTGATTTAGACAACTTTCAGTTGTGTGAATCTTGCATAAAAGGCAAACAAAGACGTGAGTCACTTAAGCCGAAAAATGAAATAAGAACGACTAGAATACTAGAACTATTGCATATCGATTTGTTTGGTCCTAGTCGTACTACTAGCCTTGGTGGGCGTCACTATGCATGCGTAATTGTTGATGACTTTTCTCGTTATACTTGGACTTTATTTCTTGCACATAAGGATGATAGCGCTGTAGAGATTGCTAAATTAATTAAACAACTTGAAAATCAATACGGTGTAAATGTGAAAAGAATAAGAAGCGATAGAGGCGGTGAGTTTAAAAATAAAGAGATGATTTCGTTTTGTGAAGAAAAAGGAATTAAACATGAGTTTTCGCCACCTAGAACTCCACAATTAAATGGAGTAGTAGAAAGAATGAATCGCACATTACAAGAAATCGCTAGAACCATGCTTTGCGAAAATAAATTGCCTAGATTTCTGTGGGCGGAAGCCGTAAATTGTGCATGCTATATTGTAAATCGCCTATCTATAAGAAAGAGAATAAACAAGACGCCTTACGAAATTTTGAATGATCGCATGCCTAAGATTGATTATTTTCGTGTGTTTGGATGCAAATGCTTTGTCTTGAATACAAAAGATAATTTAGATAAATTTGAATCCAAATCAATTGAGTGCATTTTTGTTGGGTATTCCATAAATTCAAAAGCATATACATGTTATGATCCTCTCACTAGACAAATCATAGAATCTATTCATGTTAAATTCAATGAATTTGGTGAGATTGATAAAGATAAGGAATATGATGATGATTTTGAATTGAAACCCGTTTTGAATGAAGATAATGATTCTTTTGATATGCATGAGATGAATGAGACACTAGAAATGCATGATCATATAGAAATGCATGATAACTTAGAAAATAATCAACTAAGATGGCATAGTGATCACCCACATGATCTCATCATAGGCGACATCGCTCACGGTGTGCGACCACGTAGAAGAATCACTTCGGATGAAATAAATGAATTTCATGCTATGATTTCTGAAATTGAGCCCAAAAATGTGCATGATGCTTTGAGTGATTCATCTTGGATTGATGCTATGCATGACGAACTTAATCAATTCGTTAGAAATGATGTATGGGATTTAGTGCCACGACCCCAAGATAAGACTATAATAGGCACAAAGTGGGTATTTAGGAATAAAATGAATGAAGAAGGAAAGGTCGTTAGATTTAAAGCAAGACTCGTAGCTCAAGGATATAATCAAGAAGAAGGAATAGACTACGATGAAACATTTGCACCCGTAGTACGTTTAGAAGCTATACGACTCTTACTTGCTATTGCTTGCATGAAAGATTTTAAATTGTATCAAATGGACATCAAAAGTGCGTTTCTAAACGGATTCATACAAGAAGAAGTATACGTGAAGCAACCACCCGGTTTTGAAGATTTGAAACATCCAGATCACGTGTACAAACTAAAGAAGGTACTATATGGCCTAAAGCAAGCGCCAAGAGCATGGTATGATCGTTTTGCTACTTTCCTTTTAGAAAATAATTTTAAACGCGGTACTATAGATAGTACACTATTTTTGAAACAAGAAAAATCAGATTTACTTATAATTCAAATCTACGTGGATGACATTATTTTCGGATCTACCTCACATAGACTCGTTAAAGATTTTATGAAAGCTGAATTTGAAATGTCTATGGTTGGTGAACTCAATTATTTTCTTGGCTTGCAGATTAAGCAAACGAGTAAAGGAATTCATATAAGCCAAGCTAAGTATGTAAATGACATGATCAAAAAGTTCAATTTTGAAAATTTGAAACCCTCCCCCTTGCCTATGAGTGTCACTACTAAATTAGACAAAGACGAACATGGTAAAGACGTTGATAATGGATTATATTGATCTATGATAGGTTCTTTACTATATTTAACTGCTAGTAGGCCTGACATCATGTTTAGCGTATGCATGTGTTCTCGTTTTCAAAGTCAACCTAAGGTGTCACACTTAAATGCGGTAAAAAGAATATTCCGTTATGTTAAGCACACGCCCACCTTAGGTATTTGGTATGATAAGGATTCTACATTTGACTTACATGCTTACACTGATGCAGATTATGGTGGCTGCAAGATAGATAGAAAAAGCACGAGCGGAACTTGCCAATTTATAGGAAATTCCCTTATTTCATGGTTTTCCAAATAGCAAGCAAGTGTTGCTTTGTCCACTACTGAGGCTGAGTATATGGCTCTTAGCCTTTGTTGCACACAGTTGTGGATAAAACAACAACTTTCGGACTTTGGAATTATCGTAAATAAGATTCCTATATATTGTGATAGTATGAGTGCCATCAATTTGTCTAAGAACCCCGTGTTACATTCTAAGGCTAAGCATATAGAAGTACGCTATCACTTTCTTCGTTATCACGTTAACAATGGTAATATTGTCATAGATCACATACGCACAGAATCACAAGTAGCGGATATATTTACAAAGGCCTTAAATCAAGCCACATATGAATCTCTTCGTTCTAAATTAGGCATGATTCCCGCTGATATGATTTGATTTGATATTATTTGATTTACTTTCCTTTTTGACAGGAATCTTTTGATTAACTTTTCAAAATAAAGGGGGAGAGAAAAGCATGATTTAAGGGGGAGAGAGACACTGATTGATCTTAATTGATCTTAATTGCACAAATCAAGGGGGAGCCGGATTTAAAATTCGAAATTCAAATTTCAAATCTGTGCATAGTTCAAGGGGGAGAGATAGCATTTAGATCATGTACACAAGTTATTTTGAAAATCATCAAAAGGGGGAGATTGTAGAAATAAGAGGGTTTGAGTGATTTCAAAATAAGAAATTTGAATGCATATATATATATAAACATGCATAAGTGTACATGTGTGCATGATAACTTGCCATTACTTGCCTTATTTAGCTTATATATTATGTTGCCGTACTAACGAGCCATGAAGCATTAAAGCTTACATCATATGGCAAACATTTGTTGTGTTTATACTTTTTTCAGGTGCCACCATTAATGAACTAAATTAGTTCATTAAGTGAAGTACTTAGTTTAATAAACTAAGTAGTTCATTAAAGAAAGATTCATTTGGAAAAGGCACAAAGGCAACAAGGCTAAGGAAGGAAAGTTTTCTCCTCCTCTCCTCATTAATATATACACACGCCTATACATATATAAATGTATATATTTTCAGATGTTTTTGAAAAAGGCACATACACATGTATTCCAACGTACTACCGACACGTTATATATTCTACGTACGTACGTTAACGTCACACCACTATACTTAACTCATATTTATGAGTACATTCAGGTCTTATATCATATGATATAAGATATGGTGATGACAAATTAAATACGACACAATAAAAGGTTCTAAACCGAAATTTGTCGTATCGGACGAATACCAAAACTTCGCCAACGTGTCACGTACTTGCCATAAATAAATGGCCAGCCCATATACATCAAAAATTGATGAAAATTTCGTGCTACACATGGTATGATCAGCCAAAATACTTTCCATGTTGGCACACACAAATCATCCCACATTTAGGCCAAAATGTGAAGATTCCAATTTTAATTTTGTCACATGTTAATGGTACCACTTTAAACCAGCCAAGTGCTGAGATTTAAAGTATATATTATATATATTATGTATAACATAATATATATATATCATGTGCAAAAGTTGGAATTTAAATTAGAGAAAAATCGGGTAATCGATAAATATCAAAAATTCGGTTTTCTGCGCACATAACATGGAACGTTTTTCTTGTACATCATGTGACACGTATCTAGACACTTTTTATATATGATATACATCTTAAAGTGCTCTAGAAAATTAAATTAAGGGCTGATTGGAATATTACATGTGTGTATTATTAAATGTGCACTATTTTACAAAGTTAACAAAAATAAATTTCAGCACACTATTATTATCATGGCCGAAATTTTAAGATTAAAATACATATATTGTGTGTCTTGAATTGTGAGGATTAATTGAAGATGTTATGGAAATGATTTGAATATTATGTAAGGTAATTAAGTGTGATATTCTACATATCACACATGCTGAAATTTTTCAGCATGTGTGAAGTTATGGTGACCGAATGTGATGACTAAAATGTGTCCAAGTTCATCTTTTAATTGGTAGCAATACTTAAAATATATTGTTGATTCATTTTTATGGTGAAAAATCAAAGAATAATGGGTATTATTTTGAAAGAAATGGAAGGTTGCACATGCTGAAAAATTCAGCATGGCAAGGAACTTTATGGGCGATTTTTAGGTTTGAAAAGGGAAGGATTTCTTGTCTTGCAATTTATGATGGAATTTGTGATTCATGGTATGAATTTATGGTTGATTTTTTGGCACATTTTAAGTGATTATTTCAGATTATTTCCATGTCATCTTGATGACAACATTGAGCCAATAAAGAGGTGCCAAGTAAGCGAAGACTAAATGATGATCCAATAGAATGATGCCAAGTAAGCAAAGCATTGTCACCATGATGTCTTACACTTTCTCAAGCACTTAAAAGGAAATTTTCAAGAGTGGAGAAGGCATAGGGGGGACGGCTGGACTTCTTAAAAAGAGAAGAGGAGAGCAAACAAAAACAAGAACAAGAATTGCATTCTAAAGAGATCAAATAGCCAAGCTCTTCTTCTCCTATATCTTCTTTCTTTGTCTTTTCTTGTAAAGCCTATTGTATTCATATTCTTTCAATCTTGAATAGGCTTGAGATAAACCACCATTCATACATCTTTGTAAAAGATTTATCAAGGTGTGATCAATCTTCATTCTAGCGATGTGGTGGTGTTCGTGTGAATTGTACTCGACATACAAGGTTTGTAAAGGGTTGGAGTTAGGTGTAACTCTATCAACCCTGCGGTAAGGTGTACTGCGTGTGTGTGATTAGTGTGAACCAAGGAAGGTGTTCCTTGAAGACTGGAGTAGGTTGTTTATAACCGAACCAGTATAAAATTCTTGTTGCCATTTACTTTCTGCATTTACGTTTCAGTTACTTCACTGTTTATACTTCTTGATCACGTTCGTAAAAATAGTAAACGATTTCCAAAAATTATTAAAATTTCCAGAAACATACTTACACGTTCTAGGGTTAATTTGGCACAAGTTTCAACCCTTTTGGATAAGTATAAGTCAGTCAAACATCAAAAGTTCTGAGACTAGTACAGTCTAATTTTCAGACTTGCAAAGGTTGAGACTTTGATTGTATTTGACCTACTTCCCAAAAGAATTTTCCAAAACTGTTTCAACCCATTTAAATATAGTATATAAGGAGTAATTGGTCAAATTTTCAGACATTTGGACGTTCACACAAATAGGAATTAATTTTTCAAAACCATCTACCGTTTCTGGCAGATTTGCACAATCTGAGTGCCAACGGTTTTTGAAGGGGTTAAAGGTTGAATTTTAATTTGTAATTTTTAGGGAACCCTCATAACATCTGAGGCTAAGTTCTCTCAAAATTTCATAATTTTTGGAGACCTCTAACCTAGTTTTAAAAACGTTTTAAAACAGGTCCTGAAAACAGAATCTGTTTTCAGAACTTGAATTGGTTAGATTTCAAGAAATTTTAAAAACCATATTTTCCGCACCATCTATTCAACCCCCCCTTCTAGTGGTGCCTTGCAGATCCTACAATACTATTCCTAGAAACATCACTTACTTACTTACAGTCTACTTATTATAACTTAAGAAAATACCCTAACCATACTTCTTTAAGATCTAACTACACATGTATTTCATAATTCATAACTTATGTGCATAGAACATATAATTGCTAGTTACTATAATATATCATCAAGGAATTTCATAACTTATATCATAATTTACATGTTATTGTTTATTATACATATGAATATAATAACATGAAATAAAATCATTTCATGATATTAGACCAAATGACCGAAATTTATATAAAGGGTGTATACGTATATAAAATCTTTTTATGATATATTATATAATATCCAAACTTATTCATTATCATATCTTTAACATATACATTATACATATGTATACATAAAACATATTAAAACATTCTTTCGCATTAAAATGGCCTCATGGCCGAAATTTATATATTATGTATACATATATAAATTTATTTTATAATATATTATATGATATCCAAAACTTATGCATTTCCATATCTTAACATATAAAATACTTATATGTGTACATAATACTTGTAAAAGTTATTTTTAACCTCAAAAATATACTCAAGGCCGAGAATATATGGTAAGTACATACATGTACATAATTATTTTGTGATAAATTATATCAAATCTAAAATTTATCTTTTTCAATCTCCAATAAATATATATATATATATTATATATATACATATGTATACAACATAATAAAGTCATTTTAGCATAATAGGCCTAATGGCCGAATATATGGTGTGTATACATATATATAATCATTTTATGATATGCATATTATGTTATATCCAAACTTATTTATTTCCATATCTTAACATATATATTATACATATATACATATGTATACTATAAAATAAAATACTTTTATTATAAAAAGGCCAAATGGCCGAGTGTATTTATGTACATATATAGCAAGTATATACTTATTCATATTACATATTTTACTATATTGCACAAATATAAATAGTTATGTTATCATAAATATTTTTTTGATAATATAGAATCACTTATGCCATAATCTTTATATATTACGGAGGTTTATAATTTAATACATATATATGGTATCTTAGATCATTTACATTCCAACTTTATATCAAAACCATGTATATGTATATTAATGTTTACTTAAATAACTCTTATATTTTCTTTTAAAGAGCTATATACATATCTATATCATGTATCCCTATAACATACACTTCTTTCTAAACAAAATTTCTTCATCATATATGTAAGAACCATATGTGTGAACATAGCATACACACGCATATACGTAATATACATATGTCCTAGATATATATATATGCATATAAGCAATATATATATATATATATATATATATATATATTTCCTTTAAAACAACACATTATAACCAAAACTATACCCCTACATATACATATATACCCGTATGTATATGTACACCGTATGTATTTTATATGTATACCGTATGCATAAATATATATATATATATATATAGTATATACAAATGGATCTCTTAAAACATATTTTGTTACATATTCTTGAGAATCAAACTTGAACATATACCATGAATGATCCAACTTAGTATAAACATAAACATATAGATCTTGAAAATCCATGTAGGATCTAGGAAGAATACTTGCCTTCACTATTTTTCTTACACTTTAAATTGAAGATTTCTTCACTTGGTTTTGGAAGAAAAACCTTCTTCTTCCACCCTTATAGTCCACGGTTTGAAGAAAAGAAAACAAAAATGGTTAGTGTTCAACTTATGATAAGGGACAAATGAAGAAATATAAATACTTTAAGTGGTATTTTTACCTTAATACATCTTGGTTTTTCATTCTTAAAATTTCGGTCACTATTGGAGTGAATGAGAAAGTTGAAGCTTAATCTTGGATGTGTAGATGTTAGGAAGAAAAGAAAATCCTTCCTTTTCTATGTATGTAAATCTCGGCCAACAAAAAAAATAGAGTTGGAAGACTTTGTTCTTGCTTAGAAGATGAAAGAGAAGGTTGAGACTTGGCTTGGATGGGGTTTGTGGAAGAAGAAGAAAAGAATATTTTTCTTTTGGTGGTGTTGTAAATCTCGGACATAAATGGAGAGGGAGAGGAGTTGAAGACTTGTTTGGTTCTTGGAGAGGAAAGAGAAGAAAATGGGATCGAAGATGAATATGTGTAGTGTATGAAATGGAGAATGAGAAGTGTGTTTTCCCTTCATGATTCTCGGTTGAACATGAATATGGTTTCAACCGAAAATGAGAGTTGGGGAAGGAAAGAGAAGAAGTTGGGTTGAAGATTGAAGATGTGGTGAAAATGAAATGGTAGAAGAAAGATGATTTTCTCCCTTTTTGGTGATTTTCGTCCAAGCATAGGGGAGAGGGGAAGGGAATTGACGTGAATGGGGAAGGTAGGAAGAAAAGAAGAAAGTGTGATGGGTAGTAGGTGTAAAAGTGGGATGTGAGATGAGAGGTGTGTAAGAAAAGAGAAAAAAGGGGATAGTGACATATGAGGGGTAGGGGGCCGGCCTAGGACTTTTTGGGGGAGGGTGAAGATTTGTCTTTTGTGCCAGGTAGGGTAAAGCGGAAGAAAATGTGATAAAAGTGTGTATTGAAATTATCGTGTCGGGTATTTTTTTTTGGTTTAGTTGATATCTACCGACTTAGGTTGCTAACGACTAACTTATTTAAATCATATCTTATGTTCGAATGATTCGTTATCTAGTCCCGTCAAATTTCGCTATATCCGATAACTTATCGTTCGGTTATTTTTCCGAACGTTTCTGACCCCGATATTTAAAGTTGATGTCTTTATTAATAAAATTTTAAATTCCATCGAAATTTTATTAACATCGCATTTGCATTCTATTTTCCATCATATTATTTCATTTCCATTGATCTGGAAATTCGGGTCGTAACAATATAGGTGTTATAATCCTGCATCTAGAAAGATAATTGAATCTATACATGTAAAATTCAATGAAAATGCATGCTTTGAAGTTAGTGATAAAACTCAACATAAACCTGAGAATAATGTTGAAAATATGTTTGATGATGATGTATTACTTGAGCCTGTACTTGATCATCTAGAACCAACTCCCCCTAAACAAGACATGCATGAACCTTTTGATAAAATAAATGAAGAAACTTTGCAACTAGAAGATAATACAACTAATGATCAAATTACATATGATAATGTTCATACTAATGAAACATTTGAACAAGATAAGGGTGAACCTAGTCAATCTAGGAATTGGTGGCATCCTAGAGAACTAATCATTAGGGATCCAAGTGTCGGGGTTAGAAAACGTAGAAACATAAGTCAATTTGAAGGACATAGCTTAATCTAATAATTAGAACCTAAGAATGTAAAAGAAGCCTTAGGTGATATATCTTGGATAGATGCTATGCATGAGGAATTAAATCAATTCACAAGGAACAACGTGTGGGACTTAGTACCTAAACCTGAAAACAAATCTATAATAGGAACGAAACGGGTCTTTAGCAATAAAATGGACGAACAAGGAAATATTACGAGGATTAAGGCTAGGCTATTTGCACAAGGTTATAATCAACAAGAAGGAATAGATTATGAAGAAACCTTTGCACCCGTTGCACGACTATAAGCAATTAGGTTGTTACTTGATATTGCAAGTCTAAGTAATATTAAACTCTTCCAAATGGATGTCAAGAGTGCATTCTTGATTGGATACATCCAAGAAGAGGTGTTTGTCAAACAACCCCCTGGATTCGAAGATCCAAAGAATCCTAACCATGTTTACAAGCTTAAAAAAGCTCTATATGGTTTGAAACAATCTCCAAGAGCTTGGTATGATAGATTTGCAAACTTTATTATTGCAAATAATTATCAAAGGGAGACCATCTACAACACATTATTTCTAAGAAGAAAAGATAATGACTTGTTAATAGTTCAAATATATGTAGACGATATTATCTTTTGTTCAACCAACCCTACCTTAGTAAAAGACTTCGAAGAGTGTATGAAGTCAGAATTTGAAATGTCAATGGTAGGAGAATTGAACTACTTCTTAGGCCTTCAAATCAAACAAACCCCTCAAGGAATTCACATTAGCCAACTTAAGAATGTCAATAATATCATTAAGAAGTTTGGCTTTGAAGAGTTGAAACCTACAACTACCCCTAAGAGTGTTAGCACCAAACTTGATAAGAATGAAAATGGTAAACCTTTTGATGACACACTCTATAGTTCTATGATTGGATCACTGTTACACTTAACTGCATCAAGACCTGACATCATGTTTAGTGTATGTATGTGTGCTAGGTTTCAATCTTGTCCCAGGTATCACATTACAATGCGGTGAAAAAGATCTTTAGATATCTTAAACACACACCTCACTCAGGACTGTGGTATGATAGAAATGCTAAGTTGGAATTACGCGCATATAGTGATGCTGATTATGGTTGTTGCAAATTAGATAGAAAATCCACTAGCGGCACTTGTCAATTCATAGAAACCAACTTGATCTCTTGGTTTTCTAAAAATCAAGCTACTGTAGCACTTTCTACCACTGAAGCTGAGTATATAGCATTGAGTTTGTGTACTACCCAAATACTTTGGCTTAAACAGCAACTTAGTGATTTTGGAATTAAAATGAATAAGAATCAAATTTTTTGCAATAGCATAAGTGCAATCAATCTTTTTCGGAATCCGATGCTTCATTCTAAGGCTAAACACATTGAGGTGCGATACCACTTCCTTCAAGATCATGTTCAAAATGAGGATATGGTTATAAACCATATAAGAACCGATCATCAGATAGCTGACATCTTTAACAAACCCCTTAATCAAGCCACTTTTGAAAACTTACGAGCCAAGTTAGGTATAATGACTTACGATACCGTTGCGTAGTTCTATCTTTTGCATGATTTGCATAATAAAGGGGGAGATAGAATAAGAACATGATTTGAGTTGGTAATTCTGAGTTGGTAAGTCATGTTATCATGCTAAGTTTTTTTTGAGTTGGTAAGTCATGCTAAGTTTCAATTGGTATAAGTTGAGTATAGGTTAAGGGGGAGAGTATAAGTTGAGGGGGAGCGTACTATTTAAAAGTTTGTTAAAAGAAAAATTTGATAAACAATTGGTTTTAAGTTGTGACATTAAAATCATGTTAGGTTATTTTGAATATCATCCAAAAGGGGGAGAATGTTGAGAAATATGTTTGGATAATTTTCAAAGTCATGATTTTAAGTGGTGAATACTTAAAAATATCACACATGATGTTATTTGTGGTTAAAAGTTGAAAAGTTGACATCGATCTCTCAGGTAGTTGCACATTGATCGATCTATGTACATAGATCTATCACATCGATCGATCCATGTAAGGCAGTGAATTCAAGACCTTACTGTAAGACATCGATCTCTAAACCTGAGACACATCGACCGATCGATGTACATCAAACCCTCACTTAGATTGATCGATGTAGGTTAGAGACAAAACTTGAACCTTTCTGTGAGACATTGATCTCTGAAGCTGAGGCACCTCGATCGATCGATGTCTAGGGTTTTTAGAAATAATTTTCTAAAATGTGTTAAAATTGTTGTTTTCATTGGTATATGATTTTTACATGCTCATTATGTGAATCTTATGTGTTTTTGATGATTTTAAATGTATCGTGACTAACGTGCCTTGGAAGTTTCTACAACTTACCAAAAAAGGGCAAAATTGGTATTTTGAGTTTTGTAGTAACATCACATGGTGAAAATAATTCAAGGGTGTATTCTTATACTATTTATCATGAAAAAGGTGATATCATGATTACTTCTGACCATCCGGGTCATTTTTGGAGTTTTCTTATACCAGGGGCATTTTGGTCATTTCATCCCCGATGGTATTTTTGGTATTTTCACTCAAGTAATCTCCTGAGCATATTATTATCTTCATTCTGGAGCTCGGTTATTATTAATTTGAAGATTATATGGCGATTTTATCTTATTTCTCTCAAATGATGATATTGTTGACTATAGCTGGATATGTGACAATTTTAGATGTCACATTCTATTTTTGCTTGAAGAAACTCTTATAAATGTTATAAGAGCATATTTATCATCATTATTCAGAGTTGTTCAAGGTGTCCAAGGTTTGGAAATGTTCATGACATACAAGAAGAAATATTGGGAATTTCGTTGTTACACGTTGACATAATCTTGTCAACTATTACCTATTTATTTCTTATTCAAACATTTGAGTTGCTACACATATTTGTATGATCAAAAACGTGCATGAGCAGGTGTAGGTGATACATTATTCATTTTATGAGTTGGAGACAAGTGGACCAACCAAAAAGGAGTTAGTTGGCAAAATTGCCAACTTGGAATTTTCTAAATATAGCCAACGGCTATATGGCTATGTATTGCAGATTTTTTGAGTCAAAATGGAGCTCTCACATGTCCTATTTTTGTGCTTGGAGTTGAGGATATTTTGGTGGTATTATCCTTTCTTATTTTATCAAGTAAAATCAAAAGTTTTTTTGGTAAAATTAAAAGTAGCCAACGGCTACTAAGGACTTCTTGGAGCTGATTTTTTTGTTTGAACTTGTCAACTCCCACATGCCTATTATCTTGCCAAAGAGTTGAGAAGATAATGGAGTTTTTATGGATATTATCTTTGGGTATTATCTTCACATTTTCAAGACTATTTCAAGGTTAAAAAAATCGGCCAAGTGTAGTGCCAAGGTGGACCAATCATTTTGTCTTATTTTACCAAGTGTACAAGGCCAACCAATGATGAGAAGACATTTGGACTTGATGATGAAGATGGTGACACATTGGAAGTCTTATCTTCAAGGCTCAAATCACACTATAAATAGAGGCAATGGTGAAGAAGATGAAACACACTTGAAGCTCACAAGCATTTGTTGAATTGTCTAGCTATCATCTTCTTCTTGTTGTTGTTCTTGTTCCATTCATTGTAGCAAAGGTGTTCTTGTTGTTTTTGTTGTGCTACACGCCTCTTGAGCTTCATTTGTAAGATTGATTAGCCATTCTTATAAGGCTATATCAATAGGTTGTAGAGGTGTCGCAACTAAGTGTTGCTTAGAAGGTGATCATCCAAGTCTTGAGTAGGGTTGGTGTATAACCTAAGGATCAAGCTTGGTTCTTGTTGTAAGGTGATTCATTTGATAGTGAAATCCAAGGAAAGGTGTTCCTTGGGACTAGAGTAGGTCACATTGACCGAACCAGGATAAATCTTCAGTGTTCTTGTCTTGTTTCTTTATTTCTGTTTTGTGTCTGTTTTTACTGCATTTTTCACACAATTTCTCACAATTTGAGAAAATAGCTAAACACTTTCAAAATTCGTGATTTTTGGTGGAGTTATACTTCAGACTGTTATCTTTCGTTTGCAATAATAGTCACATGATTTGAGTAATGGAAAGTTAGTCTTTCAGTATTTGCAAGATAACTGCTCCAATCTGGCTGCAATCTGACTCATTTTGAGAAAATATAAATTCTGTATTTATCAAGAATTGTTTAAGGTCAGGGCCTTTTGAAAACTTCATCTGCACATCCTAAGGAGTGTTTTGATATAAGGATCAACCTGTTTGGTTGAATATTCAAAGAGAAACACGATTTTAAAAATCAGCAACATTCTGTCCAATTCTTTCTAGATTGACCATCTGAATCTTTTTATTTGTTTGAAGGGCTAAATGATCTTATTTTTGTCTGGTTTTTGGACACAGTCTTGATAACTCATTGAAGTTAAATTCTGGAAAGTTTCATAATTTGTAGAGTTGTGTAAAATTATTTTTGAATTTTTCAAAACATGTTCTGAATCTGAGGTAGTTTCAGATTCTGTTTTCAAAGAGGATTTTTACAAAGGGTTGTAGTGTAATTTCCGCTAACCACTATTCACCCCCCCTCTAGTGGTTTTTATTGCAGGTGCATGGTCCAACACCAAAGACGTCCTTATTCCACTATCGAAGATGACGCTTAAGTCGGCTTAATTTGTCATAAAAACCCCACATTCCACCCACAGTATTGAAGCATTTCAAATGAAAAGTAAAAAAAATTGTCGAAGTCAGGATGAGAAGCCCAAACATCTAAATAACTAAATGATGCCGATGAGTTTGTTTGGACTGCAGAACAATCCAAGTAAACAGGTGAATTATCCGAAGTCATCCTGTTGAGATGCTAATATAGTACACTTGAAAAAAAATCAAAGAAATCTGACTTACAAAGATATCAATCAAGACGTCTCCTGACCCGGCCAAGGCCTTGGCCATCACACCATGTATATGGTGAACCTTGATAATTGATTGACTGTAAAGAGCAGGCAGCTATAAAATAATTGAAATCTTGCAATGTACGCAGCGGAGGAGAAGAACGCCCTTTTTGTTCATCAACTGTCAGATATGTGTTAAAATCTCCTCTTAGAAGCCAAGGCTTGTTCAAATATTCGTGGAAGAGAGTTAAATCGTCCCACAATGGACGACGTGCTGCAATGGTATAAAGATGATACACAAAAGTACACCAAAAAGAATCCCTTATAGGCAGCCAAATAAATTTCATAGAATAATTCTGGGTCCCTTCGCTCTGCTCTTCTAGTTGAAAAAATGAATCCCTCCAGAATATCCAAATGTTGTCATTATTCATAGACAATGCTTGAGAGAAACCAAGTTTAAAACGGTAACATTGTAACGTTGAAACCCTTTCCTTTTGTTCAATTACAGCAAGAATATGCAAATGATATCGACGTACTAATGACAATAACCTATCAACGAAGGTTCTTATACCTCTAACCTTCCAGATAATAAGCTTCATTGTTAGAGAGGATACCAAAAGAGTTTGAGAGAGCTGTCCTTGACCTTGTAAACGGCGCAGATGTTGGCTCAAGATTTCGATGTTGACGATGCAATAGCCTCGGGGGGACTCGAAATGGTGATGCTGCAGCCAAAGATGTATGGGTGCCGGGATTGTCCTGCGGTTATGGAGGGATTTCCTTGTGAAATTCATCAATAACCACCTCTTGCACTAAATTAGAAACATAATCACAAAATGCATTGTCAGAATCAATGTCAGAGGATAGAGCTTCATCTGCTTGCCTATCAATTTCACTATTTGAAATAGAAAAAGAGGCAGGATTAGCACGCAAGTCATTTAAAATACTATCATCAATTCCTTGAAGTCTTGAAATATCTTGGGTGTCCGAGATCGTAATTGGCCGAGTCAAATCAAGAGAACATAAGAGCAACGACGTTGATGTAGTAGGAAGATCACACACAACATCATCTGCATTGTCAATCTGTATATCCAAAGTGTTGGTGCTAGTTGATTTTGATTATCCGAAGGGATTTTTTTTGGTTTCCATCTCTGTGTTTTTTCTTTTGGCAGAATTCGTGTCACTGTTGATGGCTGCATCTCAGCATGTGCCTTTTCTACAGGAACATCCTCTTTCCCACATGTTAATGACTTATGTCCCAATCAAGAACATTTAGTGCAATACATAGGTAGATCTTCATATATTACTGATTGTCTAATACAAAGGTTGACGACTTGAATAAATACTCGAGTAGGGAGCTCCTATGATACATCAAGCTCAACACATAATCGTGCTATAGATGGCCGAAGATTTTCAACCATAGCCATGTCTAATTTCATGGGCGAACCAATCATGCTACCAATTCGAAATAATGCCTCACGTTGATGAAAATGAATGAGGAGTCGAGGTAGTGTAATCCAAACAGGAACAATCGGGACATCAATTTTAGGATCATAATCAGGTATCCATTTAGTAACCCTCATGCACTTACCTGCTATAGTAAAACTTTGCCTAGCAAAACATCGCAAGTAATCCTGTTCTTGCAAGAATTGTAATAATACGTGATTAGTATCTAGTATACCGGTACGTACCTTTCCACTGAAGGCTATGCGATCAATAGTACATCGACTTGTAGCAAGCGGAGGACGACCATACCAAAATATGCTCACGAGGGATAACCTGAATGGTTCGGCTAGGGCTGAGATTTCATCATCCAAAAAGGCAATCATTGGACTGCCTTTGTATTTCTGAATTGGCTTCGTTGCGATCATTGGCGCAGTTGTTGCTTTGAAAAGAGAAGCGAACGATCGTTTCATACCTGTAGATTCATGTGATGGCGGCTGGGAGTTCGTCTGAGACGTTGGCAATCGCAGAACAATATTGCAGAATAAGAACAAGATTTGATGATAACCAGAAGAAAATAGAAGAAGATTGCATATGAAAGGAGAGGTGGCGGGGGTAGTTACATCCGCCGCCGGCGGGGAACACGGGATCGCTGGAACAGCATTCGTCTTGTTGGTATTATATAGGGCCACATATATACATACATATATATAGGACCACATATATACATACATACATATAGGGCCACATATATATATATACATATACATATATATATATATATATATATATATATATATATATATATATAAGTTTTTGGAATAGAAAAAGGATGACGGTGGCTCTGCAGACCTCCGGCGCTTAGCTATGGCGAAAGATCGCACCTTTTACCTTAATTCAACGTTGATCTTGCTTTTTCTTCTGATCAGATACCGTAACACATTGAATCTTCTCTTGCGGCGCATTTTATTGCAATATTCCACTGGCTTGCATTGATCCAACAATGGATGATGCGCCATTGCAGAAGAAAACTTTCGCGGAAGCACTAGCCCCTACTCATATGGAGTCCGCCGCAACAATCAGACCCATATCACGCTATAAAGGTATGCCTTCTATCACATTCACAAATGAGGAAGTTGATCGTTACTCTATTCCGTTCAAATATACTCTCGTGGGATCTTTCTGGCATGGTCGGCCCAATATGAAGCAATTATCATCCTGCATGGAAAGAATTGGTTATAAACAGACACCTAAAATAGGTTTGATAGATGATCAGCATGTTATCTTAACCTTCCATCATCAAGAAGATTATCAGCGGTGTTTTTTACGTCGTTCATGGACGGTTAATGGATATACAATGAGGGTGACGAAATGGACACCGGACTTTGACCCCAAGATTGATAAACCGATAGTCCCTCTCTGGGTATCCATTCGAGGGATGCCATTGTACTTGCAAAATAAATCTGCTTTATGGGATATAGCTCATATGATTGGATTGCCCTTAAAAATGGATTCCGCAACGTCTAATGGCTTACGTCCATCGGTTGTACGATTGTGTATTGAAGTTGATATTTCTAAATCGTTACCAACCCGATTGCATATTCAAGGAGGAGATAATGTCATATATCCAACAGTGGAATATGAAAATGTACCACTTTTCTGCACTACCTTCCGCATCCTCGGACATGAAGCCAAGGACTGCAGTCCAACAAATGATAATCAGCAGGAACCAGAAAGCCATGCAGAACATACCCAAACACGAGTACCAAAACAGCCTAAAAGATGGACTCCAAAAAAGAACAAGACAGCCAAGTCACAATTGATTGCCGAAGACACTGAAGATGATCAGCATGCTGAGGAACATGATGATTTACCAACAAATGACGAGGCTTTCCCGCTACCACAAGATAATCATACAATACAAGACGAATCCGAAGCAGTTGCAGATGAGCCTCCTCCCTCAAATGTGGACACAAGAGATACAACTCTCTTACATCAAATATCCGACCGCCAAGACTTGTCCAAGATAGATGCATCATTAGGTCACGCACCAGAAGAAGGGGATGATATGCTACATGCCACAAACTCTGATTCAGAAATTTACATGCAGCATACTGAGCAGCTCCATACAAACACTCAACAACATGTTATATTACAACCATACAACCCTTCACATGAAAACCACTGCACGCAGATTACCCAAAGTCATCTTGCAGATGAACCTGATGCTGTTTTAGCTGCCCAGAGTAGTTCTTTTCCTCATGCCACAGCCCAACTGATAAATGAGATGGCAGATCCTATACCCATCTCCCGAAGACGCCGAACAAAACAGGAGATGCTAGGTACCTACAACCAGCCTTCAGAACGTCAGACAAGATCTTCAAACTTACCCTCCTCCTCCACTCAATGAATTGTCTCATATGGAATGTCAGGGGAATTGCGAACTCTTTAGTTCGCATTCGTAAGCTTGTCAGAACACACAAACTACCATTGCTAGTTCTAATTGAGCCTAAAACAGATCCTATTCATTTGGCTCGAATTCAACGCAGGCTACATTTTTCACATTCGGATGTAACTTGTAGGGACAAAATTTGGATTTTTTGGTCTCAGGATTCACTCCGACATATATGTACGATATATGATGAACAATGTTCGCATTTCAAGTTTCAAATTGTGGGAACAGAGATTGTTCTGTGGTTCACACCAGTGTATGGCATGCACACCGTGACGGACCGTTGTAGACTATGGTATTCATTACAAAATCACCATGCTAATAATAGCGAACCTTGGTTAATTGGTGGAGATTTCAATACTTATCTATCAGTTGCGGAACATGATGGACTCTCTACACCATCTATGTCTTCATTAGATGATTTCAACGACTGTGTGACGGCTTGTCATTTAATTGATCTGCCATACGCAGGCTCTGCTTATACGTGGACAAGTGGTCGTGGGCTGGGCATTGTTCGCAGAAGGTTAGATCGGATGCTATGTTCAGAGTCCTATAACAATCTGTTCGCTAGTCTGAGTGTGAAACACCTTCCACGATTAACATCTGATCATTCTCCGCTGCTCCTGCAATCGTCACTAACAACATCCAATGGTCCAAAATCATTCCGTTTTCAGAATATGTGGGTGGAGCACAAGGAATTTCTTATATTTTTCAAGGCAACATGGGATTCATATCCAACCACAGGTGGCATGCGAGGCTTATATAATAAACTGCAATCCCTTAAAAAGGATTTGCGCAATTGGAATATCACAGTGTTTGGAAATGTTTTTGATCAGTTATCACATCTGGAACGGGAACTTAAAATCAGTGAGGCAGCTTTTGATGCACAACCAACGCCAGATACACGCACAAAGTACCATGCTATACAGGCGGAATACAAATTAGCAGAACACAAAGTAGAGTTGTTTTGGTCTCAGAAAGCACGTCAAAAATGGATTGCAGAAGGCGATGCTAACACTTCCTATTTCCATAACATAGTACGGGATCGACATATTCGGCTAGCCATCACCAAAATACATGATACGCAGGGCACACCTATTGACACACAGCAAGGCATTCAACATGCTGCGGAATCATATTACAAACAGTTATTTACAGCATATACAATTATTGACGATGATACTATTCTACAATACATACCTCAACTTGTAACGGA
The DNA here is from genome assembly GCA_036186865.1 of Eustoma russellianum. NCBI lineage: Eukaryota > Viridiplantae > Streptophyta > Magnoliopsida > Gentianales > Gentianaceae > Eustoma > Eustoma russellianum. Next base: position 15,293,599 of record AP025049.1, read on the forward strand.
ATCAGAAAATCAACAATTGACAGCCTTGCCAACTCAGGCAGAGGTAAAGGAGGCCGTTCGGTCGTTGGATCCCAAAAGTGCACCTGGTCCAGATGGATATAATGGCTATTTTTTCCGTACATGTTGGGACATTGTTAAACTGGATGTTCACAAAGCTATGCAGGAATTCTTTCTTGGCCTTCCAATGCCAAAAGCAATGGGGAGTACGTTAATTGTCTTGCTGCCAAAATCACCCACACCACGCGCATTCTCAGATTACAGACCCATAAGCCTGGCAAATTTCATATCTAAGCTGGCTACGCGTATTATTGCAACACGCATCCAACCACTCCTATAAAAGCTCATAACGGAGGAACAAGCTGGTTTTGTAAAAGGAAGAGATATAGCTGATCAGATTGTTATGGCTTGTGAAATGGTTCATTTGCTGGATACCAAAGTTAGAGGCTCCAATGCAATAATCAAACTGGACATGATGAAGGCTTTTGATAGAGTCAGTTGGACATTCTTAGAAAAACTACTAGCCAAATTTGGTTTTTCTGTTGGTTTTATCAAGCTGATATTTAATCATCTCAGAGGGACATATATCTCTGTATTGATCAATGGCATCCCATCCGGTTTTTTCCAGCCTTCAAGAGGGGTTAAACAAGGAGACCTCTTGTCACCTATACTTTTCATATTAGCTTCGGAGGCATTTTCAAGGGGTCTTAACAGCTTAGTCTCCAGGGGAATCATCTTGCCTTTTGCTGCAGGTAGATCCAAAACAATATCCCATTTGGCTTTTGCGGATGATCTCTTAATATTCATCAATGGTGGATTACGGAATTTAATAAAGTTTAGAATATTCTTGGAGCAGTATCAGGTAGCATCGGGTCAAGCGATTAATTTCCAAAAGAGTCACTTTGTTCCAGCATCATACTTGTCCCATGCACAGACTCACAGAATGGAGCAAAGCTTGCATATGACGGCAGTTTCATTGCCAATTAAATATTTAGGTGTTCAGTTGCACAAAGGTAAGGAACGACTCTCCCATTTTGGCAGTCTACTCTCTTCAATCCAAGCTAAATTGAATATGTGGCAAAATAAGTTTCTCAATCACGCTGCCCGTTTGATCTTGATCAAGCATGTTTTGGCTTCCATTCCATTACATGTCCTAGCAGTAAGTACATTGCCACAAAGTGTACTACGCATCATTACTCGCTGGATGGTCAAATTTTTTTGGGGTAGTGCATCCACTCACACTCGGTATTCTTGGGTCTCCAGTGATAAATTATTTGGGCCAATAAATGAGGGAGGACTTGGTCTACGAAAACTGGATGATATGCAGCTTGCTTACTCTTGTAGATTGTGGTGGAAATATCAACAAAATAACACTTTATGGATCAAGTTTTTTCATTCTCGATACACCAACTGTAGCTCATATACCTTTCGGATCACAGACTCCCCAATATGGAAGCGAATATGTAGAATACACCAAATCTGCGATCAAGCTTTGACCACAGAGCAGTACACCATTCGTGCAGCGTATGATCATGTACGACATGTGCGGAATACGCGCCTCTCACACAAATATATCTGGAATAAGCATATACCTCCAAATATACGAGTGTTTCTATGGCGTTTATATCACAAGGCCATTCCTCTGCCTGAGAATTTGCAAAAGTTTGTTTGCATTCACCCAACTCAATGTCCTTTTTGCTTACAAGCACGGGTCACAATGGATCATATACTTTTGGATTGCCCAGAAGTTGCAGACGTCTGGAACGTGTATACTTCCTATTTGGATGGTCCTCCCATCACAGCAAAAACAATACAACAACATCTTCTTCAATGATGGATCTCAACTAAAGGTAAGACCCTTAAAGGCATCTTACGTATCGTGGCACCTTCTTACATTGCTTGGGAACTATGGAAATGCTATACTTCGATTATGTATGGGGATGAACATTTAAGAAAATGGACTGTAATTGAAACCATACGGCGGAGTATATATGATTGGGTATCAGTCCAAAAAGGCAAAAAATTTGCATCCCCAGACGACGGACTCATTGCAACGGGATTAAGCCCAACAATCTACACTCCTAGAGTCAAGATAATCAAATGGCATCAACATCCACCGGGTAGATTGAAGCTAAACACGGATGCAGCACATGGTATACACACGGCAGCGGCAGGAGCAATTTTGCGTGACAGCAACGGTGCATTCTTAGGAGCAATAGCGTTTCACTTACCACTATCATCACCAGCAATTGCAGAGTTTCAAGCAGCATACTTCAGTTACCTTTTCTTTGCAGCGCAGTGGGCATCAATAGATATCGAGGTTGATGCTCAAGGAGTCCTTTCAATGGTCCACAACACAATTCAGCAACATACCTTAATATTTAAAGCGCTATTGATATCAAGAGCATCGGAGATAACATATGTTCCTAGGGAGGCCAATCAGCCGACACATTTTCTCGCACAATATGGTCAGCATCGACAGCAACTTACCATATTCACAACAGTAGCTGCCCTACCACCATTAGTTCGAGCAAGCTATCAAACTGAAAGTACTCCACTTATTCGCAATGGGCACAGCTCTTGATCAATTTAGTTGCCCATATCATATGATATGGGCAACGCGGGTACGCATGCTCTCCTTTATCATACTACTACACTGCGGCATACTTCTTCCACATATTGCACACTCCATAGCATCGTTACCCATATCAACCGATATGGGTAACCTGGGTAACTTCTTCACCACAGAAATTTGCTGCACTTTGCAAGATATAACTGTTGTTTCATATAGCTTTTGTCACACTCCTAATCCTTTTTTATGTTTGTGCATGGAACCTCGAATGCAATGGCAACATCGGAGGAACATACATTGGAGACTTCAACAGCGACTGCAGCATGTTGCACCCTTGCAACTTACATACCCAACACGATTATATTCTTTATATTCACGCAATTACACCAATCATATAAATATGTACGCTTTTCCCTTCGCCAAGGTTTTATCCACAAGGGTGGTTTTACTTGGCAAGGTTTTAATGCGGCATATCGTATATGATTGGTGGCATCAACTTATATGTTCGTTATACTATTATTTTGTTTTCATTGATGCTCATTGTAATGTGGTATTCCTCCGCCATATGTGAGGCATAATAAAATCATTTTTCCCGATTAAAATATATATATATATATATATATATATATATATATATATTCTTCTAGTTATCATAGGCTTCCGCTTGCCACTGCCTTTCTCTGCTACTCTACCGCTTCTCCACCACTCTTTCTCCACCCTTCTCTTATCTGTACCTGGTTTATGCAATGTCGGATACACATCCATCCGAAAACCTGGTGATCCCTGATCGCATAGTTTCGGCGCCGCAGAAGGCTTATGCATCGCTGTTTCAAACTACCACTGAAGCCATCGCACCGAAACAGATACAGCGATTCAAAGGAAGCCCAATGATCACATTCACAGATGAGGAAATTCATTCTTTGGCTGCACCTTTTCTTTTACGCTTGTGGGCACTTTTGGGTATGGCTGCCCCCTCGTAACTATCCGCTCTACCGTTGATCGTATAGGATTTACGGGATCGGTAAAGGTAGGCCTTCTTGATAGTACGCATGTTATTCTTCATTTTGATCATGAGTAGGACTATTTACGCTGCTTCTCTCGACAAAGTTGGATGATATCAGGCAAGCATATGAGTTACGAAATGGATGCTGGATTATGATCCGGCTATTGAAGTCCCAATTGTTCCAGTTTAGGTGTCTTTTCCATGCCTTCCAATTCACTATCATAGAAAAGACGCCCTTTTTCAGATTGCGCGTATGGTTGGAACCCCCATGAAGCTTGATACGGCTACGACGACAGCAGTTGGGCCGTCAGTCGCACGCATATGTGTGGAATTGGATGTCTCTATGGAGCTGCCACAACGAGTATATATTCAAGGTCTAAACAAGGTCACCATGCAACAGGTTGAATATGAGGGACTCCCGTCTTACTGTTCTGGTTGTTTCAGGCTAGGTCATGTGCTATATGATTGTGGAGAACCTAAAACCAACTTGCCTCCTCCCCATCAGACCGTCTACGTCGAACTGAGGATGACAAAAAACAACGATGGACTCCTAAAAAAAGTCAGCCTACTCAGTTCTCCATGCCAGCAGCCACCGCTGAACCTACAGAAATGCATTTTCCGAAAGAACCATTGACTTCGACTGGACCTGCTCCTAAATCCATCGATTTACCATCCTTCCCTGATCTCTATGTACTGGAATCAGTTGCTAATACATCAGATATAACGCGTTTGCGAGGAGTAGATGATCGCATTGTGGGGGACATTCCCATGCAACCTGATATCGCTGCACACTTAGATAGTGAATTGGTTCTTCCGCTAAATGTTAACCAACTTGATGAGCATGACAAAAGTCTTTATGATGCAATGGCTAATTTGTTTAAATCAACATATATTGATACGTGTCGCTTGATTGCATCGAATATGGATGCATCCACGGCTCCAAAAGAAGCCCCGCCAAAAATTCTGCACTATGGACAACACGCCATCCCCTCATCATCACGCATCACCAGGTCACATTCCTCACAACCCTCTAGCTCGTTAGACAATTTAACTCAATGAAGATATTGATATGGAATGTACAGGGTATTTGTACCTCAATGCATTGTTTTCATTCCTTGAACAGGCGATATCTTTTGCATATACTAATCATAATAGAGCGAAATGCTAGGATTTCACTGTTAACATATTATAAATTACAGTTTGGTTTCTCAAAAGCTTTAGCTACCTGTGGTAATCATATTTGGTTCTTTTGGAAGCACTCTTTATTTTCTCTGGAAGGAGATTGGGGGGGCCTCAAAATCACTCTCTTCAGTTGAAGTGGTTAGCGACGGGGGAACTATTTTCGTTGACGGCAATATATGGACTACATTCTATTGCAGCAAGGCGTCCACTTTGGACAGATTTAGAATTGTTCCACTCTACAATATCTCTACTCTGGCTGGTGGGAGGCGATTTCAATACATTTCGCATCTTGGATGAGCATCATGGAAGGTCGACACCAAGCCTGCTTTCATTACAAGACTTCAATGATTGCATCACACAGTGTGAACTCCAGGAAGTATTATATCAGGGATCTATATATACATGGTCTGATCCCTAAATTGTTTCTGGATCTGTTCCCCATTACGCGATTGCAACATCTTTCTCGTGCTTCATCCGACCATGCACCGCTTTATTTGACTTGTGAGATTGACAGGCCCAGGGACCCGACCTCTTTCAGATATCTATATGTCTGGACCACACATCCGGACTTTGATATATTTGTTCAACACCATTGGCAGTCCTTCCCAACTGTGGGAGGTATGTCGGGTCTATCGATAAGCTACACCCTTTACGCCAACAGCTAAAACAATGGAATAAGGAGGTCTTTGGATTTTGATTCAGTGGCCCAGGCTGAGGAGGATGCATCTATTCATGAAAGAGAGTTTGATAATGATCCCTCACCGACGTGTAGAGAATGATATCATCAAAGTATGGCTAAATTAAAATGGGCACAATCTCAGGCATTTCTATATTGGAAACAAAGGGCGAATGTGAAAAATCTTAAGGATGGTGATGCTAATGCATCCTACTATCATCACACAGTTAAAGACAAACGACGACGCCAACTAATCCGTCGGATCTTACGAGTAGATGGCACTGAATGTTTGCTGGATGAGGATATCTCTGCAGAAGCATCTCTATATTTCTCGTCTCTTTTCGCTGAAGAGCCGACACTGGGTAGTGAATCAATACTTCGGTATATACCAACACTTCTCTCTGCTGATGATAATCATATGATGCTAGCAATACCGACTTTGGAGGAGACTAAACAGGTGGCGTGGGACCTTAGCCCCTCAAGCGCGGCGGGGCATGATGGATACACGGGCTCATTTTATAGACATTTCTGGTCAATTATACACCTTGATGTCCTTAAAGCAGAGAGTACCAAAGACGGTTGCTGCCGCTACCATCATTCTGATTCCTAAAGTACCTAATACGCAGACATTTGGAGACTTCAGGCCCATCTGTTTGACAAATTTTATCTCCAAAGTCATTACGCACTTGATGGCTACTAGGTTGGGTAGATTTTTGCCTCGATTAATTTCGACAGAGCAAGCTGGTTTTATGAAGGGACAAGGCATCACGGAGCGAATCCATCTAGCGCAGGAGATGGGGCATTTATTGGATAAGCGCACCAGAGGAGGCCAAGTGATGGTCAAGCTGGATATGGCCAAAGCCTTCGATAGAGTCAATTGGAGGTATCTTGAGCTACTACTACAGCGTTTCGGATTTGATGTAAGACTGATTAGAATCATGATGAACAATTTGCGGGCTACTCGTTGCTCAATCGTCCTCAATGGTAAGCACACGGATACCTTTTCAGTAGGTCGCGGCATGAAGCAGGGCGACCCATTGTCACCATTGCTGTTTATTTTATCCTCCGAGGGATTCTCGCTTGGGTTGAAGGCGCTAGCAAAATCTAGATCAACAAAATGCTTTGTAGCAGGTCACGCTCCTTATGTTTCACATTTGGCCTTTGCGGATGACTTATTAATATTTTTAAATGGTTAATCATGCAACCGGTTAAAGTTTCATATGTTCTTAACGGAATATCAGCAGGCTTCGGGACAGCTTGTCAACTATCATAAGAGCCAGGTGGTAGTCGGCCAAGGGGTACGTAGTGGGGCAGCTTCGATATTGGGTATGCGATTATCTTCTCTGCCCATTAAATCTTGGATCATTCCTTTATAAAGGTATCAAGTGTTCTAGATACTGCACATCTCTTATTTCTCACTTTGAGGCTAAGCTGTCATTATGGTCAAATAAAATGCTATCAATGGCGGGAAGCCCGGTATTGTTAAAACATGTTTTGAGTTCCATGCCTATACATATCATTGCAAGTTCACGATTGCCAAAAAGTGTCATAGACGTTCTGCATAAAAAAATGGTATCATTTATTTTGAACAGGCAACATCATTGGAGGTCCTGGCCATCCTTGTGCCTGCCCATTGAGGCTGGAGGTTTAGGTATCCGTAGTATGCTGCACATACGGAAAGCATATGATTGCCAACTTCGGTGGAAATACTTTCATTCTACTATGCTATGGGCAGATTATTGTCGTCATAAATATGGTAGCCGACCATCTATATATTCGCATATCTATGACTCACTGGGATGGAAGCATATTTGTAGAATACACAACTATATGGAGTCGAAGGTAGAGCATGCATTGCATAACATATATTGGCTTCCAGATGCTAGTGGCCAGTTCACTGTAAAGTCAGCTTACACCGATATTTTTGCCACGGAAGATTACTTTCCAGAATATCGCTATATTTGGTTGCCAAACTCTCAGCCAGCGATACGTGTTTTTCTATAGAGACTATGGATGCATTCCCTACCATTAGTTCATAATATACGATGTTTTCAAACGATATTTCCCTCGTAGTGTGCATTTTGTAGAAAAAGTTCGGATACGCAGGATCATCTTTTCCTTCACTGTCCCTGCATTAAACCATTATGGACAGAAATCTCTATCATCTTTTCAGGACCGCTGCCTAATCACTACACTATCAAAAGCCATTCCTCCTGTTGGTGGTGCCAATCTAACGCCACAACAATGACTGGCTAATTGAAAGCTGTCATTCCATCTATTGTGGCATGGACAATTTTGAAGGAATACACATCAATATGATTTGGAGAAGAATCATTTAACAACCTCAGAGTGTTGGATAACATTAAAACCTCAGTATACACATGGTGTCTAGCGATGAATGGTAAGAAGTTTGCAAAAAACCTCACATTTGGTTCATTTGGTCTACTTCCCTCCCCTGCATACAAAGCGGTTGCGCATCATACGATGGGAATTACCACCATCAGGAAGGATAAAACTTAATGTTGAAGCGACAATGGGTCGGTTTCAAGCTACAGGATGTGCCATCTTGAGGAATGATTAGGGCCATAAGCCCGTTGCATGTCCTAGTCGGCGACATGAGGTACAAAACAGCGGAAGATCTTCGTATACCACTGACTGCAGGATAAATCTGTTCTTAGCCTGTAAATAAATCTTCTGTGGTAATTCTTGGGAAACATCTACCTCAACACCCACTCTTGCAACAGATGGCCGCAGCCCATCAGTTGTAGCAACATATAGCTTTATGGGAGAACCGATTGGACGTACAATCTCAAACAAAGCTTCACGACGATGAAGGTGAATTGGGAGCCCTGGGAATGCAATCCATACTGGGACAATCGGGGCATCAGCAGTGGGATCAAAATCCACAGTCCATTTCATTATTCACATATGACAGCCATAAATATGCCATGAACGTTGATAAAACAACGCAAATATTCCGCTTCACTGTGAAATTTCAAAAGAATATGCATTTGATCGATTAGTGTGATCCGCAGATCATGATGAAAACCTATCTTTTCAAAAACCTCACATATAACTTTCAGAGGAGGACGACCATACCAGAATGTAACTACCAATGAATATCTGAATGGCAAAGCAAAGGCATCAATCTCGGAGTCCAAAAATGATATCATAGGGATGCCTTTATATCTCAAAACTGTCTTAGGTGAAATTGAGATGTTGCATGATGATGGTGATGATCCGGAAACCACCGCCGCAAAAGAAGGCGGCGACGCAGTCGCCATTTGTCGTAGAATGGAGAAAACAGCGGCTGTCGAGGAATGGGAGCGGGTGAAGGCCAAAAAATGTCAGAAGAGACAATCGGATGAGGACCGACGGAGATCGGGAGGCAGTCGCCGAGGGAAACGCCACCGACGGCGGCTATCGCCATGATGACATCATTGCTCTCCAGAGCGTGTGTACGTATACTCTACTACATATATATATATATATATACATACATATATATAAACATATATATATATATAATAGTGAAGGAGCAGCGATCCGGCGAATTCGGAGATCCCACGCTTCGGCGGCCGTAGCCGCCGCCACCCCCTCAGGCTTTCGTTTCCGCTGCTGGCTTCAACGCGGAGACTCGCGATTCTGTCTCTCTACTGCAGTACCTCATCCAACCTGTGCTCTTTTTACCATCTCCCTCAACATGGCGGCTGCACCGACATTTGCTGCAGTCGTTGCCGGCCCTAATGCAACTAAGGCGACCTCAATTTCGCCAAAGACAGCCACGAGATATAAAGGAATCCCTATGGTCTCCTTCCTTGATTCGAAAATAGATGAACTTGCTGCTCCATACCGATATTCAGTAGTTGGCACTTTTTGGTATGGCCGTCCACTGTTAAAAGTTATACGCGAGGTTTTTGAGAAAATAGGCTTTCATCATGATCTTAGGATTACATTGATTGATCAGACACATATTTTGATGAATTTTAGCAATGAGGCTGACTATCTAAAATGTTTTTATAGACGCTCTTGGCCTATATCCGGGTGCCACATGAGGGTTACGAAGTGGACTGTGGATTTTGATCCTTTTTCTGATGTCCCTATTGTCCCGGTTTGGATTGTCCTCCCAGCATTACCAATACACCTTCATCACCGAGAGGCGTTTTTTGAAATCGTCCGCCCCATAGGCCTTCCAATCAAACTTGATATTGCAACTTCAGAGGGCCTGCGGCCGTCTGTCGCTCGTGTGTGTGTGGAGATTGATGTTTCTCAAGAACTGCCACAGAAGATTTGCCTTTATTCTGCACTGCCTGTCGACGACTGGTACATGCAACTGCTGCATGTTCTCCTGGAGATTCATCCGGTATACCTCCACCACCGCCTCCACCTCCACCGACTCGCCGGCCCAAGACGAGATGGACTCCGGTTAAGCGGAAGCCAACTGAGCATCCCACGGCATAGGAACAAACTATCGCTAGGGATGATAATGATGGCCACAATATGCAATCGTCACAGTTGGATGAGCCAACTAGGGCTTCAGAAGATCCCGGTATGACGGACCATGATGCATCTGCTCAAGTCCCATTGCCACATGATCCAGCTTCTGATGAACATACGCAGGAGGAGTTTTGTGATGCAATGGATCAACATGTGACCACTGATCTTACACAGCTGGATATTGGGCATTCCTCAGATAATGATTTGCCGATTGATGCTACTGTAGAGGAAATCCCTATCGTATCTGATGACGTAGCCCAGCGCATGCAGCTCATGCAACCGTCACCTGATGATGACACCTTAATATCGCGACTGCAAGGCCAGGATGAACAAGCAGCGTTCATCCCAGTGGTTCCACGTCGTAAACGTAGAACACACAAGGATCTGTCCCCCTTACCACCATCAGCCATTTTGACTCGGAGTGCATCTCATGCTATTCAGGGAAGTTCTTCTATCCTTCCTCAATGAATATATTAATATGGAATATTCGGGGCATGCGTGCCTCCTTGCCACGTCTGCACAATTTAATTAGAGAACATCGATTGAATTTACTTGCTTTAATTGAACCTAAACATACCCCGTCACAAATAACTGGGTTTGGTTTGCGTCTTGGATTTTCGCAGTTTTATGCCTCGCAGTCAGGACATATTTGGTTTTTTTGGCGTGATAATGAGTTCCGTTTGCTTGCCACGCAGGATCATGGTCAGGTGGCCCATTTTACATTACAGTCACTTTCGCTGCAATATACCTTTGTCCTCTCGTTGGTCTATGCAAAACATACGCCCTCCCAGCGTCGAGCATTATGGCAATCTTTGTGTGACTTCGCTACACCATTACAATTACCATGGCTTGTGGGAGGTGATTTCAATACTTTTCGGTCCCTGGATGATCATAGTGGCCGATCCACTCCTTCTTTAACAGCGTTACAAGATTTTAATGAGTGCATTGAAACATGCTCTCTTATGTCACTCCCATATCAAGGCACTAGATTTACATGGGCAGAAGGTAGAGGTCTTGGCCATGTACGCCGTAGATTGGACTGGATCTTTGTTAACTCTATGTTTCAAGATGGGTTTGCGACTATGAAGTTAACTCATCTATCTCGTACGACATCTGACCACACTCCGCTCCTATTGTCATGTAAAATGAGTTCCACTCCTTGTAATCGATCATTTCGATTTTTAGATGCCTGGCTCCATCGTTCGGATTTTTATACCTACGTGCAAAGCGCATGGACATCATATTCGACAATGGGCGGAATGCATGGTTTTTATAAGAAGTTATTTTCCCTAAAGAAAGATATTCAAGCATGGAATAAAGAGGTCTTCGGTAACATTTTCAGCAATCTGAAGCATGCAGAGGACCTACTGAGCAGTGCAGAAAATTGTTGGGATGTGAATCCTACGGAGGATATGCGACAGGCCTACTATAAGGCAAAGGCTGACTACTTGCTCGCTTCGAATTATGAGATGCAATTCTGGCAGCAAAAAGCTAGGGTTAAATGGCTAAATGAAGGTGATGCTAATACAAGGTACTTCCACTCACTTGTCAAAGGTAAACGCACCAACCTTCGCATACAGCAGATTCGGAATTCTGCGGTCACACTGTTAACCAGTCCGGATGACATTATGACGTCTGTAGTTGAATACTATAAAGCATTATTTGCTGGGGAAACGACACAAAATCACTCGGAAATCCTATCATACATCCCACGCATATTATCGGAGCAGGATAGCCTCATGCTAACACAGCTTCCGTCGGAGTCAGAGGTCAAGACGGCAGTTTGGAGTCTGCATCCTCAGAGTGCAGCTGAACCGGATGGTTATCATGGTAATTTCTATCGTTCCTGCTGGCGCATAATCCACTCTGATGTACTAAAAGCAATGCAAGAATTCTTTCTTGGGGTGACGCAGCCAGCAGTAATGGCTAGCGCGCCGATTACTTTGATTTCGAAAACACAATCTCCACAAACTTTCAGTGACTTTCGACCCATCTGTCTTACGAATTTTTTGAGTAAAGTCTGTACTCGTATTCTCGCCACAAGGGTTCATATGCTGGATAAAGGGGGATCTCAATTATGTTTGAAGTTAGATATGATGAAGGCATTTGACTGGGTCAGTTGGGAACACCTTGAGTTGATATTGCACAATTTCGGGTTTTCAGATTTCTTTATTCGGATTGTTATCAATCATTTGCACGCCACAACATTATCAGTTTTAATAAATGGGCAGCCATCGTCATCATTTCATCCATTTAGGGGAGTAAAGCAGGGTGATCCATTGTCCCCATTGCTGTTTATTTTATCTTCAGAGGGTTTCAGCAGAGGCTTAAAGTCACTTGTTGCAGCAGGCCATATCCAGTCTTTTCGGCTTGGTCGTATGCCCTTGTCCATCACTCACTTGGCCTATGCAGATGATTTGCTTATTTTTCTTCGGGGGACACAGCGTAACCTCAGCCGTTTTCATGCATTCTTAACGAAGTATGAAGCTGCGTCGGGACAAAAGGTAAATTTTCACAAAAGTAGTTTTATATCTTCGGCTAACATCACCCCACATTAGAACAGGATATACAAAGATATTCTTGGTATGCGGCTAGCATCTCTTCCTTTTCGATATCGGGGTTCATATCCACATAAGGGCATTAATAGATCAATCTATTGCTCCGCTTTATTACAACACATTCATGATCGCCGGCAAGGTTGGCATGCCCGTCTGCTCTCCCAAGCAGGACGCCTAGTTCTGCTACGTTCAGTGGTCGTTGCGCTTCCGCTCCATATTTTAGCAGCAGGTGGATTACCGAAGTCAGTCATTCGTATGATCAACAGAAAGATGGCGTCTTTCTTTTGGGGAAATCGACATCATTGGATTTCATGGCCTAAAATTACCACTCCTACAGAAGAAGGAGGATTAGGAATATGCGATCTTAACGTGCTACAGCAGGCATATCATTGTCGCATATGGTGGACATACCAAAAGAATGACACTTTATGGAGTCACTATATGCATCTCAAATGTGGCAGAAGGGGCGATTATAGGCCAAGGCTTCCGGACTCCGCGATATGGAAGTTAATTTGTCGAATACATCCCACGTGCATATCTCAGATAGCTGGATTGGGATCTTTCCTTTCGTGGACTACGACACCCACTGGGGAATTCACCCTCAAATCGGCGTATGCTATTTGTAGGACATGGAACTCTACACAACTTTCAGCAAAATTTATTTGGTTTAAACAGCATTCTCCACCTACGAAAGTTTTACTGTGGCAAATTTTCAATTCGGCTATGCCATTTGAGGACTATATTGGCCGATACGCTATGGCGCGCCCTACACAGTGTCCTTTTTGCAAGCAGCAATCAGCCTCGGTTGATCATGTTTTTCTCGGCTGTGATCATATTTATCAAGTTTGGGCCTTTTATGCATCAGAACTTCAGGGGACCGTACCGATGTCATTAAGCCTGCGCCAATACTTGCTATCTTGGTGGTATCGTTCTACGTCTTCAACATTATCTGGAGTTTTAAAATTGTTGTTCCGGCTATAATAGTTTCCAACATCTGGAGGCTCTATGCTCAGCTCACATATGGTGATCTTACATCCTTTTCAACCATAATGTTGAGGAATACCATACACTTTGACATTCATATGTGGCTTCAGAAAATACAAGGATCCAAACTTGTAGCCGGACCAAGTCTTGCCCTTTCATGGATTCCATGTCTACGTCCCCCGTGACTTCGGATTGTGAGATGGAAAGTTCCACCTACAGGTAGACTCAAATTGAATGTTGATGCCACGGTGGGCCATCGCTATGCTGCGGAGGGAGCAATCCTGCGCGATCATACGGGAGCTTGTGTGCGTGCCCTTTCGTTCCGACTGCCTCCATGCACGCCTTTGATGGCAGAAATTCAGGCTACTCTTTTTGGACTGCTATACTTTCTTCCTTTCTTCAGATCCATTCAGATAGAGTCGAATTGTGCACATATGGTCTCACGGCTTCATCAGCCACAGCCGATTTATGGCAATTATCACCTGCAACTCTTACATACTTTACTTCATTGTCATAGACTGGAAATAACTCATACGTATCGGGAGGCCAATATGTCAGCTCATTACTTAGCTCAGCATGCCATGCTTTGTCCTGAGACAGGCTACTTCAATAGTCATAATCTCCCAGCCTTAGTCCGAGCCTCAATTATTCTAGATATCACTTCGGCCAACCTACGCACAGGCTGATGTTCAAGTCTTCCTTAATGGATTGGCGCATTTCGACTTATTCTGCCCGTACCCTTATGGTTATGGGCAGACACGGTATGGCTTGTCTCCCTTTGCTCTTTTGCCTTTCATATATCTCTGGTATAGATAATGCCTTCTTTTGTTTCTCTGTATCTGGCTGGTGGCGCAACAATATTTCACCACTGGATCAAGGTTTCCGCGGTTGCACAACACACGTCTTCCATCAGGATTGGAAGTTTTGCAGCCACTCTGCCTGTACTCTATTGGGTGCATGCAGACTCGGTATGTTTTATATTTCTTCAACCTACCGGATTCGCATATGCCTTCATCGAGTCATTCACATTTGTTTTCTTTTTTTGGTATATGACTTACATCGCCACACAGATGGGTTTCCCTGGCGGCTGCGATTACTTACCATTATGCACATTTTCCTTGCAACATTATGCACGCTGCAAGTCATGGCTATGGCCACAACGCAGTTACTCCCTATTGCCCGTATCGTATGGTTTGGCAGACCTGGCCTTTTTTCTTTGGTTGATACAACACTGTTGTTACCTCCTGCTGCAAGTCTACCAAATGGTTTGGCGTAGCTTTTATATCTCTGCCGGCACATTCGTTTGTGCAGGCAAGCCTGGTATGATTTTCATCCGATTCGCCTCATGGTTTTCATTATGTCTCATATTTCTGCTTCACTCAGCCATTTGTTTCCTTTATGCATAGACGACGACATGGACCACACTCAATTTCCTGGCCATTGACACGAGTTCCGCCTGGCCAAGGGATCTTCAACAGCAGCGGATGTTCACATCGCTTATTGATTTGTTATATTTTTGTGATATTCAATTTTCATATTCTTTCTTTTTATACGATAGCGTATATCAACACTCCATTTATATAAATATGTACGCTTTTTCCTTCGCCAAGGTTTTATCCACAAGGGTGGTTTTACTTGGCAAGATTTTAATGCGGCATATCATATATAATATGGATGTTGATAATCATATACTGCTACTATTGTCATCTTTTCATTTCGTGTAATAAGGTTTTCCTCCGCCATAAGTGAGGGTTTATGCTAATAAAATTTCGTTTCAAAAAATATATATATATATATATATATATATATATATATATATATATATATAAACATAGGGAATACAGATGCAGCGCTCTGGCGAAAATTCCTGCGGCGGCAGCAGCCGCCGCCGCTGATGCTGGGTTCTCCGAACAACCTCTATATCTCCGGCGATCGATTTCTCCCTCCAGTCTGCTGATCATTACCCATTTAAAGCTACGTTCTTTTTCTTTTTCTGCAACAAACGATGGCCACTGCTCCAACTTTCGCTGTAGTAGTGGCCGGAAAACCTGTCACTCCGGTATCCATATCACCGAAAATGGCCACCCGCTATAAAGGCATCCCTTTGGTTTCGTTTCTCGACTCAGAAATCGACGCATTGTCTGCTCCTTTTCGTCATTGTCTCGTTGGTACATTCTGGTATGGCCGTCCTCCATTAAAGGTTATACGTGAAGTTTTTGAAAAGATCGGTTTTCATCAGGATCTACAGATCACCCTCATCGATCAATCACATATCTTGATGACTTTTAGCAATGAAGCGGATCATTTGCGCTGTTTCTATCGGCGTTCATGGCTTATTTCAGGTTGCCACATGAGAGTTACAAAGTGGACGGTCGATTTTGATCCATCTTCTGATGTCCCCATTATGCCGGTTTGGGTAGCTATGCTTGCATTACCAATTCATCTTCATCAGCAGGATGCTTTGTTCGAAATGGTTCGCACTATCGGTCTGCCCATCAAACTGGACGCAGCCACCTCGCAAGGCTTGCGTCCCTCGGTGGCACGGGTGTGTGTCGAGTTAGACGTATCTCAAGATTTGCCGCAAAAGATATACCTACAAGCCAAAGGTAGATTAATATTGCAATCTATTGTTTATGAGGATTTGCCGTTGTTTTGTACGGATTGTCGCAGACTTCGACATAAACTCTCGGATTGCCCATTTAAAGGCGACTCTCGCATTCCTCCGCCACCTCCTCCGCCGCCCACTGTTCGCCGCACCAAAACGCGTTGGACTCCGGTTAAACGAAAGTCCAACGTGACCTCCATGGTGCATGAGATAAACGATGAAGTTGTGGCTCCTATGGATACTTTAAACACAGCTGAAGAACCCATGGCTCCAAACGCCCAGCCTCCTTTGACTGAGGCTGCGCCATCGCAGGCTCCGGAAGCTTTGGATGCAGTAGATACTGGCTCGGACGATGAAGATCCCTCACATGCTCCCTTTCCATCTGATGTTACTCATCCAGAGATATTTTGTGATGCTGCGGATTTCCCAGTTGATCACATGCAACACAAAATAGGCCATGTGTCAGATACGGATTTGCCCACTGACGTAACTGTTGAGGATGTACTGATGGTGTCTACGGACATTGAGCGGCGCATGCAGCTTATTCCGCCCTCTCCGGAGGATGACTTATTGATATCCCGGTTGCAGGACCCGTTGGAGGAATCTGCCTTTATACCTGTGGTGCCACGCCGCAAACGTCGCTCCCGCAAGGATCTTCCTCCTTTGCCTCCATCTACAATCTTAACGCGTAGTGCTTCACACGTTATTCAGGGAAGTTCCTCCACTCAACCTCAATGAATATATTAATATGGAATGTTCGTGGCATGCGTGGTTCAATGGCCCGCTTACGCATGCTAACACACGATCACAAATTGCATCTTCTAGCTTTGATAGAACCTAAGCATTCTCCCTCACAGATAATGAGTTATGGCTTACGTCTTGGTTTCACTCAATCTTTTGTTTCACAGTATGAGCATATTTGGCTTTTCTGGCGCGATCATGAGTTTCGTTTGGTTGACGTGCAGGATGATAATCAGGTGGTCCATTTTACATTAACTTCGTTATTATTGCAACATACTTTTGCTCTCTCTTTGGTCTATGCGAAGCATACACCCATTCAACGTCAGATGCTTTGGCAAGCTTTATGTGATTTCAGCACCACTGTGCGTATACCATGGCTAGTTGGGGGTGATTTCAATACTTTCCGTTCTCTGGAAGATCACAGTGGCAGGTCCACTCCAACGATGGCCTCGTTACAAGATTTCAATGACTGTATCGAAAGCTGCTCTCTTATGGCTCCTCCATATCAAGGTACCCGGTACACATGGATCGATGGGAGGGGACTAGGTCGAGTTCGAAGGAGGTTAGACTGGATTTTTATAAACTCTTTGTTTCAAGATTGGTTTGACAATCTGCAGTTATCTCATTTGCCTCGGACAACATCGGATCATACTCCACTTCTAGTGCAATGCAAATCGGCTGCTTCCCCAACGCGACGCTCATTCTGTTTTTTGGATGCCTGGTTGCATCATTCAGATTTCCACTCATATGTCCAAAATGCATGGCAGTCTTATCCTACAACTGGAGGTATGCGTGGGTTTTACAGTAAGCTTTTTGCCCTAAAGAAAGAAATCCAGAGGTGGAACAAAGACGTCTTTGGTAATATTTTCAACACTCTGAAACACGCTGAAGATCTGCTGAATACCGCAGAACGCCAGTGGGATGCCACACCCACAGAAGATAATCGACAGGCCTACTATAAGGCGAAAGCAGAATATTTACTTGCCTCAAACTATGAAATGCAATTCTGGAAGCAAAAGGCAAGGGTTAAATGGTTACGGGAGGGAGATGCTAATACAAAATATTTTCACTCTCTAGTTAAAGGCAGACGTGCGCAGCTTAATATTCAGCAAATCTGAAATTCTGAGGGCATTCTCCTTAACTCCCAGGATGATATTATGGATTCTGCAGTGGAGTTTTACACCCGCTTATTTGCGCGAGCAGAAACATACACTCATTCAGAGATCCTATTGTATATCCCACAAGTTCTCACAGCGCAAGATGATGTTATGCTTACACAACTTCCAACTGAGGCAGAGGTGAAGGCTGCTGTATGGAGCTTAGATCCTCATAGTGCCGCAGGACCTGATGGATTTCATGGCACGTTTTTCCGATCATGCTGGTCCATCATACATTCAGATGTTTTAAAAGCGGTACAGGAATTTTTTCTGGGGGTTCCGCAGCCGGCAGTCATGGCTGGGGCTTTGATTACGTTGATTCCTAAGATACAATCTCCACAAACATTTAGCGATTTTCGTCCCATTTGTCTGACGAATTTTTTGAGTAAGGTCTGCACTCGGATTCTGGCCACACGATTGGGTACGCTTCTGCCACGACTAATATCCCCGGAGCAAATAGGCTTTTTACCAGGACATGATATCTCCACACAAGTATTGTTAGCTCAGGAGATGATACACTTGATGGATAAAGGGGGCTCTCAACTATGTTTGAAATTGGATATGATGAAAGCATTTGACAGAGTCAGTTGGGAATATTTGGAACTTCTATTGCGGCAATTTGGTTTTTCAGATTTTTTCATCCGTGTGGTCATAAACCACCTAAGTGCCACACGTTTGTCAGTGCTAATTAATGGTCAGCCATCCCCCACGTTTCGCCCATTTCGAGGAGTAAAGCAAGGAGATCCACTATCCCCGTTGTTATTTATACTGTCATCTGAAGGCTTTAGCAGGGGTCTAAAGTCCCTTTCCGCAGCCAGACATATTCACTCCTTTCGTCTGGGACGTGTTCCACTAGCTATCACACATTTGGCTTATGCTGACGATTTGCTCATTTTTCTTCGAGGTACACTGCGGAATCTACAACGCTTTGAATTATTCTTAACTCAATACGAAGCTGCATCTGGCAAAAAGGTTAATTATCATAAGAGTACAATCATCACATCATCACATGTTTCATCGCCACAACAAAGAAGATTCAAGGAAATTCTTGGTATGCGTTTATCTTCTCTCCCCTTGCGGTATCTTGGGTCATATCTACACAAAGGTATCAATCGGGCCCGGTATTGCACATCTTTGCTCCAACACATGGACGCACGTTTGCATGGGTGGCATACACGGCTTCTTGACCATGCAGGTTGATTGGTACTGCTCCAATCTGTGATAGCAGCTCTACCAATACACATTCTGGCTGCGGGGGGTTTGCCCAAATCAGTAGTCCGTCTCATTCACAGGAAAATGGCTTCTTTCTTTTGGGGCAACCGCCATCATTGGGTCTCTTGGTCCAAGATCGCACGACCGCAGGATGAAGGCGGGCTAGGCCTTCGTGACCTTATTTCTCTACAAAAGGCATATCATTGCAGAATCTGGTGGTCATATCATAAAAATGACACTTTATGGAGCTCTTACATGCACATGAAATATGGTAGGTGGGGAGATTTTACGCAAAGGCTCCCAGACTCAATGATATGGAAACTAATCTGTCGTATACACCCCATCGGAATTTCACACACGACGGGTGCCGGACAATTTCTATCATGGACTCCATCATCCACTGGCGAGTTTACGCTAAAATCGGCATACACTATTTGCCGCACTTCTGTCTCAGCACAATTGTCATCCAAGTTTATTTGGTTTAAGCACCATTCCCCATCCACGAAATTGTTGTTGTGGCGTATCTTCAACTCGGCAATACCTTTTGAGGACTATATTGGTCATTATGCAGTGATCCGTCCGACGCAGTGTCCCTTCTGTCGGCACGCTTCTGCCTCAGTCGCTCATGTCTTTATGAACTGTGAATGTATTTCTCCAATCTGGGATTTTTTCTCTTCGGAGCTACAGGTATTGCTGCCGACACAATCAACGCTTCGGCAATATTTACTATCATGGTGGTTTCGATCATCAGAATCTTCACTCTCTGGGGTATTAAAAATTATTATTCCAGCTCTCACTGTTCTAAACATCTGGAAACACTATGCGCAACTTATATATGGGGATTCCACATCCTTTTCGACTACTAGGTTACGGCATGTAATACATTTTGACATTAATATCTGGATTCACAAGATTCAGGGAACCAAGCTTACTGCTGGTCCAGCTATTTCCCTCTCCTGGATCCCACGCATTCGGTCTCCTCGCCTAAAGGTTGTTCGGTGGAAATGCCCGCCCTCTGGTCGTTTCAAACTTAATGTGGATGCTGCTGTGGGAGCGCGGTATGCTGCAGGTGGCGCATTATTACGCAATCATCATGGGGAGTGTGTGCAAGCCGTATCCTTCCGTCTGCCGTGCTGCATGCCATTACTGGCAGAAATCCAGGCGACATTATTTGGTCTCTTATATTTTCTTCCATTATACCGCACTATTATTATAGAATCTGACTGCGAGTCTTTGGTATCGAGATTAAGATCCACGCAGCCCATTTTTGGCAATTATCACCTGTGTCAATTACACTCGCTACTTTAGACAAATCAGTTGTCGATCGCACATGTGTATCGTGAAGCTAATATGCCAGCTCATTACTTAGCTCAGCACGCTATGCTTCATCCAGAGACATCCTCCTTTGATAGTCAGCACTTGCCATCGATGGTTCGTGCTTCTTTATTACTCGATCTCACTTCTGCAAGTTTGCGCATGAATTGACCATTAAGTCTTCCGAATGGATTGGCGCATATTCTTATCCTCTGCCTGTGCTCATATGAGTGCAGGCAGACATGGTATGTTTTCGGTATTCCTTTATCTACTCATTGTTGCCATTCTCATTACATATACACACATTCTCCTTCCACTAATATGCCTTACACGTTGTGATGGACCGAGGACGACTCGCGGCTATGACGGTCGTCTGCATACTACTGTCTTCCACATGGATTGGCTCTCAACTGCTGTCGCTGCTTGTACTCGTGTCAGTGCAGGCAGCTTTGGTGAGCTCATCATCTTGTTTTTATATTTACAAAGTATGGCTTTGCTGTGTGTATTTGATGCCTTTTTCGGTAATGCTGCTGCATGGACGTTTTGGTGTCTTACACTTTCGATGGACGCTGTTTGCAAGAATTTCCGTTTGACTCGGCTCATCTTCTGCCTTCCTGATTGTGCCTCTGTGGGTACAGGCAGATCGGGTATGTTTTACACTCCTTGGGATGGTGTCTTTCATTATTTTGCCCAGCAATACCTCACGTATGTTGTGGTTTGTATGTTGCATGGATGGACTTGCTGCTGGTTTCTTTCCACGAGAACGCTGTATGTGCTACCAAAGACATTCGGAAGTTGTTCTGGGGCTCTCTCACTCTTCTCCGACGGCAATCATGTCGAGTGCTTGATCACACACTGGGGATGCTTCTCACTCAGATGTCAAAAGATGCCAGATCATTGTATTTATTTTGGTTCTTACTTGATATCTATGATAGTCGTATAAATATGTACGCTTTTTCCTTCGCCAAGGTTTTATCCACAAGGGTGGTTTTACTTGGCAAGGTTTTAATGCGGCATATCATATATGACTGGAGATATCTCATCATTTGTTCTTTAATTCATCGGTTTGCATACTCGGAGACTGTATACAATGGTTTTCCTCTGCCATAAGTGAGGTTTTTACCTAATAAAATCTTTTGTTTTAAAAAAATATATATATATATATATATATATATATATATATAAAATATCTGTCTGTGTGTACATATATCCTTCTATACATACACACAAAACAATATATATAGACACTAATATATATAAATGAATCAACAAATAATACATAACTACGTTCTTTTATAAAGGCAACTTTATTATTTTGTCCTCACTTATGGCGGAGGAATACCTATAATACAAAAAAGTTCAAAAAATAATAAAATAGTGCTGCTTAGAGGCCGAAACTTAAAGAGAATGATATGACAAATGACCAGGGAAGGGGAAACTGTCCAAATGAGGTATGATATGTCTCATTAAAACTTTGGCAACAAAGCCACCATTGTGGATAAAATCTTGCACGAAGGGAAAAGAGTACATATTTACCCCATCTGGTACAGCTGTAATACAAAGGAATAGAAGGCCAGAAAAGTGAAAGAGCTGACTGCAGCATGTGGCTCTGAATGCACCATTGATGTCCCTCATTATCCATACAAAATCAAACACAAATGAAACAAACATTAGAAGATGCAAAATAGAAGACAATATTAAGTAAAGTGACAAGGTCGCAAGCATATCGTGCCTGCAGCACGCCAAATGCAGGAAACAAATTTGTAATATAGCCAATCCATATAGAAGACGGGGCAAATGCATGGATTAGGATGGGATTGCACCATGATAAGCATCTGACTAGGATGACAAAAGGAGGTAGCAATGATGTCCATTTGCACATGGCTCCGAATCGTACTTGGAAGGACTGAGAAGGAGGAATATGTCCACATAGTTTGTGATAACATAGATGATTGAGCTAAATAGTGGGCAGATGTAGCACCTCGCTCCCGAGCCCTAGCATCGGAAACAGTGCACTCGCCGTATCTTGCTAAGGAGAATACAAGGCGTCGAATCAATCTCTTACATGTCAGAAATGACATAGAAATTATTCTCACCGAAACATAAAATTTGTAACTTAACTTAAACTCAAATAATCGTCATTACATTACCGAATAAATATTTTCATAATAAAAAGAATAAAGTAGTCGGTGAGAATCCCCAAAAGATAAATAAGAACAGTCGGCTGCATGGTCCCCTCATATCATAGATGAAGCTATCAACCAGAAAGATATGCTTGTAGTCCTCATCCGGCTCACCTGGAAAGTATGGGTGAGTGACAGAAATCATCGAGTAGATGCCCGCCTCAAACCATTACAAAACATGCATACCCAAATGATATAACCACATAGCACATAAATATGATATAACATGCATAAAATAAAGTAAATGCGGTAAGTAAAGCACTCCACATAAAAATGCACAACTACATGATGTGTGCTCCACCCACGTGTCACATGCAACAAGAATCATGTCACACAATATGTCCCTAGACCTATATGCAATGCATGAACCCAGGATTGACTGGATGCATGTATCCCGTACACTACAATCCACCCTGACCGATTCCCATGGACAATACACCATGATCCATCATAATTGATTTACCTCCGATTGACCTCAAACAAGTTGCATTGGACTCGTTATAACGAGTCACATCTTTTGGAAGTGGACACGTCAGTGCGTGTCTGGACGCACCGTCAGGGGCCGCAAGTGGACCCCATGTGCCATCTCCTGAAACATGCACATCAGACCTATTTTGTCAACTTTCAACCCTATCTCAACTTATTCTGGGCTAGATGAACCTATTCTAAGGCCAAAACGCAATTTTAAAGATCCTTAAGGATGAAAATATTCGACCTTTTGATTTCATTCAAGGGTGTTTCCAATCCGAATCATAACTACCAGAGGAAGGAAAGTCTTCTCCTCCTCCCCTCATTAATATATACACAGCATACACACATATATATACATATATTTTCAGATTTTTTTAAAAAAAGGCACATACACATGTATTCCAACGTACTACCGACACGTTATATATTCTACGTACGTACGTTAACGTCACACCACTATACTTAACTCATATTTATGAGTATATTCAGGTCTTATATCATATGATATAAGACATGGTGATGACAAATTAAATACGACATGTTAAAAGGTTCTAAACCGAAAATTGTCGTATCGGGCGAATACCAAAACTTCGCCAACGTATCACGTACTTGCCATAAATAGATGGCCAGCCTCTACACCTCAAAAATCATCATAAATTTCGTGCATATGGCAATGTTTTCAGCCAAAAATACTTTCCATGTTGGCACACACAAATCACCCCACATTAAGGCCAAAATATGAAGATTCCAATTTTAATTTTGATACATGTTAATGGCACCACTTTAGACAAGCCAAGTGCTGAGATTTAAAGTATATATTATATATATATATTATGTGTAACATAATATATATAACATGTGCAAAAGTTGGAATTTAATTAGAGAAAAATCGGGTAATCGATAAATATCAAAAATTCTGTTTTCTACGCACACAACACATGGAACGTTTTTGGTACATCATATGACACGTATATAGACACTTTTTACATATTTTACACATCTTAAAGTGTTCTAGAAAAATAAATTAAGGGCTGATTGGAATATAACATGTGTGTATTATTAAATGTGCACTATTTTCAAAGTTAGCAAAAATAATTTTCAGCACATGTATATACACTATACACGCATATCACAGCTGAGATGGAGCTTATTTGGAGCCTTGTTGACATATTGATTGGTCAAGAATCAACACTGCAATGTTGATGAATTAAAGAAAGAAGCTACAATTGGTAAGGTTTCAAACTTTGTCTCATTTGAAACACATGCTGAAAATTTCAGCATGTTGAAATAAGGCTGGCTGAATTTGAGCATTAAAAGGGCTATATTTTATCATCTTGAATTATGTGATTGATTGAAAGAAGAAATGGAAGAAATTTGAATATTTTTCAAAGTCATAAATTGTGATATTTTATATATCACACATACTGAAAATTTTTCAGCATGTGTGTAATGTGTCATGGTTGAATATGTGAGCATAAAAGTGTCCAAATTCATTTCCAATGTGATAAGGATATTTGACATCAATTGGCGATTCATTTTAATTAGAAAAATCAAAGAAAAATTGAATTATTTCGAATTGTACAACCATGTAACACATGCTGAAAATTCAGCATGGTAAAACCTCTTAATGGCCAAATTTTTGCTTGGTAAGAAAGACATTTTGTCTTGCAACATTTATGTGACAATCTTGTGCTTTATGGAAATTATTTTGTGATTGATATTGGCACATGTTTGAGTTATATATTCAGATTTTTCCAAGTCATCAATGATGACAACATTCAACCTATCATGAAGTGCCAAGTAAGCAAAGCTTAAATGATCATCCAATGAGAAGATGCCACGTAGGCAAGACCATGTCACAATGATGTCTTACATTCTCCCAAGGACTTAGAAGATAAATTTCAAGAGGGGGAGGACATAAGGGGGGATGGCTACACAAGCTTAAAAGGAAAGAAGATGAGCAAAAACAAGACAAGCACAAGCATTGCAAAACAAAAGTGATCAAACGCCTAGCCTCTTCTTCTTCTACATTCTCTTTCTTTCTTTCTTCTTGAAAGCCTATTGTATTCAAATTTTCAATCTTGAATAGGCTTGTTATAGACCACCACATATTCCATATCTTTATAAAAGATTGATCAAGGTGTGATCAATCTTCATTCTTGCGAGGTGGTGGTGTTCGTGCGAATTGTATTCATCGTACAAGGTTTGTAAAGGGTTGGAGTTAGTGTGTAACTATATCAACCCTGTGGTAAGGTGTATTGCGTGTGTGTGATTAGTGTGAACCAAAGAAGGTGTTCCTTGAAGACTGGAGTAGGTTGTTTATAACCGAACCAGTATAAAATTCTTGGTACCATTTACTTTCAGCATTTACTTCTGTTACTGAACAGTTTACTCTTTTTGTTGGTGTTCGTAAAAATAGTAAACGACTTTCAAAAATAGTGAAAATTTCCATAAACATAGCCACACGTTCTAGGGTTAATTTGGCACAAGTTGCAACCCTTTTGGATAATTATAAGTCGATCAAACATCAAAAGTTCTGAGACTAGTGCAGTCTGATTTTCAGACTTGCAAAGGTTGAGACTTTGATTGTAATTGACCTACTTGCCAAAAGAATTCTGCAAAACTGTTTCAACCCACTTAAATATAGTATATAAGGAGTTAGTGGTTAAAGTTTCAGAGCATTTGGACTTACACACAAATAGGAATAAAGTTTTCAAAACTGTCTACCGTTTCTGGCAGATTCGCGCAATCTGATCATCAACGGTTTTTGAAGGGGTTAAAGATTGAATTTTAATTTGAAATTTTTAGGGGACCCTCATAACATCTGAGGCTAAGGTCTCTCAAAATTTAAGAATTTTTGGAGGCTTATAACCTGGTTTTAAAAATGTTTTAAAACTGGTCCTGAAAAAAGAATCTGTTTTTAGAAGTTGAGTTGTTTAGTTTTAAACAAATTTTAAAAACCACACTTTCCGCAACACCTATTCAACCCCCCCCCCCCTTCTAGTGGTGCCTTGCAGATCCTACACTAATATGGAACGTTAGGGGCATGCGTGCCTCTATGACTAGATTACATCATTTGATATGGGATCATCATTTAAATTTACTTGCATTGATTGAACCGAATCATACACCTTGTGATATAGCTCGTTTTGCCTTGGACCTTGGTTTTACGCATCATTATTCTTCATCTTTGGAACATATATGGTTTTTCTGGCATGGCTCAGCATTTACTATGTTGTCTACGCAGGATCATGATCAGGTGGTTCATTTCACTCTTTTGTTCCGCCCACTTCAGCTGACTTTTGCTTTCTCCGTAGTATATTCCAGGCATAGTACGCTCTCACGTCGTCCGCTATGGCGCTCACTATGTGATTTCTCTGAGAATTCGACACTGCCTTGGATGGTTGGTGGGGATTTTAATACGTCTCGTACTCTGGATGATCATGATGGCCGATCCAACCCATCTCTCGCATCACTACAAGATTTTAATGACTGCATAGAAACTTGCTCTCTGATGACACCCCCTTTTCATGGCTCCCGTTACACATGGATGGATGGCAGAGGTCTTGGCCGTGTTCGCAGGAGGTTGGACTGGTTATTTCTTAATTCCTCCTTTCAAGATATGTTTGAAGATACTCAACTCACACACCTACCGCGTGCTACTTCGGATCACACCCCCTTATTGTTTATATGTCGACTCAGTCTGCCAGAAGGACGCAGATCGTTTTGCTTTTTGGACTCTTGGTTATTGCATCCTGATTTTCATGCTTACGTACAGCATGCATGGGCATCTTATCCCACTACAGGCGGTATGTATGGCTTCTATTCAAAGCTCTCTCGTCTTAAAAAGGACATTCAAAGGTGGAACAAAGATATTTTTGGAAATATATTTTCCAATGTTAAACAAGCGGAAGAAGATCTCACGCGTGCGGAATCTAGTTGGGAAGTGGATCCTACTGAGACCTCTCGGGCAAAGTATCATAGAGCTAAAGCAGTATATCTCCGGGCTGCTACTTATGAGTTACATTTTCGGAAACAAAAAGCGCGTGTGAAATGGCTAAAAGAAGGGGATGCAAACACATGCTACTTTCATTCTATTGTCAAAGGATGAAGAACATAGTTACGCATACAACAAATCCACACCTCAACTGGCGAACTATGCTCAACCCCAGAGGCGATTATGGCGGAGGCTGTTGCATTCTATACTACTCTCTTTGCTCGAGAGGAAACAAGGAATTATGACGCCATTTTAAGTAATATCCCAAAGTTGGTCACTGATGCGGATAATGCTATGCTTACTCAGCTGCCTGCGCCAGAAGAAGTCAAAACGGCATTCTGGCATCTTTACCCCCGAAGTGCAGCTGGACCGGATGTCTTCAGCGGTAAGTTTTATCGTTCATGTTGGTGCATTACTCATACGGATGTGGTTAAAGCAGTGCAAGAATTTTTTTCTCGGCATACCCTAGCCAACAATGATGGCAAGTGCTTTGATTACATTGATTCCCAGAAAGAAATCCCCTGACACATTCAATGATTTTCGCCCTATATGTCTCACTAATTTCCTGAGTAAGGTGTGTACGCGGATCATTGCCACATGTTTAAACACACTGCTTCCCAATCTCATATCCCCATAACAGACCGGTGTTTTGCCAGGCCATGATATCTCTACGCAAGTTTTACTAGCAAAGGAGATGGTACATATGCTAGATAAGGGAGGATCTCAACTTTGTTTAAAATTGGATATGATGATAGCATTTGACAGAGTAAGCTGGGAATATTTGCAGTTACTATTACAACGCTTTGGTTTCTCAGGATTTTTCACTCGTATTATACTAAATCACTTGTGGGCTACAACATTGGCGATATTAATTAATGGTCAGCCCTCTACTACCTTTCGGCCACAGCGTGGGGTCAAGCAAGGTGACCCATTATCTCCACTGTTTTTATTTTATCTTCAGAAGGATTCAGCAGGGGATTCAAGTCTTTGGTTGCCTCGGGAACATTGCAACAATTTCAACTTGGTAGGGTACCTTTCACTATCACTCATTTGGCTTATGCAGATGACCTTTTGGTGTTTTTACAGGGGACACAGCGGTATTTGCGTCGATTTCACATGTTCTTAACCCAATATGAAACAGCTTCAGGTCAGAAAGTAAATTTCCAAAAAAGCAATTTTATACCCTCGACAAGTGTCACTCTGCGTTAGCAACGTAACTTTGCGTCTCTACTCGGCATGAGGTGCTCTAGCTTGCCATTTCGATATCTTGGATCTTATTTGCACAAAGGCATCAACCGGGCTAGGTATTGTACTTCCCTCTTGCAACATATTGACGACCGCCTACAAGGTTGGCACTCTCGGCTGCTTTCTTCAACTGGCCGCCTTGTTTTGCTTTGCTCTGTGCTTTCCCCTCTGCCATTACATATCCTTGCAGCGGGTGGTTTGCCCGAGTCAGTTATAAAAATTATTGGCAGAAAGATGGCTAATTTTTATTGGGGCCATAGACATCATTGGGTTGCATGGGATTCTATCACAACACCCCGTGAAGAAGGTGGTTTGGGGCTTCGAGATCTCGGTGCGTTGCAGCAAGCATATCATTGTCGAATTTGGGGGACCTATCAACAGCATGACACACTTTGGAGCAAATATATGCACATAAAATATGGTCGTCATCAGGATTATTTTCCCAGACTGCCTGATTCACCAGTTTGGAAGCTTATTTGTAAAATACATCCACTCTGTCTTCACAGACTGAAGGTCAAGACACATTTCTATGTTGGATGCCTACGCCATCAGGGGAGTTCTCTTTGAGGATAGCATATGATATTTGCCGCACTCCACACCCAGCACAGCTCTCGGCCAGGTTTATTTGGTATACAAACCACTCGCCAGTAACCAAACAATTCCTATGGCGACTTTTCCACTCTGCCTTACCATTTGAGGACTATATTGGTAAGTATATTTCTTCCCGGCCAACGCAATGTCCATTTTGTAAGCATGCTTCGGCCTCGGTAGATCACATATTTTTATTCTGTGTGTGCGTCTGACCAATATAGGATTTCTTTGCCCACGAGTTACAATGTCCTCCCCCTGCTTCGTTACAACTTCGGCAGTACATATTAGCATGGTGGTATCGCTCTTCATTCTCCTCTCTAGCTGGAGTAATAAAAATTGTTGTCCCAGTTATTATTCTATACAGTATCTGGCGAGCCTATGCCTCATTAATTTATGGTGATAAGCACAACTTTCATATGGCATCCCTTCGAACCACCATTCATTATGAGATCATTTTGTGGAGTAAATCTATAGAAGGAACGAAACTTGCAACCACATCGACGCATCTCTTTTCATGGTTTCCCAAACTACATTCTCCTCGTCCTCAAATTATGCGCTGGACTACTCCACCTTCTGGTAGATTAAAATTAAATATAGATGCAGCGGTTAGCAAACATTATGCAGCAGGGAGCGTAATTTTGAGGGACAATGCTGGTTCTTGTATAGGAGCAATCTCTTTTCGCTTGCCACCAAGTACTCCTTTCGATGCTGAGATCCAAGCAGCAGCTTTCGGTCTGTTATATTTTCTTCCGTATCATCGGTCCATTATCATTGAATCGGATTGTGCTCAGCTTTTCATGCGTCTGATGAAGCCACAATCGCTATTTGGGAATTATCACCTATGATTGTTGCAGACATTAACCCACCTCCACTGCCTGGACTTTCATCATATCTACAGAAAAGCAAATATGGCGGCCCACTACTTGGCTCAGCGTGCTATGTCACATCCCTGTACACAATCCTATACTTATCACACTCTTCTAGCATTAGTGCGTGGCGCTATCTCTTTAGATCTCTCGTCAGTCAGCTTGCGCTTTCCCTGACCTACGTCTTCCATATGGATTGGCTTTCACATACTCATTCTGCCTGTACTTTCTGGGGTGCAGGCAGACCTGGTACGCCTTTTACTCTATTGGTCGTACAGTTTACTTTCAATAATCACTGTCTGCTGCCTATGTTTCTTTTGATATTGTGGATAACAATGCTCATTTCGTTGATGAGGATAACTACACACGCCAAAGTCCCATACCATCATAACTGGAATGTGTCATTAGGGAGCGAGCAAATACGATCGTCTCCCTAACCCCAACATGGCCAGGGCGGCTGGGGTATGCATTGGTTAATCACTTATGTACTCATTTTTTCCTTCACTGCCATGGTGATAACTGATTCGTTGTTTTTCCTTAAGGTACATCGTGACGTGGATACACCTGGCCCATTGCCGGCTTCAAGAGTTCGGCCACTCCATTGGCACCGTCAGCCACTCCATCGGCACCGTAGCGCTCTCTGCCATGCCATTTCGACAATACATCCGTCTTTCAATAGATTTTGTATAAATGACAGCCGTATAAATATGTACGCTTTTTCCTTCGCCAAAGTTTTATCCACAAGGGTGGTTTTTCTTGGCAAGGTTTTAATGCGGCATATCATATACGACTGGAGATACATCATTATATGCATTTTATTTCATTTATTTTCATATGACGACGTTTGCTACTGATGTAATATGGCTTTCCTCCACCATAAGTGAAGTTATTCAATAAATAAATTTCTTTCAAAAAAGTAAAATATATTTATCTCATATCACAATCATTTAGTGTACTTTTCATAAACATAAATTCATTAGGCTGCCCTTTTTACGCATATGGCCGATATATATATATATATATATATATATATATATATATATATATATATATCACACATTTATTTTTCATAAATAATCTATCTGCTGCAAAATGCTCAGTGCTTATTAATGGGAAACCAGCAGGATTCTTTCCTGTCTCTAGGGGGGTTAAACAGGGAGATCCATTATCTCCATTACTATTTAGACTGGCAGCAGAGGGCTTTTCTCAGGGTCTTAAATCATTGATGTAGGATGGCTCAATTATTGGCTTCAACGCAGGACGGGTGCCTCAAGTATCGCATTTGGGATTTGCTGATGATTTAGTCATCTTCTTAAATGGCTTTGCTGCAAACTTGCAACGCTTCCGGTCTTTTTTGGATGATTATCAGAAGGTATCAGGACAGTTAGTAAATTTCTATAAAAGTCAAGTGGTAGTCAGTTCAAGTGTTTCAGGAACACGCGCTTCGCACATACTTGGCATGCGATTATCACAATTGCCAATGAAATACTTGGGGTCATACTTATATAAGGGTATTAATCGTGCCTCTTATTGCACATCCTTGATTGCTTATGTAGATGCAAAGTTAAATTAATGGGCTGCAAAGCTCCTATCATTTGCAGGCAGAGTGGTGTTAATTCGACATGTTCTAGGATCTATGCCTTTACATATTATAGCAAGTTCAAAACTGCCAAAGAGTATGATCAATGACATTCATAAACGCATGGCAAACTTTCTTTGGAATGGTCGTCATCATTGGAAAGCTTGGGATACCATTTCTAGACCTGTCGATTATGGGGGCTTGGGCATTCGTAGCCTATTCTTGCTGCAACATGCTTATGATTGCCTTCTGTGGTGGCGCTATCACACTTCCAATAGTTTATGGGCTACTTATAGTCGCATACGATATGGACGAAGGGAGACAGTCTCTGTGACTCTGTATGATTCTCCCACATGGAAGCGAATTTGTAGAGTTCACGATTACATGCACAATCATGTTTAGCACACATAGGATGGGGTATTCTGGACTGCAGACTCAATGGGCCAATTTTCTCTATGATCAGCTTATAGCCAATTATGTGCTACTATGACCCCGCTTGATTGTTCCAAATTTATTTGGTGGTTGACACTGCCTTCAGGGGCAAAGATTTTCCTACGGCGACTTTGGATGCGTGCGTTGCCCCAAGTGGATAACTTATGTGCATGGAAAAACATTTTCCCATCGCAGTGTGTAATCTGTAAAGCACATTCGGACAATATGGATCATATCTTTTTACATTGTCATCACATACGGCTTCTATGGCAGGAGCTTTCTATTTTGTTCAAGGGCCCGTCTCTTCAGCAGTCCAAAGTTCAATCCTTTTTAATTCGGTGGTGGCGTACATCCTCATCAACAACTATGCTTGGTCAACTTCGTGCCATAGTTCCCACGCTTGCTATATGGACAATTTGGAAGGAATATACCTCTATCCGCTTTGGTGATAATTCCTTTTCATACACACATCTATTTGAGCGACTTCGAGAACAAATCTATGTTTGGTGTTTGTCCACCAAGGGCCAGAAATTTGCATCATCGTTGTCACATTTGGTACGCAGGCGTTTCTCTCCACCGATGCTTCAAAGGAGGCCTAGGATTGTCCGTTGGGTGCTTCCTCCCTCTGGTAGGTTTAAAATAAACGTGGATGCTACGGTTGGTTGATTGGGTGCTACAGCAGGTGCTTTACTTAGAAATGACATGGGGGACTTCATTAAGAATTTCTATAAATTAATGGCTGAAGTTCCTTTGGTCATACTTCAAAATGGTACCCGGCGGCCATATTGGGGATGGATGAAGTGAGTTCTTTATTTATTAGAGGCTTGATTAGGCCCATCTTTTGGGGTGTGTATAAGGAACCCGGTCCCATTAGTTACTCCTTAAAACCCCATGGCCAAAAGCATATGTGGGGGTATGTAATTCAATTGAATCTCACCCATGCTCCCATTTCCTTCTCTTGATATATTATATATGCACGTGTTTGTGTATTACTATGGGCTGCCCCTTACGTATATTTTCTATGGAACATTATCCATCAAACCCCTTATCATTTGATAGTCCATCATATGGCGTATATGTATATCCAAAGGTATGCCCATACCATATGTATATGGACGTGTCACATAGTTCGACTTCTCATTTGAAGTTGCTTATCTAAAAAAATACTTCTTCTAATTGTTCTCAATTCTCAGGGCAACCAATTCAGTATTCTTACGTAGACTTCCAACAGCTCACTTGCTTCATGTTTTGCACTTTGGGGTATGCTAATTCCCTTTAACCTTAAATAATCGTAGGTAAAGCCGAAGATATTCTCTTTCCGAGGTATCATTCTCTTGCCCTGCTTCACCCCAACCCTAGATGCCGTACAATTTAGGCGGGGTACAACATTCTCCCTCCCTTAAAATAAGTTTCGTCCTCGAAACTAGAGATATTAGGGCCTACGCTTCCATGTTTCCCAGTCCTTACAACTTTTAGTTGTTTACCCTGTCCATTCATCACTGCCTATATAGAATCTTCCTTCAAGGTTCCCTATCATATTCCCTTATGACTAACCTTATTGGAGTAAGTAAGACAAAACGTAGGTACTTTAGTTTGGAGAATCCAATGTACCTGTCAGTAGTTTGGATGTTCCGAGATCCTTGGATGCATCATCCTTCGATCCAGGCTAGCACCTCTTATCACTTTGTGCATGGTTCTATAAGGATACGGCTGCCACCTTCTACTCTCTCTCTTCATACGCTTATTTAATCTCCCTTGTTCCTCCATCATCCTAATATCGTGCTCCGCTTTATAGCAGTCCTTTGACAGTCCATCGAAAGTACTTGGGTATCCTTTGCTTAATCTAGCTTTAATTCAAATTTAATTTTTTTCAAACTCATGGAAGTTTTTCTGATCAGCTTGTGGAGCTGAAAATACACTTTATATTACTTATATTATGTGTTACATGACATGTATTACATGTCTAAGATGTTTGAGAATAATTGGAGAAAAATCGTCAATCGATGAAAGTCGAAAATTCAGTTTCAACACCTATATACATGGGATGTTTTTACATATGTCTGTAATATGTATCTAGACACTTTTTACACATCTGAGACACATTAGAGTATTCTAGAAAAATAAATTAAGGGTGTATTGAAATTTACCATATGTGTGAATGTTGTGCATCATTATATGACAAATTTCATAAAAGGATTTCAGCACATGGCAGCTGACGTTGACGTGCTATTTTTAGCATTATTTGAGCCTAGGTGGAGCTTGTTTGGCACTTTGATTGGTGGAGGATGAGCCACATGTGATTGGTGACATTTAATAGGCAAGACACACATGGAAAGATTTCAAAATGAAAACAAGTGCTGAAGTTTCAACACATGTTTCATATGGCCAATTTTTGTGACATGATTTGCTTCAAAACTCTTTCAAAATTGGGGGACAATCACATCCTGATTGATTGGAAATTAACTTGTGTGATTTTTGGCATGTGTTTCAGATTTTTAAGTTAAATATCCAGGTCATATTATGAAGTGCCAAGGTGGAAAATGATGGTCTATCATGGAGTAACAACCAGGCAAAGACACATTGTTCGTCCAATCATATTTTGCTAAGTAATAAAGGCGTGTCACAAAGTTATACAAGGCCTCTTCCAAGGTATTAAAGACAAATTTTTCAAGGGAGAGTTCATTCATAGGCGTGCCACACCATCTATAAAATGGGGCAAGATGATTCAAGACAATGCAAGTCAAATTTCATATTCTAGCAAGTTCAAGCAAGACTATTCTCTTCTTCTCCTATTCTTTTCTCTTGATCTTAGACTCCAGCCTATCATTCTTACATTCTAAATTCTGTATAGGATTTGATTTTACCACCCATATACATCCCATTCTTGTACAAGGTTGATCAAGATGTGATGATACTTTCATTTGTGCAGTGGTGGTATTTGGGTTGGTTGTTTTGTTTGCTCATTGTAAGAAGGGTGGAGTTGGCGTATAACTCTAGTCACCCTTCTGTCAAGGTGTTTTTGTGTTTAGTGAATACCGAGGAAGGTATCCTCGAAGATTGGAGTAGGTCGATTTGATTGAACCAGTATAAAAATCTTGGTGTTATTACTTTTTTGTACTTTTACTTTCATTTTCTGTTTTTGACATCGTTTTAATAGCCACGGTAAAAATAGCAAACGTTTTTCAAAAATCACCAAGCTTTGCAGACACATATCCAAAGGCGTTAGCTTTTATTTGGGACAAGTTCATCGAATTTGGATAAGTATAAGTCATCCAAATGTTAATAGTTCTGATACTAGTGCAATCTGATTTTCAGATCTCAAAGGTTGAGAACTATCAACGTGGTTGATATAATTACCGAAATCATTTTGAAAAACTATTTCAATCCTTTAAACTATACATCCTAAGGGTTATACCATAAAGTTTTCAAATCATTTAGAGTTTTCAACAAATAGGAATAAATTTTCATTTTGAGGAACAGTTTCTGGCAGATTGACACAATCTGAGTTCTTTCAAGGGGTTACACTTTGAATTTTAATCTGAAAATTTTGTGACATATTCATATCATTTGAAAGCATATTGTCACCAAATTTCACAATTTTTGGAGGTCTATAACCTGATCATCTAGTTAATCTAGAACAGAAATTGTTTTTAGAAGTGAGTTATTGGGTAATAAAAAGATTGAAAAACTAATTTTTTTTCCACACTCACTATTCAACCCTCCTCCTTCTTCTAGTGGTGCTATACAGGTCCTAAACACCTCAATTGAGTAAGTTGGAAAGTAATTTCTTTAGTTCTTCACTTACTTGCTGGCACTGATCAACCTGTTCATAGAATCAATACACTGGTGTTCCAAGGAATAACCTATGCTCTCCACTCAACATTCTGTTATTCTAACTGCCCTAATATTAGGGGAAGAGATCAAATAAGCTCTTTTCTATATTGAGAAGGAGAAGGCTCCAAGGCTTGATGGATATTCCTTATACTTCTTTATTAGGGCCTAGGAGATAGTTGGCTCTGACCTTACAGCTACTGTCCAGTAATTCTTCAGAACTGGTGTTCTCTTCAAACAGATCAATCATGCCATTATTGCATTAGTTCCTAAAGCTACTCATGTTAGCAAAGTAGAAGTTTAGAGGCCTATCTCTTTTTGGAATGTGGTCTATAAGGT
Source organism: Eustoma russellianum (assembly GCA_036186865.1). Taxonomy (NCBI): domain Eukaryota; kingdom Viridiplantae; phylum Streptophyta; class Magnoliopsida; order Gentianales; family Gentianaceae; genus Eustoma; species Eustoma russellianum. Next base: position 15,329,631 of record AP025049.1, read on the forward strand.
CATCTCTAAGATCATCGCCACACCTACTACTATGCAGGGCATTATGGATCCTGCACAAGCTAGCTTCTTGAAGAGTACATTTATGAAGGAAAACGTCTTCTTGGTCTAGGAGCTGATCAGGAAATATGGGAAGAAACATATTTCTACAAAGTGCATGCTGCAGGTGGATATCAGGAAAGACTTTGACTCAATGGTACACTTTTGCCTAAGAAGTCTAGAGTGGTACTCCATCAATGGTACACTTTTGGCTTATTTGAAGGGAAAAGGGGTCTCATATAAAGGGCTTGTCTCCCTTTCTATTTATCATTAGCATGGAGTACCTCTCTAGACTTCTTAGGCAGCTGCATCATGATAAGGACATTCACTTCAATCCTATTTGTGCTGAGCAATACATCACTCGCCAACGTTGTGTTGATGATCTCATCCTGTTTTCTAGGAGAGATATTACTTTAGTTCAGAAACTCGTGACTGGACTCTAAGTCTTTGGGGATTGCTCAAGTCTTAGGGTCGTCCTGGCCAAGTCTCACTTCTTTCACACTGGACTGGGGGAGAACACTCACTGGCTGCAATCTGTCACTGGTTTTATTGAAGGTAGTGTGCCTTTCAGATACTTAGTGATACCTATAGAAGGCCACAAGTTGCAGGAAAACAAACTACTCAGCCTTCAACAATAAATTGATGGATAAAGTTGGGCTGTATAATGTAGCCAAACTTTCTTATGCTGGCATATTAGAATTGATCAGATCAGTACTGCAAGGAGTTAGTTTCTTCTAGCTGAGTGCACTGTCCTTCCTGCCTCAGTGAATGACGTTATCAACAGAATCTGCCTGCATTTTTTATGTGGCAATTCCACACTTGGAGCTAAGAAGGCTTGGGTTTCCTGGGCTCACGTTTGCAAACTAGGGTCTGAGGGTGGGCGGGGTGTCTTGGAGTTCAAGTCATAGAACATAGACCTCCTACCCAAACACTTACCGGACATACACCATAAAAAGGACACATTATGGGTGTAATGGATGAATCACAAATACAGGTTAGACAGTACACTCTCGACAAAGGAGCGACACGAAATAGACCCCCCTCTGAAGAAGCTCATGGAGATCAGGAACAAACTGCTAGCTAAGGAGGATTCCTGCATTTTCGCCATAACTGTCCTTTCTTCCTGGACAACATAACGGGTACTAAAACGTCAAAAGGCTTACAACTACTTAACATCAAGAAGTACTAGGGTCCCATGGGACAAGATTATTTGGGATACTGCTATCACCTCCAAACACTTCTTTTTGGCTTTGGTTGGCTAGCGCATATAGGCTATACTAAGACTAGACTTAGATTTTTGAAAGATACCACATGCACCTTATGTTTTGCAGCTCCAGAATCCATACATCACTTATTTTTCTCATGCCCAGCTACAAAGGAAGTCTGGCAATTACAGCCTAGCTAGCACTGCCAAGCATACTACACTCTCTCCCTTGACTACTGGCTTGGGGTGCCAGGAAACTCAAAGGAAAAGCATTGAGATCCAGGGCTACATAGATTGGTTTGGCAGCTATTGTGTACTTTATATGGCAATCACGGAACATGAAATTTTTTTGAAAGATTATCTTTTGTATCTATTGATGTAATTCATAGACATGGGTAGCCTGCTGCGCACTACCTAGATAGTCATTACATTATTCTGATTAGCATATATAAGCCGGTCTGCTGGCTTATAGATTAGGCCTATTGTATGGGTTGTATCCTATTTGATGATTTGATACTTTTGGTTAATATATTGCATTTTAAACGAAAAAAGAAAGCTCTTAGTAAGGATACTCTCTGGGAACAACGGATGTGCCATTGGTTCAACTTATATGCTACCCTCCAGAACAGGCCTACTGGAAAGGTTGACTCTCCACTCTTTAAGAAGTTGCAGGACATTATAGACACACTCATACGTAAGAAGGCTCACATGAGGCCACCAAGGAAGTTCTAGCACAATTGGCCACTGATGGAGAACTACGACAAAGACTTTCCTATGAGTATTTTAGGCCAAAAGGCACAGTCATATGGTGGGACAAGTTAGTGTTGGACTATGCCATTACTCCCAAGTACACTTTTACCATTTGGTTGGCAGCCGTGGCCAAGCTGTCCACCAAAAATAAACTACCTTATCCGGATGTCATCACTTGCTCTCTTTGCTCAAAAAATATTGAGACGTGCAACCATATCCTCTTTTAATGCACCGTTGGTGAAAGAGGTTTGGATGTACATTGCTACTTGTCTTGGCATGCCAACCAACCTCCACACAGTAAGCCAAGTTCTAACTTGGGGCAGATGGCGACTAGAGGACAAGACTCTGCATGCCAAGGCGGTCGAAATTCTACTTGCAGCCACAATCTATTTTGTTTGGGAGGGTAGGAACAAGAATATTATTAAAGGCACATCATTCTCACCAAGGGATGTAATTCATAGGGTATGTACCCATGTTTATCATGTTATGTTTAAGTTGTATCAACACTTGATAGCCATGTACTAAGGCAGCGTGTTGCTTACTTTGTCTTAACTACTCATGTTGGACAGACGTTGGCAGTTTGTTGCCTGAGCAAATAGGGTCCTTTGTATGGGTTAAATCCCCCGTATGTTTTGCTTCATTAGTTAATATGACATTTTCCTTTTAACCGAAAAAAGAAAGAGCTCTACGTATTAAAAAAGTCCTTGGAAAATTTAAAGAGAAAACTCTCTGACTTCTCTCCAGAAGTTCAAACTTGTTCTTGGGGGATGCTTACACCAAGATCCTTGCGTCCTTGCAAACTTTCTACAGATTTGTGCTTCTTTTGTCGCGTCCTTGCCTGAGCTCTACCCATGTTTATCATGTTATGTTTAAGTTGTATCAACACTTGATAGCCATGTACTAAGGCAGCGTGTAGCTTATTTTGTCTTAGCTACTCATGTTGGACAGACGTTGACGCAGTTTGTTGCCTGAGCAGATAGGGTCCTTTGTATGGGTCAAATCCTCCATATGTTTTGCTTCATTAGTTAATATAACATTTTCCTTTTAACCCAAAAAAGAAAGAGTTCTACGTATTAAAAAAGTCCTTGGAAAAGTTAAAGAGAAAACTCTCTGACTTCTCTCCAGAAGTTCAAACATTTTCATCGGGGATGCTTACACCAAGATCCTTGTGTCCTCGCAAACTTTTTACAGATTTGTTCTTCTTTTGTCGCTTCCTTCCCCACTCCACCATTTTTGTATGATGCCCTTCTCTTGGTTGCCAAAATTACATGGTTCAAGGCTGACGATCCATAGTGAAGAAGAAGAAAAGCTCAAAATCTAGTATCCTTGACGCCTCAAGCTCTATCAAGAACGAACTTCCCCCAAAGGCTGAGAGAAGGAAGATGAAAAACACATTGGCCCTGCAAGGTAAAAAGGACGCTGAGCTGGAACTTCTCTCCTCTTGTGAAGAAGATGAAGAGGTCGACAATTTTTCGTTCAATGACAACACAGAAGAAGAAGATACAACAATGAAGGCCTCAAACCATGAGGAAATGGATGATGGAAATGAAAACTTTCTTCCCCCGGTAAGGTTGGCTTGAATCCGCCCTCGCCATCAGCCATAAATGGTTTTGAAACCACTCTTCCCGCCCAAAATTTCACCCAACGACAAAGACCACTAGGATGTGACGTGCCATGTCAGCCTACTAGCGGCCGGCATGGCTGTTATGTCCGTACCCCTTAAAGGGGAAAAAAAGAAAATATAATAAAATATTATGAATTAAATAGAATATTATCTTAATCTAACTAATAGAAAGAATCCTAAACTTAATAGAACTAGGAAATTGGATAGAATTTCCATGATAAATGTTAAACCAATTTGAAATATACCTAAATATTATCCTACCATTTAATTAACCCTAAATTAAAACCCTATATGTATTCTCTTTATATGAGGGCCGGCCACCCCTGGTTCGTGCACACAAAATGGCATTAGCTACCCTTCAGATCTCCAGCCACGCCTTAGCAATCAACCACAACAATTATAGTTTTCAATTTCTAGTATTCGGATGGCTTCAACAGAGAGCACATCACTTTGTTTTCTTTTTTCTTTCTTTCTCCACTAAAGTCAGCAGCCAATATTCATTTAGAAGGAGAAGAATTGGTTTAACCAACAAGCCTCAATCCAATAGTATCGCTGTAGTATATACAAATTGAAGTAAGTAATCTCTTTATACTTGCTATGTTTTTGCAAAACTTATACGTTATTTTGGTATTGACTTTGGATCATACATTCGTAGTTGTGTTTGAATTGCTTATATAAATGTATTTTTATATGTGTGCCGCATATGTATAAACTTAGAGTCAATATGAATTTGGTAAAAGAAAAGGGAAAAATTTGTTATACTGGCCAAAAGTTTGATTGTGAAATTTGAAAGAAAAAAAATTGGGCAGCAGGATATTGCTTGAAATATTAAATATGATATGAATGACTATATCTTTTTATATTGATCTTTTGTGTAAACATGTACCTACTGTGAAAATGCTTAATGGCCAAAATTTTTGAGATATTGAGGAAAATCTAGGCAGGGTCAAATATGGGCAATAAAAAGCATAAACATATTTGATGGTATATATAACATGTAGAAAATATGAATATATATGTGTGTAAATAAGATGTGAGGGCTGACAAGGATTTGATAGAGGGCCGAAAATTAGTATGTGATAGAAGTTTCGGCCAGCTAGTCTACTGGTGTAAAAATTGTAAAATTTTTTATGTATATAATATATGTAATTTATTATATGGAAGAATGTCGTATATGCATATTTATATGGATAAGAATTGGAAATTTGTGTTTCATGTAAATATGTATAAGTATGTTTATATGTTAACCAAGAGAATACAGGCTATTGTTGTGAGAAATTAAAAAGTGCTGAGCTGAGACCGAATGTAGTAACTAGAAGATGACCATGCACAATTTCTTTTATGTATGTAATGAATAATTTTCAAAGTCTTGGATTTATGTAAGTTATATGTATACATATGCCGCATACTTACGTGTACGTATATACATGTATATGCACATGTATGGGCGTGAACATATACATGGGTATATATACACAGCTGAGATGGAGATGTGTTTGGTATTTTGGACTATCGGGATTATTTGTTTGGAATTATTTGGTAATTGAAGAGCATTTGGTAATTTGGACAAAATTGACATTTTGGCCCATTTTGATAAATTAGAATTAAAATGGTAACAAAACGATAAACGAAAAGATGTTTAAAGTTATACTTGTCAACTTCCTGGATTAAGTATGGAAGTTAAAGTTTTTGTCCTTTTCCAAAGCAACCATCCGAGGCCATTAGGAAGAAAGGAGGAATTTGCCCAACACAAAGCATAGAGGTCAGCGGGGTTAGGAAGAAGAGATTCCGCGTAGGAAGTTAATTCGTCAAAAAGGTAGGTGTCTCTTCCCCCCTCAAATGGATATGATTCATGCATGCTTTGATGGTATACTAATGTGTTTCGTTGTTTTATTTATTTAAGTTGTAAATTTTATTTCATTGTTTTTATTTGTTTAAGTTGTAAATTTTGTATATGTTGGAAAGCATGAGATATATTGTTTATGGATGCTATGTGCGTGTATATGTGGGAATTTGGTGGCATGATTGAATCGAAAACAAAATACCCTTGAAGAATTGGAGAAATAAAAGGGGAACTTTTACATTAGGAGCCTTTAAAAAGTTGTGTTTTTGCCTTAGAATAGGTTCCTATAGACTGGAAATAGGAGAAAATAGGGGTTGGGTCGAAAAACGAATCACAATGCGCGTTGCCACTGGTGGAATAGCCATTAAATAAATAAATAATTAAATTAAGGCAGAGAACATACCAGCCAACGGACCAGGTCGGCTGGCCAGCAGGTTGGACCGAAGGCGGCCCATTAACCTCTCAAAAAAATGAATCGGGTCTGGTGGATCAGGCCAGGAAAATATAATTAAATACCAATAAAATTCAAATAAATTCTAGAAAATATAAAAGGTTAAAATTAAATTATTTTCACTTAATTTCTGAAGTTTGGTAAATTTAAGTAATTAAAAATTAATAGTAATAAAAAGAATTAAATAAGGGAAACGTAAGATAAATTAGTAGAAAATTCTAGTAAATTAATACAAGCTAAGCAAAAATAAGGGTGGTGATAAATAACAACTTTCTAATATTCGAAAAATTTACGAACCTAAATTTGAGTGCCGGAGGATGGTGAGGATGGGCCTGGGGCCTCAGGCGATTGTGTTTTTGCATTTATGGCACGTGCATTGCATTTATGATAGGTCGTGACGTACGGGTCACGGGCGCTCAGGATGGTGTATGGTGCCGGGGCCAGGCACACTCAGGATGGTGTACGGTGGCGTGGCCACGCACATTTAGTATGGTGACTGTGGGTGGGTAAGACCCATAGCCACTCAGTAGGACCCAGGTTCATGCATTGCACGGTGGAGATATCGGCATTCTGCGTGACATGATTCTTGTTGCGTGTGACACGTGGATTGAGCATGCATCACGTACTTACGCATTTTATGTGGAGTGCTTTACTTACCGCATTTACTTTATCTTATGCATGTTATCTTATATTTATGTGCTATGTGGTTATCATATACTTATGTGATATGTGGTTGTATCATTTCGGTAAGCACGTTTTGTATTGGTTTGAGGCGGGCATCTACTGGGTGATTTTTGTCACTCACCCCTACTTCCCAGGTGAGCAGGATGAGGACTACGAGTAGATCTTCGTTGAGGACGGGACGGACATAGCGGAGTGGGCTGGTTGATAGCTGCATCTAGGTTATAAGGGGCCTCTGCATCTGTTTGTGTTTACTTATACTTTATGGATTTTTCACAGACTTCTCTATTACTTTTATTATCAGAATTTTGATTCAGTAATGTAATGACGATTATTGGAGTTTACTTTAAGTTATGATTTACGTTTCAATGAGAAAAATTTCTACGTTATTTCTGACATGTAAGAGATTGATTCGACGCCTTGTATTCTCCTTAGCGAGATACGGTGGGTGCACTATTCCCGATGCTAGGGTTCGGGAGCAGGGTGCTACAGGTGGTATCAGAGCACGGCTCTAGATCCACGGCGGAAACATAGATTTAGGCCATGATTTTAGAAATTAAGTTACGATTTTGCCCCTAAGTCAAAATCTTAGACATAAGTGACGATTTCGATTAAGAGTTGATCTGAACATTAGACGATGATTTGACAGATAAATACTAATCTTAGTCATTCGCAATAATTATATTCTAAGAATGATCTTAGGATTAAGAATTGACTTAGACTTAAGTGACGATCGGCTGAGGGAGGTGCATACCTAGAACAATGTTATATCATTGTGGTTTCGGTTAATTGTACTATTTATGTTTTGGTCATAACCTCGCATATTTCCTTGTCGTGAAATTAGTAACCCTAAGTGAATTGTGTACAAATTAAATTGCATAAATTATAACGTTAACCATAATGTCTTACCGCAATCGCTGGTTGATGCGTAAATCTAGATGGGCCCGGTAGTTATTAAGGCTGCCTCCTCGTAGCAGCAGCACGGGACTAGGTACCATTAGGGTAACAAAAGCAGGTTCATGTCTCTACCTTGATAGTAGTATCGAAATGCGACTAGGTCTAAGTTGAGATCGTAGCTACTAAGGAATGATTTATAGTAGTATCATAGAAACTAAGTAACGATTTATAAGCATTATGATCAGTAGAGTTTAGTGAAAGAATATCATACAAAGGGGGTTTATAGTTATGATTAAGATGTTGAATTTGAGAGTATAAAATAAGCTGAAGATATTAGTCTTATTGGGGATATTGATTGATAATGATAAGTGAGCAGTACTACAATAAGTACAGTGGAATGACAGATTATTACAAATTTGGGTTTAGTGTTGATTCCTAGACACACGTAAGTACTGAAGTGTCGAGTAGGCTTGAATTGAAATAGAGTAAGCATGAACAAGTAGTGGGTGCATTTCAGGTGAGATCTAGCTAAATTAGAATTAGCGGTTGAAATAACCAAGTGAAGAAGTGTAGAGAAAAAGGGGTTTGAGTGATTTTCAAATACATGATTTAAATGTGCACAAAAACGAGCATAAGATAAATGTGCATGAGATATTGCTTATTACTTGTCTTATTTAACTCATATATAATGTTACCGTACTAACGAGCCATGAAGCGTTAAAGCTTACATCATATGGCAAACATTTGTTGTGTTTATACTATTTTCAGATGCCACCATTAATGAACTAAACTAGTTCATTAAGTGAAGTACTTAGTTAATTAAACTAAGTAGTTCATTAAAGGAAGCTACATTTGGAAAAGGCACAAAGGCAACAAGACTAAGGAAGGAAAGTCTCCTCCTCCTCATTTACATCACATATACACGCCTACATATATATAGTTATATATATTTTCAGATTTTTTGAAAAATGCACATACACATATATTCCAACGTACTACCGACACGTTATATATTTTATATACGTACGTTAACGTCACACCATCATACTTAACTCATATTTATGAGTATATTCAGGTCTTATATCATATGATATAAGTCATGGTGATGACAAATTAAATATGACACGTTAAAAGGTTCTAAACCAAAAATTGTCGTATCGGGCGAATACCGAAACTTCGCCAACGTGTCACGTACTTGCCATAAATAGATGGCCAGCCCCTATACTTGAAAATGATCAAATATTTCGTGGCTATGATGTAAATTCCAGCCATAAAATCATTCCATGTTGGCACACACAAATCACCTCACATTAAGGCCAAATTGTGGAGATTTCAATTTTAATTTTGTCACATGTTAATGGCGCCACTTTAGACCAGCCAAGTGCTGAGATTTAAAGTATATATTATATATATTATGTGTAACATAATATATATAACATGTGCACAAAGTTGGAATTTAATTAGAGAAAAATCGGGTAATCGATAAATATCGAAAATTCGGTTTTCTACGTACACAATGCATGGAACATTTTTGGCACATCATACGACACGTATCTAGACACTTTTTACATATGTCATACATCTTAAAGTGTTCTAGAAAATTAAATTACGGGTTGATTGGAATATACCATGTGTGTATTTTTAAATGTGCACTATTTTACAAAGTTTGCAAAAATAAAATTCAGCACATGTATATACAATCATACACACCTATACAGCTGAGATGGAGCATATGTGGAGCCTTGTTGGGCATATTTATTGGTCAAGAATCAATCATACAATGTTGGTGATTTAAAGAAAGAAGCTTTAAAAGATAAGATTTCAAATTTTGTCACAATTGTGACACATGCTGAAAATTCAGCATGTGTACTATAGTGTTGGGCGATTTTTATCATCCATTATGAGCTATATTTTGTGTCTTGATTAAGGTGGATTAATTAGTAGACAATTTGAAAGTGTTTTAAATATTTTATGGAATAAAGAAAGTGATATTCATGAATATCACACATGCTGCAAATATCAGCATGTGTGCAATGTATCTAGGCGTTTTTAAGGCCTTATTAGTGACTATTTTTTATTCCAAAAATGATGAAAATGTTGTCTACTAAATGGTGATTGATTTCTTCTTTATTTTCAAGAAATAAATCAAATCAAACTTGGCAACATTTTAAATAGTAGACAAATGTTACACATGCTGAAATTTCAGCATGTAAAGTGAGTTAATGGCCGAAATTTACATGGTATTTTGGAGAAGATTGTCTTGCTTAATTCATGTGATAATCTTGTGGATTATGGTAATTATTTTGTGATGATTTTGGCACATGTTTTAAGTGTTATTTTCATATTTTCCTAGTCATCAAGTGATGACAACATTCAACCAATCAATAAGTGCCAAGTAAGCAACAGCTTAATGATCATCCAATGAGAACATGCCAAGTAAGCAAGAACATGTCACAATGATGCAACACATTCTTCCAAGGACTTAAAAGATAATTTTCAAGAAGGGAAGAAGAGCCAAGGGGGGCGGCCAAATTGTTAAAAAGAGAAGAAGAAAGCCAAACAAAAACAAGACAAGTCTCACAAAGTTCAAAAGTGCAAAAAGAGTCTTCCATTTCCTTCTTCTTCTACATCTTTCTTTCTTCTTCTTAAAAGCCTATTGCACTTATATTCTTATTCTTGAATAGGCTTGTAATACACCACCACTCATTCTATATCTTTGTAAAATATTGATCAAGGTGTGATCAATCTTCATTCTTGCAAGGTGGTGGTGTTCATGCGCATTGTATTGAACATACAAGGTTTGTAAAGGGTTGGAGTTGGTGTGTAACTCCATCAACCCTGTGGTAACGTATTTTTGAGTTGTGTGATTAGTGTGAACCGAGGAAGGTGTGCAGAGAAAAGGGGGTTTGAGTGATTTCAAAATAAGTGACTTAAATACATGATAGATATACAAACGTGTACATGTATGCATGATACTTTGCTATTACTTACCTTATTTAGCTTATATATAATGTTGCCGGACTAACGAGCCATGAAGCGTTAAAGCTTACATCATATGGCAAACATTTGTTGTGTTTATACTATTTTCAGGTGCTACCATTAATGAACTAAACTAGTTCATTAAGTGAAGTACTTAGTTTATTAAACTAAGTAGTTCATTAAAGGCAAAAAAGCTAAGGAAGGAGAGTTTTCTCCTCCTCCCCTCTCTAATGTGACACGCCATATACACATATATTACATATATTTTCAGATTTTTTTCAAAAAGGCACATACACATGTATTCCAACGTACTACCAACACGTTATATATTTTACGTACGTACGTTAATGTCACACCACTATACTTAACTCATATTTATGAGTATATTCAGGTCTTATATCATATGATATAAGATATGGTGTTGCAAATTAAATACGACACGATAAAAGGTTCTAAACCAAAAATTGTCGTATCGGGCGAATACCGAAACTTCGCCAACGTGTCACGTACTTGCCATAAATAGATGGCCAGCCCCTATACCTCAAAAATCATTATTATTTTTGTGGGTTACATGTAATATTCAGCCAAAAATACTTTCCATGTTGGCACACACAAATTACTCCACATTAAGGCCAAAACGTGAAGATTCCAAATTTAATTTTGTCACATGTTAATGGTACCACTTTAGACCAGCCAAGTTCTAAGATTTAAAGTATATATTATATATATTATGTATAACATAATATATATAACATGTGCAAAAGTTGGAATTTAAATTAGAGAAAAATCGGGTAATCGATAAATATCGAAAATTCGGTTTTCTACGCACACAACACATGGAACGTTTTTGGTACATCATGTGACACGTATCTACACACTTTTTACATATGTTATACATCTTAAAGTGTTCTAGAAAATTAAATTAAGGGCTGATTGGAATATAACATGTGTGTATTATTAAATGTGTATTATTTTACAAAGTTAGCAAAAATAAATTTCAGCACATGCACATACATATCCAACGTCACCTACAGCTGAGATGGTGCTTATTTGGAGCTTTTTTGGCATATTGATTGGTCAAGGATCAATCATGAAATGTTGGTGAATTAAAGAGAGAAGCTACAAATGGTAAGAATTCAAAATTTGTCTCTCTTATAACACATGCTGAAAATTTCAGCATGCTACACAAGGCTGGCCGATTTTTTGACATAAATGTGATATAATTTGTCATCTTTTATTGTGTGATTGATTGGAAGAAGAAATGGAAATGATTTGAACATTATTTAAATTAATAAAGTGTGATATTCTACATATCACACATGCTGAAATTTTTTCAGCATGTGTGAGACATAGAGTGGCCGAATTATTGAGCATAAAGATGTCCATGTTCATTTCCAATGTGATAAAGTTATTTACCATCAATTGTTGATTCATTTTATAAAGAAAAATCAAATTAAATTTGGCATTATTTTGAATGAAATGGAATGATGCACATGCTGAAAATTAAGCATGGCATGGCCGGATTTTTGGCTCAATTTTGTGAGAAAATTGTCTTGCAACATTTATGTGATAATCTTATGATTTATGGAAATTATTTTGTGATGATTTTGGCACATGTTTAAGTGTTATTCTCAGATTTTTCCAAGTCATCAATGATGACAATATTCAACCAATCATGAAGTGTCAAGTAAGCGAAGCTTAAATGATCATCGAATAAGAAGATGCCAAGTAAGCAAGGCCTTGTCACAATGATGTCTTACATTCTCCCAAGGACTTAGAAGATAATTTTCAAGAGGGTGAGGCACCTACAAGGGGACGGCTACATGGCATAAAAAAAAAGAAGAGAGCAAACAAAACAAGCACAAGTATTGCAAATCAAAGTGATCAAAAAGCCTAGCTCTTCTTCTTCTACATTCTCTTTCTTTCTTTCTTCTTGTAAGCCTATTGTATTCATATCTTTCAATCTTGAATAGGCTTGATATAGACCACCACTCATTATATATCTTTGTAAAAGATTGATCAAGGTGTGATCAATCTTCATTCTTGCGAGGTGGTGGTGTTCGTGCAAATTGTATTAACCGTACAAGGTTTGTAAAGGGTTGGAGTTTGGTGTAACTCTATCAAACCTGTGGTAAGGTGTGTTGTGTGTGTGTGATTAGTATGAACCAAGGAAGGTGTTCCTTGAAGACTGGATTAGGTTGTTTATAACCGAACCAGTATAAAAATCTTGGTGCAATTTACTTTCAGCATTTACATTTCAGTTACTGCACAGTTTATGCTTCTTGTTTGCATTAGAAAAAATAGTAAACGATTTTCAAAAATCACAACAATTTCCAGCATTATACTCACACATTCTAGGGTTAATTTGGCACAAGTTTCAACCCTTTTGGATAAGTATACGTTGATCAAACATCAAAAGTTCTGAGACTAGTGCAGTCTGATTTTCAGACTTGCAAAGGTTGAGACTTTGATTGTAGTTGACCTACTTTCCAAACGAATTTTGCAAAACTGTTTCAACCCAATTAAATATAGTATATAAGGAGTTAGTGGTCAAAGTTTCAGAGTATTTGGACATACACACAAATAGGAATAAATTTTTCAAAACCGTCTACCGTTTCTGGCAGATTCGAGCAATCATTTTACCAATGGTTTTTGAAGGGGTTAAAGGTTGAATTTTAATTTGAAATTTTTAGGGGACCCTCATAACATTTGAGGCTAAGTTCTCTAAAAATTTCAGAATTTTTGGAGACCTCTAACCTGGTTTTAAAAACGTTTTAAAACTGGCTCTGAAAACATAATCTGTTTTTAGAAGTTGAATTGTTTAGGTTCAAACAAATTTTAAAAACCACACTTTCCGCACCATCTATTCAACCCCTCCCCCTTCTTCTAGTGGTGCCTTGCAGATCCTACAAGTGGTATCTGAGCGCAGGAACACTCACTTCAAGGAGTCCAACGATTCAGTGAGATGGCAACCACAAATCTCAAAACCGAGCAAGAAGGTATGTCGAGCCAAAGGCCTCCACTTTTTGACGGTGAGTCGTTTATTCAGTGGAAACTTAGAATGAAGCTTTTTCTTATGGCTATAGATATAGATCTTTGGTCAATTATTGAAGATTGCCCTTATGTCCCATCTAAGTTATCCACTGTAGACGGAGTCACATTAGAAGTCGTTAAAACTAGACAAGATTATACGAGTGAAGATAAAAAGAAACTTAGTATGAATGCCAAGGCTATGCAATTGCTTCTAAACGGATTAAGTAAGAGTGAGTCTAGTTATGTGTCAAACTATTCGTGTGCACAAGAAATTTGGAGGATACTAGAAATGAAACACGAAGGCACGAGTCAAGTAAAAGAGTCAAAAATTAACATGCTTATGTCTACACTTGAGTCATTTAAATTATTGCCTAATGAGTCTATTGTTGATATGTATCTTCGTTTGACTAATATCTACAATTATCTTGAGTCTCTTGGTAAAGCTTTTACCACGCAGGAAAAGGTACAGAAAGTTCTACGAAGTCTTCCATCCGAATGGGATCCTAAAGTGACCGCAATAGAAGAAAGCAAGGAAACTAAGTCAATAAAGATGGAAGAACTAATGGGATCACTTGAAGTTTATGAAAATAAACTCGCCATATGGAAATCGGAATCATCTAAACAAGGTAAAGCTATTGCTTTTAAATCAAATGAATATGTCTCCCCTCCCTCCGATCACGTAAATGATAGTGATTCTGAATCGGATAATGATGACCTAATTCTATTGGCTAAAGGATTGAGAAAATTTATGAGAAGTTCATTTAGAAACAAAAATAAGGGTACTACGACTAAGAGAAATAAGAACAAGTCAAATGATAAAGACGTTAAGTGTTGTACCCCAATGATCATGTACATGAAAATTATGAATATGAGACGGAATGGAAGCGACAATTTCTTCTAGCACGGGTTACTTAAGTCAACTTAACCCTCTTTACTTAATTATCATTAAGGTGATACCAAGCCAAATTAAATAAGGGAAACTTCAAGAAAGTAATACATGAAATATAGAGTTATATGAACCGTACATACCAATATATATGTATGTGCGTGTATATGATATATGTGTATGGAATGTATAAACACATAGTACACCTATGCGTGTATATGTATGTATACATACATATGTTAATTTTAGGATATGATAAAATAAAGAAAAACAATATAGTGCATGAATTGCAAGAAATATCAAGTTGCCAAGAAGCCTAAAATTTGGCCAAGGCATGAATGGGAATTCTAGAATTCTCTAGCCAATTTTATTAGTTAAAGTAATTACTTAAAGTCTACTACACCATTAAGACAATAAGTTATTATGCAAAGAATAAATAGAAAATAAAATAGACATGCATTTAAGGAACAAGTAAGACAACTCATTAAAGAATGAAGTAGTGTGGTTGAGGTCATAAAAACCCCAACCTAAAAATCGGCCATCATGCCTAATTAACCATGGAGGATTTCAAAACCTACCATGGTTACTCTTCCCTTAAACCAAGATTAAGATAACTATGACTTGATAAAGTAACTTGGGTTAGCCCAAAAGTAACTATGGTTTGAATAAAGTAACCAAGGTTATACTAACTTAACCTTGATTAGCACTCAAGAAACCCTAACCTCCCTATTCTCCCTCCAAAATCGGCCAAGCCTCCCTCCTCTCCTAGGGTTTTAAGTTTTGCAAGACAACATCTTACAATAATCTAGAAAATTCTTCCCAAGCAAGCCAAGCAACACTTAGCAAAATTCCCTCTTACTCTCACAAATATTTCGGCCCCAACATCTTGAAGTATAGGATTTTAACTTCAACTTCAAGACTCAAGAAGACATCTAGGTAAGTCTTATTCCAAGTTCCCTTAAGTGAATTCTTATTTTGGTAAAGAATGAAGCTAACATGAGTCCTTTCACTTTCATCAAAACCGTATGTTCAAGGAAAGGAAGGGGAAGGATTTCATCACATCTCACTTCATAACCAAGCAAAGACAAGAGCTTTAGCTTGAAGATGCAAGTATACTTTAACCCCTTACAATATATGTGATTATGTGCATACTTGAATGTCTACAAGCTTAAGACATGATTTTAGTGAAAATATGCCTAAGTTGTTACCTTTTCTTATGTTTTGAAAGGTTGGATGATAGACCTCTCTTATGTTGCAATATAAAGCATGTTTAAACTTGAAATAAGAGTTAAAAGTGATGGATTAGGGACTGCCCTATGTTTGATATTGAATGATACATGATTGGTATGAAACCTAGCATTTTTAGTGATTTTAATATGTGAAATTGTTGGACTAGAGGACTGTTTTGTTTAGAAGGAATGAACAGCCCATATGAACGACTTTCGCATGCTAAAAAGAGACTTGAATTAGTATAGGGAAGCCTTATTATGTCTATGGAATGACCATTAACTTGGATTATAGGCTAAAGAACAAAATTAGGAAGGAAAGGATATTTCTATGCATGTTGGTTGAAAACAGAGTTCTGGACAGATTTTATGTCAAATTGATGGACTTAGTTAAGGACCTTCTAAACGTTGGATTGAGCTTATTTTTGGTATGGTCGTAGATTATTATGTCTATTTTATTGTGGAGTTGGAATTTCTGGAAAATCATATGTGGATTGGTCAGAAATGAATTTTTAGTATCAAGGGGTCAAAACAGTTTCTGGTCGTACCACCTTAGGGAGAAAAATTATTTAAGTACCTTAAAAATCTTGGATTGACCTGAAATTTTTACGAGAAGTACTTAAGACATAGAGCTAAGTATCCATGTAAAGAAATTGATTTTATCTATTGATCTTGGTGGTAAACCATTGAGGTAAAATTGGTGTAACATTCTGGAAAACAGGACAGAGTGACCCTTTGTGCTCGTATGACTTGTATCGTATTTATTTTGACTTGTTTTGGTGAATGGGCATTTGGATATCGTTCATAAAAGAAATAGGAAAGATTTCCAGGTGCTAAGTGAGCCCATAATGAGTTTATGGATGGAGACAAGGTAAGGAATGGAGTTGAGAGTGCAGCAGAATTCCTGTTGTACCCTTGATGGGAATTATTTTTATTGAGGTGCCTACGCTTGTCGGATTCGCATGAAATTTGTACAGAATGTAGTTAAGATCATGTGGTGCATGTCCATATTTTTAGTTTCTGGATAATGGGCTAAAAAGGTTGATTTTGAGGCCGGGCAATACGGGACATGCTGCTGGATCGTTTTCCAGCCCATGAAGAAAGTTGTTTGTGATGTTATAAGTGCATTTTACCATGTTGCATCCCATGCACTTGCATTGACATGCTCATATGTTCCATGCTCATGATTTTATTGATGTGTTATATAAAGTTCCTGTTTTGAAAGAATTCCGTCCCTTCTGGCCAGCTTAACCCGCTACTGATCCGGGGTGAATTGATCTGAAGAAGTATAAGAACCGATCCAGGCCCGGTATAATAGGTCTGATGAAATATAAGAACTGATCCAGGCCCGGTATAATAGGTCTGAAGAGTATAAGGACCGAGCCAGTATTGGTATAATAGACCTGAAAGTGATCGTGTTATAAGAACCAAGTCATGCCCGGTATAATAGGCTGGCACAGTCTCTTGTTTTATGATGAGCATGATTTAAAAGAAAGAAAGAAAGTTCAAGTATTTTTATGAGCATGTCTAAATGAAAGAAAGAATGTTTTCCGTTGCATTTGCATTGCATTCACATTTTCATACGCATTACGCATGATACCTATTCATAGAAGTAAGGGTTGGCTATAGCACGTAGAACTAACTAAGTGATGACATTTGGATCTTAGCTAAGTGTTGATATGACTTTAAGTATGATGCTTCGGAAGGGTATCGGCAGGTATATTTTAACTTAAGGAATTGGGGTTTGATTCTTGTATGTCGTTTTCTCTTTATTGTACGGTGTTATTGTATACTTGCTGGCGGCTTTGTCGCTTACCCATCTATTTTTCCCCCCAGAGCCAGGTAATGAAGTCGAGTAGATTGATGATGAGCTAAGGGTGCCATACCCATAGGTTATTGAAGTCGCTATTAAGAGAATGATGGTGGAAGCTTTTGATGAACCTTTGGGACATTTTGGGACTTAGCTATTTTCGGATTCTTTTCGGATAATGTTTGTATAATTTTGCGGTGAAGTTTGCTATCGGTTCAGTTTGTATAACTTTGCTATGTATTTGCGATTTGACGCTTTCGGATTAAGGTTCAAATTCTGCCGTATTTTTATCTACCTGTTAAGATTGTGACTTTGTAATCCATGTTTATCCATGGGTTTTACGAGTTAAGTATCGACGCTTTGTACTTTTCCAAAAGGGAAAGTACGGCGGGTGCACCGTACGAGGGGTAGCCGAGTACGGGGCGCTACAGGTGGTATCAGAGCCCAGGCTCTAGATTCGGGCAGAACGTAGAAGCTAAGTTATGATCTTAGAAAACTAAGAATTTATCTTAGACTTAAGTCATGATCTTAGAAGAGGGATAGCCTTAGCTTAGACAACTTAGATTGGAAATAGGGTCCCCTGGTTGACCTGCTAGCCTGATATGTCGCATATTAACTCTTTTTCCTGCTTTAAATTCCTTTTTCCAAGCATGTCTAAATTCAGTCAGTCACTTCGATCCATATATACATATATATCTTTCTGCTCCGTATACAGATGGTTCGGACTCGTGGTAGACCTCGCAGAGATGCTGCCCATGCACCCGAACCAAACCCTCCACAACCTCAAGATCAAGTCCCTCCACCTCCTCCTCAGAATCAGAATCCACCGCCTCCTCCTCCACCGCAGAATGAAAATCCCCCACCAGCTCAAGGAAACCCTCTTCCGCAAGTGCCACTTCTTATTCCGGATTTCCAAGCATTCTGTCAGACCGTAACTCAGATTGGCCAGGGAATGATTCAGCAAGTTGCCCCTCCTCCTCCTTATGAACCGATAAGAGATGCGCAGTATTATTTTGAGAAGCTCAAGCGAGCGAATGTGCCGCCTTTTGAAGGCAAGTCTTACCCCGATATGGCTAAAAAATGGCTAGATGAAGTGGAGAACTGTTTTGAACTAAATGGAGCCCCTGATAATATGAAAACCCAAGCTGTGAGGCCTTTCCTCCTTGGTGAGGCGAACCAGTGGTAGAAGGCTAAGCTGCAACCTTTGCCCCGACCTATTCCATGGGAGAGATTCATCCAAGAGTTCAACAAGTTTTATTTTCCCCCGTCAGTAAAGATGCAAAAGAGGCATGATTTTGAAATGTTGAAGCAAGAACCTGGTATGACTGTGTCTGAATATGTGAGCAAGTTTCTGGCTTTAGGTAGATTTTCTCCGGCTACGATGAATGATGAGGAATCTAAGATGGTGAAGTTTGAAAGTGGGCTGAACCCAAGGATTCGCACTTGGTTGGTAAATGTTATCTCTGCTGATTTTGAGGCGCTCGTTGATGCATGTTATCGGATCGAGAAGGATATCATTCGCCGCGATGCGACGGTGGGCCAGAAAAGGGGAAGGGACACTTCCGGTGATAAAGGAGCAAGGAAAATGACTAGACAAAATTTTCATGGGAGGCAAGGTAGACAGCAGAATCAGAACCAAAGAGGAAATCAGAATCGTGGACAGCGCCGTGGGCAGAATCAGAATAATCAAAGAAATAATCAAGGAAATCAAGGACAGCAGCAGCAGGCCATTCCCATGTGTCCCCATTGTCAGAAGAATCATTTGGGCGAGTGCTATGTACAAGCTGGTAAGTGCTTTGGTTGCGGCAAGACTGGTCATATAATTAGGGATTGTCCTGATAAGGGAGCTGCTTGTGCTGGATGTGGAAAGACTGGGCATATTCTGAGAGATTGTCGAGAGCGTGATGGTCAGCAGTAGAGGAACCAACGTCAGCGCTCGAATGCGCGTGTGCATGTGATGACCGATGCTGCAGTTGAGGAAGCTGGAGACGTCGTGGCTGGTATGATTTAAATTATGTAATGCTAATTCAATAAATATTATATTGCTGCGTAGTTAAAGCTTTGCATAATTCAGGCGCTATTCTTGTGTGTTGTATGCCCGCAAACGTGTTGTTTGATAGTGGCGCCAGCCACTCCTTTATATCTAAGAAATTTACAAAGGGATTAGACCATGATCCCATCCGGCTGAAATCACCCTATCGAATCCAAGCCACGGGTGATCAAGTACTTACGTCTCATTATCTGTATAAGAATTGCGCGGTCGAGCTCGATGACCATCGGTTCGCGGCTGATCTCATCCTGATTGCTATGAATGACTTTGACATTATTCTTGGTATGGACTGGTTGTCTAAGAACCATGCCCATATTGACTGCAATCAGAAGAAAGTCACTTTCAGAGCCCCGGAGCAAGAGGAAGTATCATTTCAAGGAGGTCCCAAGTTGAAGAAGTCAAAGAATATTTTTGTGAATACAGCTCGTGCCCGTCGAGCGTTGCGAAAGGGATGTCAAGGCTATCTTGTTTATGCTCTTAGTGCCGAGCAGGCATCAGTGGACATTTCGCAAGTTCCAGTAGTTCAAGAGTTTCTTGATGTCTTTCCAGAGGAACTACCAGGACTTCCCCCTGATCGAGAAATTTCCTTTGAGATAAATCTCATCCCCGGAGCTGAGCCCATTTCTAAAGCTCCTTACCGCATGGCACCCGCTGATCTGAAGGAACTCAAAGAGAAATTGCATGAGTTATTGGAAAAGAAGTTGATTCGTCCAAGTGTGTCGCCATGGGGTGCCCCAGTTTTATTTGTAAAGAAGAAGGATGGTGGTATGCGGCTGTGTATTGATTATCGGGAACTCAACAAGATCACCGTAAAGAATAAGTATCCGTTGCCTCGGATCGACGATCTGTTTGACCAGCTTCGGGTCAGTAATTACCAAGTCTTATTTCAATATAATAATCATGAATGATATCTGATGTTGTACCCCAACGATCATGTACTCGAGACTATGATTAAGTAAGAGCGATGATTCCTTCTCGAGCATGTTACTAAGTCACATTTGTCGTTCTCATATTCAAATCCTTCAAGTTCCTTTAGGACGAACACTAAATAGTCATACAAGCGAATACCATGAAGTGTGTGTGATACCCCTTTGTGAAAACGGCCAAGGGACATTGATCACCCTTGAAGTAAACTAGTTCTTATACACACTTAAAAAACAAAAATTAAAAATCAAAATTTAATGAAATAAATAACATTGCAAATTATATAGGTGTGAGGTAGGATAAATGTGAAATGACCAAAATAGCCCCAAGACACCCCTAAAATTTCGGCCAAGGCATGAAAGCCTCTAGAACCCTCTCCATAATTCTATTTCATGATTTATAATTAAAATATCAAAATTATTTGAAATTAAACAATAAAATAAAGAAAACAGGGGCTAGGGTGTAAGAAAAAGAAGGCCTAGATTCCTTCTTTCCCTCCATGCATTCGGCCACCCCCCTCTCTCACACCTCTAGCTCTTTTTATTCTCAAGACAACCTCATTTTCATTTGGTCTTGAACAATCCTCCAAGTAAACTCCTACTACACATTTAAGAAAGCTCTCCACCCTCCTTTTCACCCTCTACATTCGGCCACACCAAGAACAAGAGGCACAACTCCATCTTCTTCTTCAAGCTCAAGAATCCTCTAGGTAAGACTCATTTCAAAGTTCTTAAGTAGATTTTTCATACAAAATAGTGAAACTCATATGGGTATTATTTCCCTCTTCAAACCGTGGCCTCCATGCTCAAGGGGTGAAGATCTTCAACACTCTTAGGTGAAGCTAACTAGCTACACTTGAAGCTCCATTCCAAGACAACTTTGGTAAGATGTTCTAGCCTCAACTAAGATTCTATTTTCACTATTTAAGAGAGACTAACATCTTCCTTCCTCTTCCTCCAAAACGTGTGCTCAAGGGAGTAGGAGGAGAAGGATCCCAACTCAACTTACTCCAAAACCAAGCAAAGGCAAAAAACTTTGGCTTGAAGAGGCAAGTATACACTAATCTCTCATGATTTACCTAAAGGATTAGTGTCTTGAATGGTCAAAGTATTCAAAGATGTGATCTTTAGTGGTACCCTTTAAGTTTAAGATTGCATCTTAGTTGTCTCCTAAGAATAATGTCTTGCATGTGGGTTATTGTGTCTAAGATGATGTTATTTCCTACATGCAATATGGTTTGAGGCTGATTTAGAGTAATACAAGAATAGTCTAGGTAGGCCTAGACAAGATTAACTCTTGGATGCAATTTTGAAGGTCCTAGGAGTGCATGCATGTGATAGATATGATGATAGCTTGGTTAGATACCTACAAACTGTTTATTGTGATGCAAAGGTGATTTTATAACAAGCATGCAACCTGGAAATTTATGTCACAATGGGTTATAAGTGTTAACCAATGACCTAGTGCAAAGGAACAACATGGATGGGTGTATGTGACTTTAACCATGACAAAATATCAAAGTACTGGAACTGGACAGAATGAGTGACACCTTCAACGACTTTGGAACTGGACTTCCAGACCTTCAATGAATCTAATTTTTGGCACAAAGTTAGTCCTATGAGTGTAGCACGATTGAGAGTTGGAATCTCGTTAAAATAAGCTAAGGATTATTTTTAATAAATCATGTGGTAAAACTGCTCCAGCAGGAAATTCTGGGGCAGGGCAGAATTGGTCCCTGAGTTGAACGAATTTAAAAAGGGCCTTTTGAAGCTTCAATAAATCTGGTCCTTGTCACAGAGCTAGCCCCATGTGTATAGAAGAAGAGCCAGTTGGAATTTTGTGAAAATAAATTATGGTTGATTTTTAACAAAATAATTGGTGAGACTGCTCAGGCTGAAAAGGCTGGATCATGACTGGATGATGTAACGTTTTGCATGGCCTGAAAAGAGACCTTGTAAATATTCAAAAAAGCTAAATTTCGGTGTGATGACTTCATTATGTGTATAGGAAATGTACAAGTTGGAATTTTTGAAAAAGGAGTGGTGTAGAATTTTTAATAAAATATTTGCTAAAGCTGCACAGTCTGGAAAGCTGGGAACTGGCAGAACAGAACATCATTTTGTCTTATCCGAAAAAGGGACCTTATGAATATCCATTATATCTGGTTTTTGGCATGATAATACCTCTATGAGTCTAGAAGACATGCCAGTTGGAATTTCAGTAAAACAAGTTCTAGATTATTTTTAATGAATTAATTGGTAGAACTGCTCAACAGAAATTACTGAAAACCCCCTAAAACTTGTAACGACTTTCCAGGCTTAGAAAAGGGACTTAGAGACATTCAAATGAGCTGAATTTCGGTAGGACACTAGTCCCACATGTTTATGACGTATACGAGTTGGAATTTCTGGAAACGGAATTACGGAATTGCCACAATTAAATTTTTAGTAAAGTTGGTCAGCCCAGCCTCAGCACTTATAAAATATCGTAAAGTAAGTAAGTAAGCCTTTATGGTTATTTGAACTAATTCCCATTTCTGCGACTTGTATCTATGACTTCACCTAACGTACTTGTGACGAAAAAGGTTAGCCTAACCGTCCTATATGAATAAAGTACGAAATATGGAATTATTCGTCCAAACCCATGTACGTTAACATGTTATAAGGAATGCATATGATCGTTTATGTCATGGCTTGCATTTCATATCACGGCATGTATCATGCATGATCACGAACCTGATTTTCATGGATTTTATGATGCAAGCAAGTTTTACAAGTGATTATCTTTTCGTTATGCATGAAAAGTTTTTACGGTCCCATATTTTAAAGAAAGCTTCAAGATTCCTTTGCCGGCCAAGCATGCGACTAACCCGACTCCAGACCCGGGGTTAATTGGTCTGATGATATGATATGTTCTGGACCCGCTCAGATCCGGGGTTAATTGATCTGATATCTGTTCTGGACCCGCTCAGATCCGGGGTTAATTGATCTGATATCTGTTCTGGACCCGCTCAGATCCGGGGTTAATTGATCTGATATCTGTTCTGGACCCGCTCAGATCCGGGGTTAATTGATCTGACACTCTGTTTTTATGACATGACTTTTATGGGACCATACTGATGTTTTTGACACGACATGGCATGACATCATGCATTGCACTGCATATTGCATAACTCATGATTACGTTAATACGTGGTATGATACAGCTAAGGACTTAATAAGTCGATAGTGGTTAACGCTGTCTAGAATTATGCTTAGTCCATACCGTCAGTTAACTTCAGGACTTAAGTCAGGTATGAGTTGCTATCCTAAGGTTTATATTGTTACATTCATGCCCTAATTCTTTATGTATTTCATGGTCGTTTATTGTATCCTTGCTGGGTGATTTTTATCACTCACACTTTATTTTTCCCCCAGATAATGCCAAGATAGAGTGGATTGAAGATGAGCCGAGGGTTCCGTATCCGTAGGCGTGAAGACATGGAAAGAGATGAACTTAAGGACTTTTGTGCTACTCAGATGATTGTATTGTGACTATGTTGGTACACTGTGGGACGTGACTTTGATGTTTTGTGTGACTGTACTTTTGGGGACGTAGTTATTTCGTAATGTATGTTTATTTTGGAAAGTTTTAAATTCTGCCTAAATTTTACTGTCATGTTAAACGTTAACATGGGAATCCATGATTTATATTATGGATTTTCATATGTTACACATGACGCTTGGTACTCTCCTTAGTGAAGTACGGCGGGTGCGCCGTATCCGGACGAGGCCGGGTACGGGGCGCTACAGGTGGTATCAGAGCCCAGGCTCTAGATTACGGGCAGAACATAGAACTAAGTTATGATCTTAGCAATCTAAGTTTGATTGTAGACCTAAGTCCTGATCTTAGATGAGTGGCGACCTTAGAATAGGATCACTTAGACGGGTTAGGATATTACATGATAACTAATCCTAAACTATGGAAGCTAGGTCTACGACATAAGACGTGTCTTTTATTTTCTTTACCTCAGGATTCTCGATTTTTGGCCATTAGTCTAATTAAATTGATTCTAATTCCGATGATCTAAATAGATGCTAAACTTTTAAGTGCAGATGGTGCGACCACGTGGCAGACCTCCGAGAGCACGACCAGTTGCTCAGGAGCCTGTTCCACCGCCCCCAGCACAGGTCCCACTGCCACCTCAGCCGGACCTGAATCCTCCACCACCAGCCCCACAAGCACCAGTCCCTCCGGTCATTCCAGACATGAACACCTTCCAGACCTTTTGTCAGATTGTTACTCAGATAGGGCAAGGCCTGATTCACCAGAATGCTCCACCTCAGCCACATCAGCCAGTAAGGGATGCCCAATACTACTTTGAGAAGCTTAAGAGGGCTAACGTACCCCCGTTCGAAGGAAAGCCAGACTATGACATTGCAGAAAAATGGCTAGACGAAGTTGAAAACTGCTTTGAGCTGATCCAAGCCCCAGAAGAGATGAAAGCTCAGGCCATCCGACCCTTCTTGATCAGCGAAGCCAATCAATGGTGGAAGACAAATCTGCAGCCCTTACCTAGACCGATTTCTTGGGAAAGATTCCTACAAGAGTTCCATAAGTTCTATATTCCCCCATCTGTCAAATTGCAAAAGAGGCATGAATTCGAATCTTTGAAACAAGAATCAGGCATGACAGTGGCGGAGTACGCTAACAAGTTCATAGCCCTTGGGAGGTTCCAGCCCGTTACAATGAATGATGAGGAGACGAAAATGCTGAAGTTTGAAAGAGGTCTGAATCCGAGGATTAGGACATGGCTGGTAAATGCAAACCCTACCAATTTTGGAGCACTTCTAGATGCATGCTACCGCATCGAGAGAGATATTATCCGAAGAGATGACGTGGGCCAGAAACGAGAAAGACAAGGGACCGGGAATGAGAGATACAAAAAGGTGGCAAAGAAGAACTTCAGAGGATCGGCTCGTCAAGGACAGAATCAGTACCGCAAGCAAGATCAAAATAATCATCAGAAGAATCAGACCTCATCACAACAGCCAGCAATTCCAGTATGCTCTCACTGCCAGAAGAGGCATGTGGGAGAGTGCAGGTGGAAAACAGGAAAATGTTTTGGATGCGGCAAGGATGGACACATGATTAAAGACTGCCCAGAAAAAGGTGCACAGCCGCAGCAACAACAAAGGAACCAGCGGCCCCGTACTAATGCAAGAGTGCACGCTATGACCGACGCTGATGTCGAGGAGACTGCTGATGTAGTGACTGGTAAGATTTTAAGTTTTATGCCTTCAATACATTTCACTATTGCGTGTCTATCATATCTCTTAGTAATTGTGCATGGTCCAGGAACCATATTAGTATGTAGCATACCGGCAAATGTGTTGTTTGACAGTGGTGCTAGCCACTCCTTTATCTCAAAGAAGTTTGCTAAGAATATCGCCCATGATGCACTTCGACTAGAGACACCCTATAGAGTACAAGCAGCTGGCGACCAGGTGCTTGTTTCTCATCACCTACTCAGAACTGTACACTTGAGTTTAATGGTCAGTTATTCGAGGCCAATTTGATCCCTATATCAATGAGTGATTTTGATGTGATTCTCGGAATGGACTGGCTCTCAAAGAATCATGCCCACATCGATTGCCGAAACAGGCAAGTCATCATTAGGAACCCAGCTCGAGATGAGATAACATTTCAAGGAGGAGCCAAATTAAAGAAGCCGTCTAAGAAAATCTTTGTTAACGCAGCTCGTGCCAGCCAAGCACTAAGGAAAGGTCATGAAGGATTCCTGGTTTACGTTCTAAGTGCTGAGCAAGAAGGCCCTACCCTTGCACAGGTTCCAATTGTCCAAGAATACCCTGATGTATTTCCTGATGATTTGCCCGGATTACCTCCCGATCGGGAGATCGCTTTCGAAATAAACCTTGTCCCAGGAGCGGAACCCATATCGAAAGCCCCTTATCGCATGGCACCGGCTGAACTAAAGGAATTAAAGGAACAGTTACACGAACTGTTAGAGAAGAAACTGATTCGCCCCAGTGTTTCACCATGGGGTGCTCCGGTGCTATTCGTGAAAAAGAAAGATGGAAGTATGCGCTTATGCATCGATTACCGAGAGCTCAACAAAATTACCATAAAGAACAAGTATCCGTTGCCCCGGATCGACGACTTATTCGACCAGCTCAGGGTAAGTAAATCATAAGTGTAACTTGTGTAAGATTTGAATATTTCCCCTAAACCCTACTTAAAGTATCTTAATGCAGGGATCTCGAATTTTTAGTAAGATTGACCTACGGTCGGGATACTTCCAGTTGAAGATTAAGGCGGAAGATGTTCCTAAGACTGCTTTCAGAACCCGATACGGACATTATGAGTTCCTAGTCATGCCTTTTGGGTTGACCAATGCCCCTGCCGCCTTTATGGATCTCATGAATCGAATCTTCCAAGAGCAGTTGGATAAATTCGTGGTAGTCTTTATCGATGATATCTTGATATATTCACCCGATGAAGAGACCCACGCAGCTCATTTGAGGACAGTCTTAAATATTCTAAGAGCGAGACAGCTATATGCTAAGTTCAGTAAATGCGAGTTTTGGCTGCGAAGCGTATCGTTTCTTGGTCATGTGATATCAGAAGAGGGGATTTCAGTAGACCCCAAGAAGATTGAAGCTATCACAGAATGGCCACGGCCCACAAATGTCACTGAAGTAAGAAGTTTTCTCGGGCTGGCCGGATATTATAGAAAGTTTGTGGAAGGATTCTCGAGGATAGCCATCCCTCTCACCAGACTAACCCAGAAGAAAACCAAATTCGAGTGGAGTGCGGACTGTGAAAAGAGTTTCTCCAAGCTAAAAGCAAAGTTGACATCCGCACCTATCCTAGCTCAACCCACTCCTGGTGAGAAGTATGTAGTTTACAGTGATGCTTCGAAGAATGGTCTCGGATGTGTCCTTATGCAGAATGACAAAGTGATAGCGTATGCATCCCGACAGTTGAAACCATTTGAACAAAACTACCCTGTCCATGACTTGGAGCTTGCTGCAGTGGTTTTCGCATTGAAAATATGGAGGCATTACTTGTATGGCGAAAGATGCGAAATTTATACAGACCACAAGAGCCTGAAGTACCTATTCACCCAGAAGGAGCTTAATATGCGGCAGCGCAGATGGTTGGAATTAATAAAGGACTACGACCTCTCCATTCAATATCATCCGGGAAAGGCTAATAAGGTTGCTGATGCATTAAGTCGGAAGACAAGTCACCCACGGCAACCACCTCTTCAGCGAGACATGGAAGAGTTTGGTTTAGAAGAAGTTGACTCAGTCGAAGAGGTTCTTGCCAAGTTAGTCCTTATCCCTTCATTAATTGATAAGATCAAAGAAGCTCAAGGGAGAGACGAAACGCTGAGAAAAATCAAAGAAAGAATGAAGGATAAGCCACGAGACGACTTTGAGGTCTGTAATGATGACAGTTTATGGTATCAAGGACGGCTGTGTATTCCTGAAGATAAAGAACTCAAGGAGGAGGTTTTGAAAGAAGCTCATAATTCACGACTGTCTATACATCCCGGAACTAATAAGATGTACCAAGATCTCAAACAAAAGTTTTGGTGGCCCGGTATGAAGAACCAAATAGCAGAATTTGTCGAGCGCTGTCTAATTTGTCAAAGAGTGAAAGCCGAGCACCAGAGACCTGCTGGATTATTGCAACCCTTAGAAGTGCCGGAATGGAAATGGGATCACATCACCATGGACTTTGTGACCGATCTACCCAAGACCAAGTATGGGAATGATGCTATATGGGTTATTGTGGATCGTTTGACTAAGTCCGCACACTTTCTAGCCATGACGATTAAGGCATCTATGGAGAAGTTAGCCTCAATGTATGTTGACCACATCGTTTGCTTGCACGGGGTTCCCATAAGTATCGTATGCGACCGTGACCCCCGTTTCACTTCCAGATTTTGGACCGCCTTTCAAAAGGCAATGGGCACAGAAATTAGGATGAGTTCCGCCTTTCATCCTCAAACAGATGGACAGTCGGAAAGAACAATCCAAACTCTTGAGGATATGCTCCGCGCTTGCATCCTTGATTTCGGAGGAAGCTGGGATAGAAGTCTCAAACTCGTCGAGTTCTCTTATAATAATAGCTTCCATAGGTCCATCGGGATGGCACCATACGAAGCACTGTATGGACGAAAATGTCGGTCCCCACTCTATTGGGATGAAATTGGAGATAAGATCTACACGGGACCCGACATAGTCGAGCAAACACGAGAGAAAGTGAAGCTTGTCCAGCAAAGACTAAGAGCTGCACAAGATAGGATGAAGATATGGGCAGATGAAAGAAGGAGACCCTTGGAGTTCCAAGAGGGAGAGAAAGTTTTTCTAAAGGTTTCTCCGACTAAAGGTGTCAAAAGGTTTGGCATTAAAGGAAAGCTAAGCCCAAGATTCATTGGACCGTATGAAATACTTGAGAGGGTGGGCGAAGTTGCATACCGCTTGGCGCTACCACCATCACTTTCTCAGCTGCACGACGTATTCCACGTTTCACAACTTCGGCGATATGTATATGACTCCAGCCACATCCTTGGAGATCAACAGTTGAAGGTTGATAAAGATGTATCTTATGAAGAAGAACCCATAAGGATAGTTGATCGGAAAGAGAAGGTGCTAAGAAAGAGAACCATACCTATGGTAAAGGTACATTGGAAGCACCACTCAGAAGCAGAAGCAACGTGGGAAACAGAGGAAGACATGAGGAGTAAATACCCGCATCTTTTTGATTAGTTTAGCAGTTTCGAGGACGAAACTTATAATAAGGGGGTGAGGATGTTGTACCCCAACGATCATGTACTCGAGACTATGATTAAGTAAGAGCGATGATTCCTTCTCGAGCATGTTACTAAGTCACATTTGTCGTTCTCATATTCAAATCCTTCAAGTTCCTTTAGGACGAACACTAAATAGTCATACAAGCGAATACCATGAAGTGTGTGTGATACCCCTTTGTGAAAACGGCCAAGGGACATTGATCACCCTTGAAGTAAACTAGTTCTTATACACACTTAAAAAACAAAAATTAAAAATCAAAATTTAATGAAATAAATAACATTGCAAATTATATAGGTGTGAGGTAGGATAAATGTGAAATGACCAAAATAGCCCCAAGACACCCCTAAAATTTCGGCCAAGGCATGAAAGCCTCTAGAACCCTCTCCATAATTCTATTTCATGATTTATAATTAAAATATCAAAATTATTTGAAATTAAACAATAAAATAAAGAAAAGAGGGGCTAGGGTGTAAGAAAAAGAAGGCCTAGATTCCTTCTTTCCCTCCATGCATTCGGCCACCCCCCTCTCTCACACCTCTAGCTCTTTTTATTCTCAAGACAACCTCATTTTCATTTGGTCTTGAACAATCCTCCAAGTAAACTCCTACTACACATTTAAGAAAGCTCTCCACCCTCCTTTTCACCCTCTACATTCGGCCACACCAAGAACAAGAGGCACAACTCCATCTTCTTCTTCAAGCTCAAGAATCCTCTAGGTAAGACTCATTTCAAAGTTCTTAAGTAGATTTTTCATACAAAATAGTGAAACTCATATGGGTATTATTTCCCTCTTCAAACCGTGGCCTCCATGCTCAAGGGGTGAAGATCTTCAACACTCTTAGGTGAAGCTAACTAGCTACACTTGAAGCTCCATTCCAAGACAACTTTGGTAAGATGTTCTAGCCTCAACTAAGATTCTATTTTCACTATTTAAGAGAGACTAACCTCTTCCTTCCTCTTCCTCCAAAACGTGTGCTCAAGGGAGTAGGAGGAGAAGGATCCCAACTCAACTTACTCCAAAACCAAGCAAAGGCAAAAAACTTTGGCTTGAAGAGGCAAGTATACACTAATCTCTCATGATTTACCTAAAGGATTAGTGTCTTGAATGGTCAAAGTATTCAAAGATGTGATCTTTAGTGGTACCCTTTAAGTTTAAGATTGCATCTTAGTTGTCTCCTAAGAATAATGTCTTGCATGTGGGTTATTGTGTCTAAGATGATGTTATTTCCTACATGCAATATGGTTTGAGGCTGATTTAGAGTAATACAAGAATAGTCTAGGTAGGCCTAGACAAGATTAACTCTTGGATGCAATTTTGAAGGTCCTAGGAGTGCATGCATGTGATAGATATGATGATAGCTTGGTTAGATACCTACAAACTGTTTATTGTGATGCAAAGGTGATTTTATAACAAGCATGCAACCTGGAAATTTATGTCACAATGGGTTATAAGTGTTAACCAATGACCTAGTGCAAAGGAACAACATGGATGGGTGTATGTGACTTTAACCATGACAAAATATCAAAGTACTGGAACTGGACAGAATGAGTGACACCTTCAACGACTTTGGAACTGGACTTCCAGACCTTCAATGAATCTAATTTTTGGCACAAAGTTAGTCCTATGAGTGTAGCACGATTGAGAGTTGGAATCTCGTTAAAATAAGCTAAGGATTATTTTTAATAAATCATGTGGTAAAACTGCTCCAGCAGGAAATTCTGGGGCAGGGCAGAATTGGTCCCTGAGTTGAACGAATTTAAAAAGGGCCTTTTGAAGCTTCAATAAATCTGGTCCTTGTCACAGAGCTAGCCCCATGTGTATAGAAGAAGAGCCAGTTGGAATTTTGTGAAAATAAATTATGGTTGATTTTTAAAAAAATAATTGGTGAGACTGCTCAGGCTGAAAAGGCTGGATCATGACTGGATGATATAACGTTTTGCATGGCCTGAAAAGAGACCTTGTAAATATTCAAAAAAAGCTAAATTTCGGTGTGATGACTTCATTATGTGTATAGGAAATGTACAAGTTGGAATTTTTGAAAAAGGAGTGGTGTAGAATTTTTAATAAAATATTTGCTAAAGCTGCACAGTCTGGAAAGCTGGGAACTGGCAGAACAGAACATCATTTTGTCTTATCCGAAAAAGGGACCTTATGAATATCCATTATATCTGGTTTTTGGCATGATAATACCTCTATGAGTCTAGAAGACATGCCAGTTGGAATTTCAGTAAAACAAGTTCTAGATTATTTTTAATGAATTAATTGGTAGAACTGCTCAACAGAAATTACTGAAAACCCCCTAAAACTTGTAACGACTTTCCAGGCTTAGAAAAGGGACTTAGAGACATTCAAATGAGCTGAATTTCGGTAGGACACTAGTCCCACATGTTTATGACGTATACGAGTTGGAATTTCTGGAAACGGAATTACGGAATTGCCACAATTAAATTTTTAGTAAAGTTGGTCAGCCCAGCCTCAGCACTTATAAAATATCGTAAAGTAAGTAAGTAAGCCTTTATGGTTATTTGAACTAATTCCCATTTCTGCGACTTGTATCTATGACTTCACCTAACGTACTTGTGACGAAAAAGGTTAGCCTAACCGTCCTATATGAATAAAGTACGAAATATGGAATTATTCGTCCAAACCCATGTACGTTAACATGTTATAAGGAATGCATATGATCGTTTATGTCATGGCTTGCATTTCATATCACGGCATGTATCATGCATGATCACGAACCTGATTTTCATGGATTTTATGATGCAAGCAAGTTTTACAAGTGATTATCTTTTCGTTATGCATGAAAAGTTTTTACGGTCCCATATTTTAAAGAAAGCTTCAAGATTCCTTTGCCGGCCAAGCATGCGACTAACCCGACTCCAGACCCGGGGTTAATTGGTCTGATGATATGATATGTTCTGGACCCGCTCAGATCCGGGGTTAATTGATCTGATATCTGTTCTGGACCCGCTCAGATCCGGGGTTAATTGATCTGATATCTGTTCTGGACCCGCTCAGATCCGGGGTTAATTGATCTGATATCTGTTCTGGACCCGCTCAGATCCGGGGTTAATTGATCTGACACTCTGTTTTTATGACATGACTTTTATGGGACCATACTGATGTTTTTGACACGACATGGCATGACATCATGCATTGCACTGCATATTGCATAACTCATGATTACGTTAATACGTGGTATGATACAGCTAAGGACTTAATAAGTCGATAGTGGTTAACGCTGTCTAGAATTATGCTTAGTCCATACCGTCAGTTAACTTCAGGACTTAAGTCAGGTATGAGTTGCTATCCTAAGGTTTATATTGTTACATTCATGCCCTAATTCTTTATGTATTTCATGGTCGTTTATTGTATCCTTGCTGGGTGATTTTTATCACTCACACTTTATTTTTCCCCCAGATAATGCCAAGATAGAGTGGATTGAAGATGAGCCGAGGGTTCCGTATCCGTAGGCGTGAAGACATGGAAAGAGATGAACTTAAGGACTTTTGTGCTACTCAGATGATTGCATTGTGACTATGTTGGTACACTGTGGGACGTGACTTTGATGTTTTGTGTGACTGTACTTTTGGGGACGTAGTTATTTCGTAATGTATGTTTATTTTGGAAAGTTTTAAATTCTGCCTAAATTTTACTGTCATGTTAAACGTTAACATGGGAATCCATGATTTATATTATGGATTTTCATATGTTACACATGACGCTTGGTACTCTCCTTAGTGAAGTACGGCGGGTGCGCCGTATCCGGACGAGGCCGGGTACGGGGCGCTACATCTAAAGTATCCTAATGCAGGGAGCTCTGGTGTTTAGCAAAGTGGACCTAAGGTCTGGATATTTTCAATTGAAGATAAGAGCTGAGGATATTCCTAAGACAGCATTCAGGACGAGATATGGACATTATGAATTTCTCGTGATGCCTTTTGGACTGACCAACGCCCCTGCAGCGTTTATGGATCTTATGAATCGGGTGTTTCGGGACCAGTTGGATAAGTATGTGGTCGTCTTTATTGACGATATCCTGATTTATTCGCCTGATGAGGAAACTCATACAGCCCATCTGAGGACAATACTTGGTATTCTAAGAAAGCATCAGCTCTATGCAAAATTCATTAAATGTGAGTTTTGGTTGCATAGTGTGTCATTTCTGGGCCATATTATTACTGAAAATGGGATTTCGGTTGATCCCAGAAAGATTGAGGCAATTACTGAGTGGCCAAGACCGACCAATGTCACTGAAGTAAGGAGTTTTCTCGGACTGGCCGGTTACTACCGCAAGTTTGTTGAAGGATTTTCAAGGATAGCTATGCCACTCACTAGATTGACTCAGAAGAAGACAAAATTTGTATGGAATGAGGATTGTGAAAGTAGCTTTTCTGAGCTGAAGGCAAGGTTGACGTCTGCACCAGTTTTGGCTCAACCCATTTCAGGAGAACAGTTTGTGATCTATAGTGATGCTTCCAAGAATGGATTGGGTTCTGTTCTTATGCAGAATGGGCGTGTGATCGCGTATGCGTCTCGCCAGCTAAAGCTGTTTGAGCAGAATTATCCAGTACATGACCTTGAGCTTGCAGCAGTTGTATTTGCTCTGAAGATTTGGCGTCATTATCTGTATGGAGAGAAGTGTGAGATCTTCACGGATCATAAGAGTTTGAAATACCTCTTCACTCAAAAGGAGCTGAATATGCGCCAAAGGCGATGGCTTGAGTTGATCAAGGATTATGACATCTCTATTCAGTATCATCCAGGTAAAGCTAATAGAGTTGCTGATGCTTTGAGTCGTAAGACAAGTCATCCCCGTCAACCACCTGTACAGCGTGATATGGAAGAGTTTGGTCTGGAAGAAGTGGATTCGATTTCTGACGTACTTGCAAAGTTAGTAGCAGTTCCTTCTTTGATCGATAGGATTAAGGAGACTCAAGATAAGGATGATGCATTGATGAAAGTTAAGAGCAAGCTGAAGGAGAAGCCATCTGACGATTTTGAAGTCCGTAGTGACGGCAGTTTGTGGTTTAGAGGTCGATTGTGTGTGCCTAATGATGATGCGATAAAGAGTGAAGTGCTTCAGGAAGCCCATAATTCTCGCTTGTCTATTCACCCAGGAGCAAATAAGATGTATCATGACTTGAAGCAAAAGTTTTGGTGGCCAGGAATGAAGAATCAGATAGCAGACTTTGTTGAGAAATGTCTTGTATGTCAGAAAGTCAAAGCAGAACATCAGAGACCAGCTGGGTTATTGCAACCACTTGAGGTGCCTGAGTGGAAGTGGGATCACATCGCTATGGATTTTGTGACCGATTTACCTAAGACAAGAAGTGGATATGACACTATTTGGGTTGTTGTGGATCGTCTGACGAAGAGTGCTCATTTCATGGCGATGTCGATTAAAGCACCCATGGAAAAGTTGGCTTCTATGTATGTTTATCAGATTGTATGTTTGCATGGAGTTCCTATGAGCATAGTTTGTGACTGAGACCCCCGCTTCACATCAAGGTTTTGGACGGCATTTCAGAAAGTGATGGGTACGGAAGTTCGCATGAGTTCAGCTTTTCATCCCCAGACTGACAGTCAATTAGAGAGAACAATTCAAACATTGGAGGACATGTTGCGTGCTTGTGTGTTGGACTTTGGAGGTAGCTGGGATAAGAGTTTGAAGTTGGTTGAGTTTTCATACAATAACAGCTATCACATATCTTTTGGAATGGCTCCTTATGAAGCTCTTTATGGAAGAAAATGTCGATCGCCATTGTATTGGGATGAGATTGGAGATAAGATTTTCACAGGACCTGACTTAGTGGAGCAAACCAAGGAAAAGGTTATGATTGTAAGACAAAGATTGAAGGCTGCTCAGGATAGAAGCAAGGCGTGGGCCGACGTGAGGCGTCGACCACTTGAGTTTCAAGTAGGAGATAAGGTATTCTTGAAGGTATCCCCATCGAAAGGAGTAAAATGGTTCGGAATTAAAGGGAAGCTTAGTCCTAGATTCATTGGACCATTTGAGATCTTGGAAAGGATTGGAGGAGTTGCTTATACACTTGCACTACCACCATCGTTGTCTCAATTACACAATGTGTTTCATATATCTCAATTGCGTAAGTATGTGCATGATTCGAGCCATATTATGGGTGAGCAACCTTTGAGGATTGAAACTGATATATCATATGTTGAGGAACCCGAAAGGATAACTGAGAGGGAAGTGAAAGCATTGAGAAATAAGTCTATTGCTATGGTCAAGGTGCAATGGAAGAACCATTCAGTTGATAAGGCCACTTCGGAGATAGAGGAAGGCATGAAGCAAAAGTACCCCTATCTCTTTGACAGTTCCTAAGTTTCGGGGACGAAACTTTATTGAAGGAGGGAAGGATGTTGTACCCCAATGATCATGTACATGAAAATTATGAATATGAGACGGAATGGAAGCGACAATTTCTTCTAGCATGGGTTACTTAAGTCAACTTAACCCTCTTTACTTAATTATTATTAAGGTGATACCAAGCCAAATTAAATAAGGGAAACTTCAAGAAAGTAATACATGAAATATAGAGTTATATGAACCGTACATACCAATATATATGTATGTGCGTGTATATGATATATGTGTATGGAATGTATAAACACATAGTACACCTAGGCGTGTATATGTATGTATACATACATATGTTAATTTTAGGATATGATAAAATAAAGAAAAACAATATAGTGCATGAATTACAAGAAATATCAAGTTGCCAAGAAGCCTAAAATTCGGCCAAGGCATGAATGGGAATTCTAGAATTCTCAAGCCAATTTTATTAGTTAAAGTAATTACTTAAAGTGTACTATACCATTAAGACAAGAAGTTATTATGCAAAGAATAAATAGAAAATAAAATAGACATGCATTTAAGGAACAAGTAAGACAACTCATTAAAGAAGGAAGTAGTGTGGTTGAGGTCATAAAAACCCCAACCTAAAAATCGGCCATCATGCCTAATTAACTATGGAGGATTTCAAAACCTACCATGGTTACTCTTCCCTTAAACCAAGGTTAAGATAACCATGATTTGATAAAGTAACTTGGGTTAGCCCAAAAGTAACTATAGTTTGAATAAAGTAACCAAGGTTATACTAACTTAACCTTGATTAGCACTCAAGAAACCCTAACCTCCCTATTCTCCCTCCAAAATCGGCCAAGCCTCCCTCCTCTCCTAGGGTTTTAAATTTTGCAAGACAACATCTTACAATCATCTAGAAAATTCTTCCCAAGCAAGCCAAGCAACACTTAGCAAAATTCCCTCTTACTCTCACGAATATTTCGGCCCCAACATCTTGAAGGATAGGAGTTTAACTTCAACTTCAAGACTCAAGAAGACATCTAGGTAAGTCTTATTCCAAGTTCCCTTAAGTGAATTCTTATTTTGGTAAAGAATGAAGCTAACATGAGTCCTTTCACTTTCATCAAAACCGTATGTTCAAGGAAAGGAAGGAGAAGGATTTCATCACATCTCACTTCATAACAAAGCAAAGACAAGAGCTTTAGCTTGAAGAGGCAAGTATAATTTAACCCCTTACAATATATGTGATTATGTGCATACTTGAATGTCTAGAAGCTTAAGACATGATTTTAGTGAAAATATGCCTAAGTTGTTACCTTTTCTTATGTTTTGAAAGGTTGGATGATAGACCTCTCTTATGTTGCAATATAAAGCATGTTTAAACTTGAAATAAGAGTTAAAAGTGATGGATTAGGGACTGCCCTATGTTTGATATTGAATGATACATGATTGGTATGAAACCTAGCATTTTTAGTGATTTTAATATGTGAAATTGTTGGACTAGAGGACTGTTTTGTTTAGAAGGAATGAACAACCCATATGAACGAATTTTGCATGCTAACAAGAGACTTGAATTAGTATAGAGTAGCCTTATTATGTCTATTGAATGACCATTAACTTGGATTATAGGCTAAAGAACAAAATTAGGAAGGAAAGGATATTTCTATGCATGTTGGTTGAAAACAGAGTTATGGACAGATTTTATGTCAAATTGATGGACTTAGTTAAGGACCTTCTAAACGTTGGATTGAGCATATGTTTGGCATGGTCGTAGCTTATTATGTCTATTTTATTGTGGAGTTGGAATTTCTTGAAAATCGTATGTGGATTGGTCAGAAATGAATTTTTAGTATCAAGGGGTCAAAACAGTTTCTGGTCGTACCACCTTAGGGAGAAAAATTATTTAAGTACCTTAAACATCTAGGATTGACCTGAAATTTTTACGAGAAGTACTTAAGACATAGAGCTAAGTATCCATGTAAAGAAATTGATTTTATCTATTGATCTTGGTGGTAAACCATTGAGGTAAAGTTGGTGTAACATTCTGGAAAACAGGACAGATTTAGCCTTTGTGCTCGTATGACTTGTATCGTATTTATTTTGACTTGTTTTGGTGAATGGGCATTTGGATATCGTTCATAAAAGAAATAGGAAAGATTTCCAGGTGCTAAGTGAGCCCATAATGAGTTTATGGATGGAGACAAGGTAAGGAATGGAGTTGAGAGTGCAGCAGAATTCCTGTTGTACCCTTGATGGGAATTATTTTTATTGAGGTACCTACGCTTGTCGGATTCGCATGAAATTTGTACAGAATATAGTTAAGATCATGTGGTGCATGTCCATATTTTTATTTTCTGGAAAATGGGCTCAAAAGGTTGATTTTGAGGCCGGGCAATACGGGACATGCTGCTGGATCGTTTTCCAGCCCATGAAGAAAGTTGTTTGTGATGTTATAAGTGCATTTTACCATGTTGCATCCCATGCACTTGCATTGACATGCTCATATGTTCCATGCTCATGATTTTATTGATGTGTTATATAAATTTCCTGTTTTAAAAGAATTCCGTCCCTTCTGGCCAGTTTAACCCGCTACAGATCCGGGGTGAATTGATCTGAAGAAGTATAAGAACCGATCCAGGCCCGGTATAATAGGTCTGATGAAATATAAGAACCGATCCAGGCCCGGTATAATAGGTCTGAAGAGTATAAGAACCGAGCCAGGTCCGGTATAATAGACCTGAAGGTGATCGTGTTATAAGAACCGAGTCATGCCCGGTATAATAGGCTGACACACTCTCTTGTTTTATGATGAGCATGATTTAAAAGAAAGAAAGAAAGTTCAAGTATTTTTATGAGCAAGTCTAAATGAAAGAAAGAATGTTTTCCGTTGCATTTGCATTGCATTCACATTTTCATACGCATTACGCATGATACCTATTCATAGAAGTAAGGGTTGGCTATAGCACATAGAATCTAACTAAGTGATGACATTTCGATCTTAGCTAAGTGTTGATATGACTTTAAGTATGATGCTTCGGAAGGGTATCAGCAGGTATGTTTTAACTTAAGGAATTGGGGTTTGATTCTTGTATGCCGTTTTCTCTTTATTGTACGATGTTATTGTATACTTGCTGGCGGCTTTGTTGCTTACCCATCTATTTTTCCCCCCAGAGCTTGGTAATGAAGTCGAGTGGATTGATGATGAGCCAAGGGTGCCATACCCATAGGTTATTGAAGTCGCTGTTAAGTGAATGATGGTGGAAGCTTTTGATGAACCTTTGGGACATTTTGGGACTTAGCTATTTTCGGATTCTTTTCGGATAATGTTTGTATAATTTCGCGGTGAAGTTTGCTATCGGTTCAGTTTGTATAACTTTGCTATGTATTTGCGATTTGACGCTTTCGGATTAAGGCTCAAATTCTGCCGTATTTTTATCTACCTGTTAAGATCGTGACTTTGTAATCCATGTTTATCCATGGGTTTTACGAGTTAAGTATCGACGCTTTGTACTTTTCCGAAAGGGAAAGTACGGCGGGTGCACCGTACGAGGGGTAGCCAAGTACGGGGCGCTACATTAAGTGTTATGAATGTGGCAAACTCGGACACTTATCATATGACTGCCCTAATAAAGAAAAGCAAACAACTAAATACCCTGAGAAGGAGCGGAACAAAAATAGACTCGTCTCAGAAGCCAAACAAAGGAAACGTGCTCTAAAGGCCTCCACCTGGAGTGATTCATCGGATTCTGAAACTGAGACCGAAGAGGAGACTGTATAAGTATGCTTTGCATCCAAAGCATCTAATGAGGTATCATCTGATTCTGACTCTGACTCTGAACCGTCTTATGATGATCTTTTTAGTCAGTATTTAGAATTGCACAAATTCACTAAGACTCTCGCTAAGGAAAAGAAGTGATTAATTGAAGACAAGAAACTGTTAGAATCTTCTAACGAGAATCTTGTCGCTCAATTAAGCGATTCAAAGAAAGAGTCATCATGTGTCATTACTGCATTAAAGACACAGATTTCATCATTAACCACTCAAAATAATGAAATAAAATCCGAGATTTCAAATATGAAATCAGGGAATACCGATTTAGAGAAAATGATGAAACAGTTTGATACGGGGTCCAACATGCTGCATTGCATTATATTATCACAAAAGCATGACAGCGACAAAACTGGACTGGGATACGTTGATAATAATGAAGTATCAACCAAACCAACCAAGTTTGTCGTGTCTAAGAAAGTAGACACCCCTAAGCCTCAAGTGGCGTCTAAGATGACACATAAGGCGCCCCTTTCCTCATCACGCCCCACTTCTTCTTCATATCATGTGAAATATAACTTTGTACCATATATATATGAAAAGAAAAGAATAATGCATACACAAAATTCATATCATCCACGCACTACGCACACACACACAAGGATGTATCAAAAACGTCTTTCATTTAATGAGTATAAAGGAGTCCTTGGGCAAAGGCCCAAAGTGCATACACCACATGTCTACTATATCGCACCTTCATCTACATTCTTGCCATTTGATAGACCGAGAAGGATCACCCAAGTATGGGTACCGAAAGGTACTTTTACCAAGAGGTGATTAACTAACTCGAAATGACCCAAAGTTAAAAGGGTACCTAAATCATCTTTGCACATTGCAGGGAGCCCACACATCGAAAGATACATCTATTAAGTGGTTCCTTGACAGTGGATGCTCGAGACACATGACGGGTGACCTGAGCCTGTTCACCAAACTAAAGAAGGCCACAAAAGGCGGATCCGTGACCTTTGGAGACAACAACGAAGGCAAGATCATCGGAAAAGGTACGATTGGAAATCCAAACACTCTCCAAATCTCCAACGTATTTTTGTTAAGCAACCTATCCTACAATCTTCTTAGCATTTCTCAATTTGTTGACAATGGTTTCAATGTGTGTTTTACTCACCCTTATTGCAATATAATAAATAAAAATGGAGAAACCGTTTTAAAAGGAAAACGAGAAGGTAATATTTTTACGCCTTCTATGGATGATGTAGTAGACGCTAAAGTTAAGTGTTTTATGTCAAATGAACCCAATGTGAATTTATGGCATAGACGTTTAGGACACATTGGCATTTCCACACTAGAAAAACTTCAACAAAAGAACCTAGTACGAGGATTGCCTACGCTTGATTTAGACAACTTTCAGTTGTGTGAATCTTGCATAAAAGGCAAACAAACACGTGAGTCACTTAAGCCTAAAAACGAAATAAGCACGACTAGAATCTTTGAACTATTGTATATTGATTTGTTTGGTCCTAGTCGTACTACAAGCCTTGGTGGGCGCCACTATGCATACGTGATTGTTGATGACTTTTCTCGTTATACTTGGACTTTATTTCTTGCACATAAGGATGATAGCGCCGTAGAGATTGCAAAATTAATTAAACAACTTGAAAATCAATACGGTGTAAATGTGAAAAAGATAAGAAGTGATAGAGGCGGTGAGTTTAAAAACAAAGAGATGATTTTGTTTTGTGAAGAAAAAGGAATCAAGCATGAGTTTTCGCCACCTAGAACTCCACAATTAAATGGAGTAGTAGAAAGAAAGAATCATACATTACAAGAAATCGCTAGGACTATGTTATGCGAAAATAAATTGCCTAGATTTCTGTGGGCGGAAGCCGTAAATTGTGCATGCTATATTGAAAATCGCTTATCTATAAGAAAGAAAATAAACAAGATGCCTTATGAGATTTTGAATGATCGCATGCATAAGATTGACTATTTTCGTGTGTTTGGATGCAAATGTTGTCTTGAATACAAAAGATAATTTAGATAAATTTGAATCCAAATCAATTGAGTGCATTCTTGTTGGATATTCTATAAATTCACAGGCATATAGATGTTATGATCCTCTCACTAGACAAATCATGGAATCTATTCATGTGAAATTCAATGAATTTGGTGAGATTGATGAAGATAAGGAATATGACGATGACTTTGAATTGAAACCCGTGTTGAATGAAGATGATGGTTCTTTTGATATGCATGATATGAATGACACACTAGAAATGCATGATCACATAGAAATGCATGATAACATAGAAAATAATCAACCAAAATGGCATAGAGATCACCCACATGATCTCATCATAGGCGACCTCACTCACGGTGTGCGACCACTTAGAAGAATTACATCGGACGAAATAAATGAATTTCATGCTATGATTTCTGAAATTGAACCCAAAAATGTACATGATGCTTTGAGTGATTCTTCTTGGATTGATACCATGCATGATGAACTTAATCAATTTGTTAGAAACGATGTATGGGATTTAGTGCCACGACCACAAGACAAGACTATAATAGGCACATAGTGGGTGTTTAGGAATAAAATGAATGAAGAAGGAAAGGTTGTTAGAAATAAAGTGAGACTTGTAGCACAAGGCTATAATCAAGAAGAAGGAATTGACTACGATGAAACATTTGCACCCGTAGCACGTTTAGAAGCTATACGACTATTACTTGCTATTGCTTGCATGAAAGATTTCAGATTATATCAAATGGACGTAAAAAGTGCATTCCTAAACGGATTTATACAAGAAGATGTATACGTGAAGCAACCACCCTGTTTTGAAGATTTGAAACATCCCGATCACGTGTACAAACTAAAGAAAGCACTATACGGCCTAAAGCAAGCACCGAGAGCATGGTATGATTGTTTTGCTACTTTCCTTTTAGAAAATAATTTTAAACGAGGTACTATAGATAGTACACTATTTTTGAAACAAGATAAATCGGATTTACTTATTATCCAAATCTATGTTGATGACATTATTTTCGGTTCTACCTCACACAGACTTGTTGAAGATTTTGAAAATTGCATGAAATCTGAATTTGAAATGCCTATGGTTGGTTAACTAAATTATTTTCTTGGCTTGCAGATTAAGCAAACGAGTAAAGGAATTTACATAAGTCAAGAAAAATATGTAAATGACATGATTAAAAAGTTTAACTTTGAAAATTTAAAACCATCCCCCACCCCTATGAGTGTCACTACTAAATTAGACAAAGACGAACATGGAAAAGACGTTGATAATGGCTTATATCGATCTATGATAGGTTATTTGCTATAC
The DNA here is from genome assembly GCA_036186865.1 of Eustoma russellianum. Classification (NCBI taxonomy): domain Eukaryota; kingdom Viridiplantae; phylum Streptophyta; class Magnoliopsida; order Gentianales; family Gentianaceae; genus Eustoma; species Eustoma russellianum. The sequence continues at coordinate 15,372,310 of AP025049.1, forward strand.
TTAACTGCTAGTAGTCCTGATATTATGTTTAGTGTATGCATGTGCGCACGATTTCAAAGTCAACCTAAGGTGTCTCACTATAATGTGGTAAAAAGAATATTCCGCTATATTAAGCACACGCCCACCTTAGGAATTTGGTACGATAAGGATTCTACATTTAACTTACATGCTTACACTGATGCAGATTATGGTGGCTGCAAAATAGATAGAAAAAGCACGAGCGGAACTTGCCAATTTATAGGAAATTCACTCATTTCATGGTTTTCCAAAAAGCAAGCAAGTGTTGCTTTGTCCACTACTGAGGCTGACTACATGTCACTTAGCCTTTGTTGCACACAGTTGTTGTGGATAAAACAACAACTTTCGGACTTTGGAATTACCGTAAATAAAATTCCTATATATTGTGATAGTATGAGTGCCATAAATTTGTCTAAGAACCCCGTGTTACATTCTAAGGCTAAGCATGTAGAAGTATGCTATCACTTTCTTCGTGATCACGTAAAGAATGGTGATATTGTCATAGATCACGTACGCACAGAAGCACAAGTAGCAGATATCTTTACAAAAGCCTTAAATCAAGCCACGTATGAATCTCTTTCTAAATTAGGCATGATTCTCGTTGATATGATTTGATTTGACGTGATTTGATTTTCTTTCCTTATTGACATGAATCTTTTGATTTACTTTCCAAAATAAAGGGGGAGAGAAAAGCATGATTTAAGGGGGAGAGAGAGACTAATTGATACTAACTGCACAAATCAAGGGGGAGCATGATTTAAAATTTGAAATTCAAATTTCAAATTTGTGCATGTTTCAAAGGGGAGCGGCAGCATTTAAATCAAGTGCATGAGTTATTTTGAAAATCATCAAAAAGGGAGATTGTAGAGAAAAGGGGGTTTGAGTGAGTTCAAAATAAGTGACTTAAATGCATGATATATATACAAACGTGTACATGTATGCATGATACTTTGCTATTACTTGCCTTATTTAGCTTATATATAATGTTGCCGGACTAACGAGCCATGAAGCGTTAAAGCTTACATCATATGACAAACATTTGTTGTGTTTATACTATTTTCAGGTGCCACCATTAATGAACTAAACTAGTTCATTAAGTGAAGTACTTAGTTTATTAAACTAAGTAGTTCATTAAAGGAAGCCACATTTGGAAAAGGCACAAAGGCAACAAGGCTAAGGAAGGAAAGTCTTCTCCTCGTTATATACACATATATTACATATATTTTCAGATTTTTTTCAAAAAGGCACATACACATGTATTCCAACGTACTACCGACACGTTATATATTTTACGTATGTACGTTAACTTCACACCATTATACTTAACTCATATTTATGAGTATATTCAGGTCTTATATCATATGATATAAGATATGGTGTTGACAAATTAAATACGACAGGATAAAAGGTTCTAAACCAAAAATTGTCGTATCGGGCGAATACCGAAACTTCGCCAGCGTGTCACGTACTTGCCATAAATAGATGGCCAGCCCCTATACCTCAAAAATCATTATTATTTTCGTGGGTTACATGTAATATTCAGCCAAAAATACTTTCCATGTTGGCACACACAAATTACTCCACATTAAGGCCAAAACGTGAAGATTCCAAGTTTAATTTTGTCACATGTTAATGGTACCACTTTAGACCAGCCAAGTTCTGAGATTTAAAGTATATATTATATATATTATGTATAACATAATATATATAACATGTGCAAAAGTTGGAATTTAAATTAGAGAAAAATCGGGTAATCGATAAATATCGAAAATTCGGTTTTCTACGCACACAACACATGGAACGTTTTTGGTACATCATGTGACACGTATCTAGACACTTTTTACATATGTTATACATCTTAAAGTGTTCTAGAAAATTAAATTAAGGGCTGATTGGAATATAACATGTGTGTATTATTAAATGTGTATTATTTTACAAAGTTAGCAAAAATAAATTTCAGCACATGCACATACATATCCAACGCCACCTACAGCTGAGATGGAGCTTATTTGGAGCCTTGTTGGCATATTGATTGGTCAAGGATCAATCATGCAATGTTGGTGAATTAAAGAGAGAAGTTACAAATGGTAAGAATTCAAAATTTGTCTCTCTTATAACACATGCTGAAAATTTCAGCATGCTACACAAGGCTGGCCGATTTTTTTGACATAAATGTGATATAATTTGTCAACTTTTATTGTGTGATTGATTGGAAGAAGAAATGGAAATGATTTGAACATTATTTAAATTAATAAAGTGTGATATTCTACATATCACACATGCTGAAATTTTTTCAGCATGTGTGAGACATAGAGTGGCCGAATTATTGAGCATAAAGATGTCCATGTTCATTTCCAATGTGATAAAGTTATTTACCATCAATTGGTGATTCATTTTATAAAGCAAAATCAAATTAAATTTGGCATTATTTTGAATGAAATGGAATGATGCACATGCTGAAAATTCAGCATGGCATGGCCGAATTTTTGGCTCAATTTTGTGAGAAAATTGTCTTGCAACATTTATGTGATAATCTTATGATTTATGGAAATTATTTTGTGATGATTTTGGCACATGTTTAAGCGTTATTCTCAGATTTTTCCAAATCATCAATGATGACAACATTCAACCAATCATGAAGTGCCAAGTAAGCGAAGCTTAAATGATCATCCAATAAGAAGATGCCAAGTAAGCAAGGCCTTGTCACAATGATGTCTTACATTCTCCCAAGGACTTAGAAGATAATTTTCAAGAGGGGAGGCACCTACAAGGGGACGGCTACATGGCATAAAAAGAAAAGAAGAGAGCAAACAAAACAAGCACAAGTATTGCAAATCAAAGTGATCAAAAAGCCTAGCTCTTTTTCTTCTACATTCTCTTTCTTTCTTTCTTCTTGTAAGCCTATTGTATTCATATCTTTCAATCTTGAATAGGCTTGATATAGACCACCACTCATTATATATCTTTGTAAAATATTGATCAAGGTGTGATCAATCTTCATTCTTGCGAGGTGGTGGTGTTCGTGCAAATTGTATTAACCGTACAAGGTTTGTAAAGGGTTGGAGTTAGGTGTAACTCTATCAACCCTGTGGTAAGGTATGTTGTGTGTGTGTGATTAGTGTGAACCAAGGAAGGTGTTCCTTGAAGACTAGATTAGGTTGTTTATAACCGAACCAGTATAAAAATCTTGGTGCAATTTACTTTCAGCATTTACTTTTCAGTTACTTCACAGTTTACGTTTCTTGCTCGCATTCGAAAAAATAGTAAAAATTTTTCAAAAATCACAAACATTTCTAGAAATATACTCACACGTTCTAGGGTTAATTTGGCACAAGTTTCAACCCTTTTGGATAAGTATAAGTCGATCAAACATCAAAAGTTCTGAGACTAATGCAGTCTGATTTTCAGACTTGCAAAGGTTGAGACTTTGATTCTAGTTGACCTACTTCCCAAAAGAATTTTGCAAAACTGTTTCAACCCAATTAAATATAGTATATAAGGAGTTAGTGGTCAAATTTTCAGAGAATTTTGACATACACACAAATAGGAATAAATTTTTCAAAACCGTCTACCGTTTCTGGCAGATTCAAGCAATCTGTTTACCAACGGTTTTTGAAGGGGTTAAAGATTGAATTTTAATTTGAAATTTTTAGGAGACCCTCATAACATCTGAGGCAAAGTTCTCTCAAAAGTTTAGAATTTTTGGAGACCTCTAACCTGGTTTTAAAAACGTTTTAAAACTGGCTCTGAAAACAGAATCTGTTTTCAGAAGTTGAATTGTTTAGGTTCAAACAAATTTTTAAAACCACACTTTCCGCACCATCTATTCAACCCCCTCCCCTTCTAGTGGTGCCTAGCAGATCCTACAAGGTGTTCCTCGAAGACTGGAGTAGGTTGTTGATAACCGAACCAGTATAAAATTCTTTGTGTCATTTACTTTCAGCACTGATTTTCTGTTTTATCACTATTTACTGTTTTTAATCACGTCTGTAAAAATAGTAAACGAATTTAAAAAATCACAAAACTTTCAAGAAACATAGCCACATGTTTCAAGGTTCTTTCGGAGCAAGTTTCAACCCTTTTGGATAAGTATAAGTCACTCAAACATCCAAAGTTATAAGACAAGTGCAGTCTGATTTTCAACCCATTTAAATATAGTATATAAGGAGTTAGTGGTTAAAATTTCAGAGCATTTGGAGTTGTGTACAAATAGGAATAAATTTTTCAAATCAGTGTATCGTTTCTGGCAGATTTACGCAATCTGACCACCAACGATTTTTGAAGGGGTTAAAGGTTGAATTTTAATCTGAAATTTTTAGGAGATACTCATAACATCTGAGTCTAAGTTCTCTCCAAATTTCAGAATTTTTGAAGGCCTACAACCTAGTTTTCAAAACATTTTAAAACTGGTTCTGAAAACAGAAACCGTTTTCAAAAGTTGGGTTTTTGGTTTTAAACAAATTTTAAAACCCACATTTTCCGCACCCACTTTTCAACCCCCCCCCCTTCTAATGGTGCCTTGCAGATCCTACAATTGGTATCAGAGCGCAGGAACACTCACAACAAAAGAATCCAACGATCTACGTGAGATGGCATCCACTAGCTATAACACCGAGGAAAAAGATATGTCAAACAAAATGCCTCCACTATTTGAAAATGAGGTAAATTCTGATTCTGACTCGGATTCTGAACTATCTTATGATGATTTATATGTTGAATATCTTGAATTACATAAGTTTGCTAGAACTCTTGCAAAACAAAAGAAACGGTTAATTGAAGACAAGAAACTGTTAGAATCTTCTAACAAAGATCTTGTGTCTTAATTAAACGATTCAAAAGAAGAGTCGTCACGCATTATAAATTCACTAAAGTCTGAAATTTCATCATTGACATCCGAGAACACTGAATTGAAATCCGAGATTTCAAACTTGAAATCAAGGAATACGGATGTAGAGAAAAAGGTGAAACAATTTAACACGGGATCTAACATGCTGCATCGTATTATCTTATCACAAAAGCATGATAGTGAAAAAACAGGTTTGGGATACATTGAGACAAATGAAGCATCCACCAAACCAACTAAGTTCGTTGTGTCTAAGAAAGTAGACACCCCAAAGCCAAAAACGGCGTCTAAGATGACGCAAAGACCTCTTCCCTCATCACGCCCCACTTCTTCATCATATCATGTGAAATACAATGTTGTACCATATAGATATGAAAAGAAAAGAGTGATGCATACACGGCATTCATTCCATCCACGCACTACGCACACAAACACAAGGACATATCAAAAACGTCCTACATATAATGCGTATAAAGGAGTTCTTGGCCAAAGGCCAAACGCATTTGTCCCTAACATATATTATGTTGCGTTCTCATCACCTTTCTCACATTTTAGAAGACCTAGAAAGGTCACCCAAATTTGGGTACCAAAAGGGACATTTTCAAAGGGTTGAATAAATAACACTTACGAACGTACGTTATATCAAATGCATGATTTTTTTCTTCTTCATCTTTACAGGCATCTTTTGATTTACTTTTCAAAATAAAGGGAGAGAGATAGCATGATTTAAGGGGGAGAGAGATACTAATTGCATAAATTAAGGGGGAGCGAATCAGAATTTAAAATTCAAGTTTTGATTTTATGCATGATTGAATGGGGAGCGATAGGATTTAAATCATGAGTATAGGTTATTTTGAAAATCATCAAAAGGGGGAGATTGTAGAGAAAAAAGGGTTTGAGTGATTTTCAAATGCATGATTTAAATGTGCACAAAAACGAGCATAAGATAAATGTGCATGAGATATTGCTTATTACTTGTCTTATTTAACTCATATATAATGTTGCCGTACTAACGAGCCATAAAGCGTTAAAGCTTACATCATATGGCAAACATTTGTTGTGTTTATACTATTTTCAGGTGCCACCATTAATGAACTAAACTAGTTCATTAAGTGAAGTACTTAGTTAATTAAACTAAGTAGTTCATTAAAGGAAGCTACATTTGGAAAAGGCACAAAGGCAACAAGACTAAGGAAGGAAAGTCTCCTCCTCCTCATTTACATCACATATACACGCCTACATATATATAGTTATATATATTTTCAGATTTTTTGAAAAAGACACATACACATATATTCCAACGTACTACAGACACGTTATATATTTTATATACGTACGTTAACGTCACACCATCATACTTAACTCATATTTATGAGTATATTCAGGTCTTATATCATATGATATAAATCATGGTGATGACAAATTAAATACGACATGTTAAAAGGTTCTAAACCAAAAATTGTCATATCGGTCGAATACCGAAACTTCGCCAACGTGTCACGTACTTGCCATAAATAGATGGTCAGCCCCTATACTTCAAAAATGCTCAAACATTTCGTGGCTATGATGTAAATTCCAGCCATAAAATCATTACATGTTGGCACACACAAATCACCCCACATTAAGGCCAAATTGTGGAGATTTCAATTTTAATTTTGTCACATGTTAATGGCGCCACTTTAGACCAGCCAAGTGCTGAGATTTGAAGTATATATTATATATATTATGTGTAACATAATATATATAACATGTGCACAAAGTTGGAATTTAATTAGAGAAAAATTGGGTAATCGATAAATATCAAAAATTCGGTTTTCTACGTACACAATGCATGGAACATTTTTGGCACATCATACGACACATATCTAGACACTTTTTCCATATGTCATACATCTTAAAGTGTTCTAGAAAATTAAATTAAGGGCTAATGAGAATATACCATGTGTGTATTATTAAATGTGCACTATTTTACAAAGTTTGCAAAAATAAAATTCAGCACATGTATATACAATCATAAACGCCTATACAGCTGAGATGGAGCATATGTGGAGCCTTGTTGGCATATTGATTGGTCAAGAATCAATCATACAATGTTGGTGATTTAAAGGAAGAAGCTACAAAAGGTAAGATTTCAAATTTTGTCACAATTGTGACACATGCTGAAAATTCAGCATGTGTACTATAGTGTTGGGCGATTTTTATCATCCATTATGAGCTATATTTTGTGTCTTGATTAAGGTGGATTAATTAGTAGACAATTTGTATGTATTTTAAATATTTTATGGAATAAAGAAAGTGATATTCATGAATATCACACATGCTGAAAATTTCAGCATGTGTGCAATGTATCTAGGCGTTTTTAAGGCCTTATTAGTGACTAATTTTTATTCCAAAAATGATGAAAATATTGTCTACTAAATGGTGATTGATTTCTTCTTTATTTTCAAGAAATAAATCAAATCAAACTTGGCAACATTTTAAATAGTAGACAAATGTTACACATGCTGAAATTTCAGCATATAAAGTGAGTTAATGGCCGAAATTTACATGGTATTTTGGAGAAGATTGTCTTGCTTAATTCATGTGATAATCTTGTGGATTATGGTAATTATTTTGTGATAATTTTGGCACATGTTTTAAGTGTTATTCTCAGATTTTCCTAGTCATCAAGTGATGATAACATTCAACAAATCAATAAGTACCAAGTAAGCAATAGCTTAATGATCATCCAATGAGAACATGCCAAGTAAGCAAGAACATGTCACAATGATGCAACACATTCTTCCAAGGACTTAGAAGATAATTTTCAAGAAGGGAAGAAGAGCCAAGGGGGGCGGCCACATTGTTAAAAAGAGAAGAAGAAAGCCAAACAAAAACAAGACAAGTCTCACAAAGTTCAAAAGTGCAAAAAGAGTCTTCCATTTCCTTCTTCTTCTACATCTTTCTTTCTTCTTCTTAAAAGCCTATTGTACTTATGTTCTTATTCTTGATTAGGCTTGTAATAGACCACCACTCATTCTATATCTTTGTAAAAGATTGATCAAGGTGTGATCAATCTTCATTCTTGCAAGGTGGTGGTGTTCATGCGCATTGTATTGAACATACAAGGTTTGTAAAGGGTTGGAGTTGGTGTGTAACTCCATCAACCCTGTGGTAAGGTATTTTTGAGTTGTGTGATTAGTGTGAACCGAGGAAGGTGTTCTTCGAAGACTTGAGTAGGTTGTTGATAACCGAACCAGTATAAAATTCTTGGTGTCATTTACTTTCAGCTCTGATTTTCTGTTTCAGCACTGTTTACTGTTTTTAATCACGTCTGTAAAAATAGTAAACAAATTTCAAAAATCATGAAACTTTCAGGAAACATAGTCACACGTTTTAAGGTTCTTTTGGCGCAAGTTTAAACCCTTTTGGATAAGTATAAGTCACTCAAACATCCAAAGTTCTGAGACTAGTGCAGTCTGATTTTCAGGCTTGAAATGGTTGAGACTTTGATCGTATTTGACTAACTTTCCAAAAGCATTTTTCAAACCTGCTTCAACCCATTTAAATATAGTATATAAGGAGTTAATGGTTAAATTTTCAGAGCAGTTTGAGTTGTGTACAAATAGGAATAAATTTTTCAAATTAGTGTATCGTTTCTGGCAGATTTGCGCAATCTGACCACCAACGATTTTTGAAGGGGTTAAAGGTTGAATTTTAATCTGAAATTTTTAGGAGATGCTCATAACATCTGACTATAAGTTCTCTCCAAATTTCAGAATTTTTGAAGGCTTACAACCTAGTTTTCAAAACGTTTTAAAACTGGTTCTGAAAACAGAAACTGTTTTCAGAAGTTGAGTTTTTGGTTTTAAACAAATTTTAAAAACCACATTTTCTGCACCCACTATTCAACCCCCCCTTCTAGTGGTGCCTTGCAGATCCTACAAGAAGTACAGTGGATTAGTGTGGTGCACGGAAGCATAGTAAATTAGAATACCATAAGTCGATCAATAATTAGTGTGCCACACTAGAATTGAACAACTTAAGTTAAAGATTTATGATAAAGGGTACGTAGGTGGATTTTTTTATTTAATGTTAAGAGGTTACTTAGAAAAATTACACGAAGTATTGGATTATTATTTTTCAAGTAGTTAAACGTTTCCTTATAAGCACGTATAACAAAATATATTCTATATTTCAAAGGTATTCTAAACATTTTTGCTTTTAAGTATTTCGACTGATTTTATTCTTTCTATGTAGTACATTACTTTACAATGCTATATTCCTTTCCAAATTCGTATAGCAGCCTAATAAAATTTTGACTACCCCTCACAGAACAGATATATTTTAAAATAATGATGTTTTCGAAGAACGATATACTTATATATATCTCTTATATTTCTCAAACTATTTTTTAGCTATATTTTTTTACTAAAATAATTTCATTTGTCAACTGTCGATATCGCAAGCATTTTACCCATTAGATGCTTTTAAAGTTGTTCATCTGCTTACGATGAACTTATTAAATTTTGGAAAGCAGAAATAGTTTCAAGATATATATGTACTTCTTTTTGAAACGAGAGGTAATTTATCCAAATTGTTTTATGAAACTTTATATTTACTGACTTTTCTTTGTACTTTGCGAAACAAAATATTGCTTTTAAAATATATATTTCCTTGGAAAGAAAAAAACACCGCGCTCAAATGGTTTTGTAAAAAGATGTTTTACGATTGTCGTGTCTTAATTATTTTGAAACGGTTTTAACCATAACACTTTTGCAAACCAGTTATATTATTTTTATATAAGTAGTCACGTGGGACACCGCTTTTCGAAAACAAATGCATAATCTTTTAGTTCTCATGTTAACAAAAATGGGAAAGAAGGATATACTTTCAAATAATTAGGATTACATGGACTTCTTTTCCTTCTGTTTGCAACTTAACGGGAAAAAAGGTACATACACGTACTTCGTATATTAGGCTGTTGATGATATCTCTGCAAGAGTAAGAACCTGATCATATAGCTAGCTCGTGAGTGTACAAGAATTGATTGAGGATTTGGTTTTGTGTTAAGGAGTATAATGATTAACCTATTGACATACTCAAATGATATTTAGTTTGGTCACCTATCTAGGTAATAGATCATATATGATTAGATTGAGAATTCGGGATTATGGATTATAATTATATAAGTTGAATGAAATACGTTAAGTGGTATAAGTGGAATTGACGGCTTGACAACCTAAAAGTGAGGTTAATATGATGGTATTAGAGACATATACGAGATAAATGAATCAAGTAGAACTATACTAAGTTGTTGACTACATAATCGCAAGTTTCGAGGACGAAACTTATTGTAAAGGGGGAGGTCTGTTATGTCCGTACCCCTTAAAGGGGAAAAAAGAAAATATAATAAAATATTATGAATTAAATAGAATATTATCTTAATCTAACTAATAGAAGGAATCCTAAACTAAATAGAACTAGGAAATTGGATAGAATTTCCATGATAAATGTTAAACCAATTTGAAATATACCTAAATATTATCCTACCATTTAATTAACCCTAAATTAAAACCCTATATATGTTCTCTTTATATGAGGGCCGGCCACCCCTGGTTCGTGCACACAAAATGGCATTAGCTACCCTTCAGATCTCCAGCCACGCCTCAGCAATCAACCACAACAATTAAAGTTTTCAATTTCTAGTATTCGGATGGCTTCAACAGAGAGCACATCACTTTGTTTTCTTTTTTTTCTTTCTCCACTAAAGTCAGCAGCCAATATTCATTTAGAAGGAGAAGAATTGCTTTAACCAACAAGCCTCAATCCAATAGTATCGGTGTAGTATATACAAATTGAAGTAAGTAATCTCTCTATACTTGCTATGTTTTTGCAAAACTTATACGTTATTTTGGTATTGACTTTGGATGATGCATTCGTAGATGTGTTTGAATTGCATATATAAGTGTATTTTTATATGTGTGCCGTATATGTATAAACTTAGAGTTATATGAATTTGGTAAAAGAAAAGGGAAAAATTTGTTATACTGGCCGAAAGCTTGATTGTGAAATTTGAAAAAAAAAATAGGGCAGCAGGATATTGCTTGAAATATTAAATATGATATGAATGTCTATATCTTTTTATATTGATCTTGTGTGTAAACATGTACCTACTGTGAAAATGGTTAATGGACAAAAGTTTTGAGATATTGAGGAAAATCTAGGCAAGGTCAAATATGGACAATAAAAAGCATAAACATATTTGGTGGTATATATAACATGTAGAAAATATGAATATATATGTGTGTAAATAAGATGTGATGGCTGACAAGGATTTGATAGAGGGTCGAAAATTAGTATGTGATAGAATTTTTGGCCAGCTAGTCTGCTGGTGTAAAATTTGTAAATTTTTTTATGTATATAATATATGTAATTTATTATATGGAAGAATGTCGTGTATGCATATTTATATGGATAAGAATTGGAAATTTGTGTTTCATGTAAATATGTATAAGTATGTATATATGTTAACCAAGGGAATACATGCTATTGTTGTGAGAAATTAAAAAGTGCTGAGCTGAGACCGAATGTAGTAACTGGAAGATGACCATGCATAATTTCTTTTATGTATGTAATGAATAATTTTCAAAGTCTTGGATTTATGTAAGTTATATGTATATATATGACGCATACTCTATACGTATATACATGTATATGCACATGTATGGGCGTGAACATATACATGGGTATATATACACAGTTGAGATGGAGATGTGTTTGGTATTTTGGACTATCGGGATTATTTGTTTGGAATTATTTGGTAATTGAAGAGTATTTGGTAATTTGGACAAAATTGACATTTTGGCCCATTTTGATAAATTAGAATTAAAATGGTAACAAAACGATAAACGAAAAGATGTTTAAAGTTGTACTTGTCAACTTCCTGGATTAAGTATGGAAGATAAAGTTTTTGTCCTTTTCCAAAGCAACCATCCGAGGCCTTTAGGAAGAAAGGAGGGATTTGTCCAACACCAAGCATAGAGGTCAGTGGGGTTAGGAAGAAGAGATTCCGCGTAGGAAGTTAATTCGTCAAAAAGGTAGGTGCCTCTTCCCCCCTCAAACGGATATGATTCATGCATGCTTTGATGGTATACTAATGTGTTTCGTTGTTTTATTTATTTAAGTTGTAAATTTTGTTTCGTTGTTTTTATTTGTTTAAGTTGTAAATTTTGTATATGTTAGAAAGTATGAGATATATTGTTTATGGATGCTATGTGCGTGTATGTGTGGGAATTTGGTGGTATGATTGAATCGAAAACAAAATACCCTTAAAGAATTGGGGAAATAAAAAGGGAACTTTTACATTAGAAGCCTTTAAAAAGTTGTGTTTTGGCCTTAGAATATGTTCCTATAGACTGGAAATAGGAGAAAATGGGGGTTGGGTCGAAAAACGAATCATAATGCACGTTGCCACTGGTGGAACAGCCATTAAATAAATAAATAAATAATTAAATTAAGGCAGAGAACAGGACGGCCAACAGACCGGGTCGGCTGGCCAACGGGTCGGACCGAAGGCGGCCCATTAACCTCTCAAAAAAATGAATCGGGTCTGGTGGATCAGGCCAGGAAAATATAATTAAATACCAATAAAATTCAAATAAATTCCAGAAAATATAAAAGGTTAAAATTAAATTATTTTCACTTAATTTCTAAAGTTTGGTAAATTTAAGTAATAAAAAATTAATAGTAATAAAAAGAATTAAATAAGGGAAACGCAAGATAAATTGGTAGAAAATTCTAGTAAATTAATACAAGCTAAGGAAAAAATAAGGGTGGTGATAAATAACAACTTTCTAATATTCGAAAAATTTACAAACCTAAATTTGAGTGCCGGAGGATGGTGATGATGGACCTGGGGTCTCAGGCGATTGTGTTTTTGCATTCATGGCACGTGCATTGCATTTATGGCGGGTCGTGACATACGGGTCATGGGCGCTCAGGATGGTGTACGGTGGCGGGGCCACACACACTCAGGATGGTGTACGGTGGCGCGGCCACGCACACTCAGTATGGTGACTGTGGGTTGGTACGACCCATAGCCACTCAGTAGGACCCGGGTTCATGCATTGCACGGTGGAGATATCGGCATTCTGCGTGACATGATTCTTGTTGCGTGTGACACGTGGATTGAGCATGCATCACGTACTTGCGCATTTTATGTAGAGTGCTTTACTTACCGCATTTACTTTATCTTATGCATGTTATCTTATATTTATGTGCTATGTGGTTATCTTATATTTATGTGATATGTGGTTGTATCATTTCGGTATGCACGTTTTGTATTGGTTTGAGTCGGGCATCTACTGGGTGATTTCTGTCACTCACCCCTACTTCCCAGGTGAGCCGGATCAGGACTAGAGCAGATCTTCATTGAGGACAGGACAGACATAACGTAGTGGGCTGGTTGATAGCTGCATCTAGGTTACAAGGGGCCTCTGTAGCTGCTTATGCTTTGGGGATTTTTCACAGACTTCTCTATTACTTTTATTATCATAATTTTGATTCAGTAATTTAATGACGATTATTGGAGTTTAATTTAAGTTATGATTTACGTTTCCGCGAGAAAAATTTCTACGTTATTTCTGACATGTAAGAGATTGATTCGACGTCTTGTATTCTCCTTAGCGAGATACGACGGGTGCACTATTCCCGATGCTAGGGTTCGGGAGCGGGGCGCTACAATGGCAACCCCTCCAGCCAACAACACCAGCTGAAATGCTTAGGGAACTTAGGGCTCAACATGTCAAGGCCTCAGCACACCCTAGGCTTGACACACCAAGCCAACGAGACAACACTTCAACCTCGATTATTGGTCAAGCAACTCCACATGCCACAACAAACATTTAGGCTAGCGATCCTTAGAGCTCCCAATTTGCCACCAAAAAGAAGTCAGACAACTGCATCATGCTTAACAAAACATAGGTAAAGCAGAGTGGAAAGGTGTCCGTCAATGCTGAAACACTAAAGCATGAAGATGAATGGGGAACATTGCCTAGCGGGTTTCTTTTTGAGAAAGTTCCCTGGGAGGCAGGTGTTATACTATCTGGCCAAATCTTTGAAGCCTAAGCATCGCATACACTTCCATGACTCTAAATGCATTAACTTCAAATTTAACACAATAAAGGACCTCCAAGCAGTGCTCTACTCAAGCCCCTATTTTATGTGTGGAAGGTCACTAATCCTGAACAGAATGCAGAGATTTTTTAGATTTGGTGCTGAGAAGATGGCCAATGTGTGGTATGGGTAAATTAACTAGGACTTCCCTTGAATTTTTGGGAGAAACAAGTGCTATCCGACTTGTGGTCAAAAATAGGAACCCCTTAATGGCAGATCAACTAGCAACTTCCAGGGGAACATAGAATTACGCCAAAGCGCTAGTAGAGATTGACTTGAGACGAGAGCTCACAAGAAAAGTTGAATTTAAGCTCTTTAATGAAGAGAGCTTTATGCAAAAAGTAGAATATGAGAAGCTTCCGCAACTATGCTTAAAGTGTAAGTGCTTGGGTATAACAATGGAGCACACAAAGAGGCAAAATATCAGCCATTGGAAAATGAAGAAGAAAGAGAAGTAGGGGAAGGCATAGTTGAGTAGGTGGTAATAACCCTCCTAGGCCTCAGGCAAATGAGGACAAAGGAAGAGGAGACCTGGCCAAGCCAGGCACAAAGTGGACGAAGCCTTGGCAAGCCATGCCAATGAAGACTTGGCATGCCGTGCCAACAAAACCTTGGCACAGTGTGCCAGTGTTGCCACACACACAGTGGACCCAAGCCAGGACCTCCTACATGCCTTAGTTATGGCATTGGCACCGCCAGTATATGTTCAACTGATGGAGCAAATACTGTTGAGAAAAAGGGGTTTGCGTGATTGCAAAATGCATGATTTAAATAACGTGTACTAAAGAAATGCATGACACGTTTTATGACTTGACACGTTTTTGCATGAAACCTGCCTTATATAGTTTATATATAATGTTGCCGTACTAACGAACCATGAAGCTTTAAAGCTTACATCAAATGGCGAACATCTGTTGTGTTTGAACTATTTTCAGGTGCCGCCATTAATGAACTAAACTAGTTCATTAAGTGAAGTACTTAGTTAAATGAACTAAGTAGTTCATCAAATGAAGCCATATTTGGAAAAGGAACAAAGGCAACAAATTGAAGAATGGAAAGTCTTCTTCTTCCCTTATCACATGCCTTTACATATATGTATATATTAAGATTTTTTTAAAAGGCACTATACACATATATTCCAATGTACCACCGGCACGATATATATTTTATGAGCGTACGTTAACGTCACACCACCATATTTACCTCATATTTATGAGTATATTCAGGCCTTATATCATATGATATAAGTCATGGTGATGACAAAATTATTACGACACGTTACAAGGTTCTAAACCAAAAATTGTCGTACCGGGTGACAACTGAAACTTCGCCAACGTGTCACGTACTTGCCATATATAGATAGCCAGCCCCTACACTTCAAAAATGGTCACAAATTTTGTGTCTTACATGATATATACAGCCATAAAATCATTCCATGTTGGCACACACAAATCACCCTCAATTAAGGCCAAATTGTGGAAATTTCAAATTCAGCATTTTAGCACATGGGGCGCCACATACACTCATAATTTAGAGCTGAATATTCAAGTTATTCTATGTAAATTATGTGTGACATAATATATATAACATGTGTAAAAAGTTTGAATTCAATCGGAGAAAAACCGTGTAATCGACAATAGTCAAAAATTCGGAACACGACAAATGGAACGTTTTTGGCATGACATAGAACATGTACCTGGACACTTTTTACATATTCAATACATTCTAAATTGTTCTATAAACATCAATTTAGGGCTGACTGGAATATACCATGTGTATAATTATTGTGCACTATTTTATAAAGTTTGCAAAAATAAAATTCAGCACATGCCAATCCTACATCACAGGCCTATATCAGCCTTGATGGAGCATATGTGGAGCTTAGTTGGCATCTTGATTGGCCAGGAATGAAGTATACAAGGTTGGTGAAATAAAGGAGGGAGCTACACAAGGTAATGTTTCAAACTATGTCACATTTGTGGCATATGCTGAAAATTCAACATGTGTAAAATAAGGCTGCCGATTTTTGAGTACTAAATGGTGACATATTTACTTATTTAAATTAAATGGATTGATTGGATGATAAAATGGAAATGTTTTGAATTTGTATTGAATAGTGCACATGCTGAAATTTTCAACATGTGTTAAGTGAGTGGCCGATTTTTGTGAAGTAAATGGTGATCAATGTGTCTTGTAAATTTTAGGGGATTGATTATGTGACTTATGGCAACATTTTAACCACTAATTGGAACATGTTTTTAAGTGATATTTTCAGATTTATACAGTCATTAAATGATGACAACTCTTATCCAATCAATGAGTGCCAAGCAAGGCCAAAATGATCATCCAATGAAGTGTTGCCAAGTAAGCAAGTGATTGTCACAATGATGCAAGATATTCTTCCAAGGACTTAAAAGATAATTTCCAAGGGGAAGAAAAGAAAATAGGGGGCGGCCACATTTCATAAAAAGGAGAGAAGAAGAGAAAATCAAAGACAAGACAAGTCTCACAAACTCTCTAGTGCAAAATGAGTTCATCATCTCCTTCTACCTTTCTTTCTTTCTTCTTTTCTCTAAAAGCTTATTGTATTCATATTCATACATATTGTATAGGCTTCATATAAACCACCATACAGGCTATATTGTTGTAAAAGATTGATCAAGGTGTGATCAATCTTTCATCCGCTCGGTGGTGGTATTCGTGATCATTGTGATTCTTTGTAAGGTTTGTAAAGGGTTGGAGTTGGTGTATAACTCCATCAAACCTGTGTGTTAAGGTGTTGTTTGTTGTTTTGTGATTAGTGATAACCGAGGAAGGTGTCCTCGAAGACTGGAGTA
The DNA here is from genome assembly GCA_036186865.1 of Eustoma russellianum. Classification (NCBI taxonomy): domain Eukaryota; kingdom Viridiplantae; phylum Streptophyta; class Magnoliopsida; order Gentianales; family Gentianaceae; genus Eustoma; species Eustoma russellianum. Next base: position 15,389,164 of record AP025049.1, read on the forward strand.
GGTTGATTCAACCGAACTAGTATAAAATTCCTTGTGTTCTTTACTTTTCAGCACTTACTTTCAGTTTCCAGCACAGTGCATCATTTTCATCACGATCTTAAAAATATCAAATGAATTTAAAAAATCACGAAACTCTCCAGAAACATAGCCACACATTTTAAGTATCATTTGGCGCAAATTTCAACCCTTTTGGACAAGTATAATTCATCCATACGTCAAAAGTTCTGAGACTAGTGCCGTCTGATTTTTAGTCTTGCAAAAGTTAAGACTTTGAACGTATTTGACTAACTTCTCAAAATAATTTTCCAAAACTGTTTTAACCCAATTAAATACACATAGTAAGGGGTTTGTCATTAAATATTCAGATCATTTGGAGCCACGGTTTAATCAAAATATATTTTTCAAGTCAAACTACCGTTTTTGGCAGATTTGCGCAATCTGACGACCAATGATTTTTGAAAGGGTTAAAGATTTAATTTTGATCTGAAATTTTTAGGAGATACTCAAAACATCTGAGATTAAAATCTCTAAATTCCAGAATTTTCGAAGACCTGTAACCTAGTTTTTAAAACGTTGCAAAACAGGTCCTGAAAACAGAAACTGTTTTTAGAAGTTGGGCTTTTGGATTAAAACAATTTTAAAAACCAAATTTTCCGCACTCACTATTCAACCCCCCTCCCCCCTTTAGTGGTTCCTTGAAGGTCCTACAAGTGGTATCAGAATACAGGCACACTCACAACCAAAAGATGCAACGGTCTAAGTGAGATGGCAACCATTAGCTTCAAAATCAAGCAGGAAGGTATGTCTAGTCAAAGGCCTCCTCTTTTTGATGGTGAGTCCTTTATTTAATGGAAGTTAAGAATGAAACTTTTTCTTATATCTATTGATATTGATCTATGGTCCATCATAAAGGACGATCCATTTGTTCCTTCAAAATTGTCTACTGTAGATGGAGTCACACTAGAAGTCGTTAAGCCACAACAAGAGTATACTAGTGATGACAAAAAGAGACTAAGCATGAATGCTAGAGCCATGCAATTACTTTTAAACGGGCTAAGTAAAAGTGAATCTAACTATGTGTATAATTGCTCTAGTGCTCAAGAAATGTGGAGAATTCTTGAGATGAAACACGAAGGGACTAGCCAAGTAAAGGAGTCCAAGATTAATGTGCTTATGTCTACACTTGAGTCCTTTAAGTTATTGCCAAATGAGTCTATTGTCGATATGAATCTACGCTTGACTAACATTTACAATTCTCTTGAGTCTCTTGGCAAAGCTTTCTCTATGCAGGAAAAGGTCAAAAAGGTACTACGAAGCCTTCCATCCGAATGGGACCTTGAAGTGACGGCTATAGAGGAAAGCAAGGAAACCAAATCAATAAAAAAGGAGGAACTAATTGGATCACTAAAGGTATATGAAAACAAACTCAGTATAAGGAAATTAGAATCAACGTCGAAACAAGGTAAAAGTATTGCTTTTAAATCAAATGAATATGTCTCTACTTCTTCCGATCACGTAGATGATAGTGATTCCGAATCATACAATGATGACTTAATACTATTTAGAATTGCACAAATTCACTAAAACTCTAGCAAAAGAAAAGAAGCGGTTAATTGAAGACAAGAAGTTGTTAGAATCTTCTAACACGAATCTTGTTTCTCAATTAAATGATTCTAAAGAAGAGTCGTCATGCATCATCAATGCATTTAAGTCAGAGATCTCATCATTGACCACGCATAATAATGAAATGAAATCCAAGATTTTAAATTTGAAATCAAGGAATACGGATTTAGAGAAAATGATGAAGCAATTTGACACGGGATCTAACATGCTGGATCGTATTATTTTATCACAAAAACATGACAGTGATAAAACCGGATTAGGATACATTGAGACAAACGAATCATCAATTAAACCAACCAAATTTGTTTTGTCTAAGAAGGTAGACACACCTAAGGCAAACATGGCTCCTAAGATGACGCAAAGACCCCCTCTCCCTTCACCTTCTTCTTCATATCATACAAAATATAATTATGTGCCGTATAGATATGAGAAGAAGCCAGTGATGCATACACGACATTTATTTCATACATCTAGATCCCGCACTATGCACACTAACACTAGAACATATAAAAAACGCACACCATATGATGCGCATAAAGGAATTCTCGGCCAAAGGCCTAATGTTTTCTCACCCCAAGTCTACTACATTGCTCCTTCATCTACATTCTTACCATTTTATAGACTGAGAAGGATCACCCAAGTATGGTCACCGAAAGCTACTTTTACTAAGAGGTGAATAACTAACTCGCAAGGACCCAAAATTAAAAGGGTACCTAAATCATTGTTGTACATTGCTGGGAACCCATACATTAAAAGACACATCCATCAAGTGGTTCCTTGACAGTGGTTTCTCGAGGCGCATGACGGGTGACCCGAGCTTGTTCACAAATTTGAAGAAGGTCACAAGAGGCGGATCTGTGACCTTTGGAGACAACAATGAAGGAAGAATCATCGGAAAAGGTACAATCGGAAGCCCAAGCACCCTTCAAATCTACAACATCTTTTTGGTAAGTAATCTATCCTATAATCTTCTTAGCATTTCACAGTTTATTGACAACGGCTTTGATGTGTGTTTTACTCATCCATATTGAAACATAATAAATAAAAATGGAGAAACAGTTTTAAAAGGAAAACGGGATGGAAATATTTTTACACTTTCTATGGATGACATGTTAAACACTAAGGTTAAGTGTTTTATATCAAATGAACCAAACTTTAATTTGTGGCATAGACGCTTAGGACACATCGGCATTTCTACACTTGAAAAACTTCAACGAAAGAACCTAATACGAGAGTTGCCTAAACTTGATTTAACAACTTTTAGTTGTGTGAATCTTGCATTAAAGGCAAACAAACACGCAAGTCACTTAAACCCAAAAATGAAATAAGCACGTCTAGAGTTTTGGAATTATTAAACATTGATTTGTTTTGTCCTAGTAAAACTACGAGTCTCGGTGGACATCATTATGCATGTGTTATCGTTGATGATTTTTCTCGCTATACTTGGACTTTGTTTCTTGTAAATAAAGATGATAGTGCCATTGAGATTGCGAAACTAATAAAACAACTTGAAAATCAATATGGTTTAAATGTGAAAAATATTAGAAGCGATAGAGGTGGTGAATTTAAAAACAAGGACATGATTGCATTTTGCAAAAAAAAAAGAAACAAACACGAGTTTTCGCCACCTAGAACTCAACAACTAAATGGAGTAGTAGAAAGAAAAAATAGGACATTACAAGAAATTGCTAGAACCATGTTGTGTAAAAATAAATTGCCTAGATTTTTGTGGGCGGAAGCCATAAATTGTGCATGCTATATTGTTAATCATTTGTCTATTAGAAAAGAAATAAATAAATTGCCTTATGAGATAGTAAATGATCGCATGCCTAAAATTGATTACTTTCGTGTGTTTGGTTGCAAATGCTTTGTTTTAAATACAAAAGGTAATTTAGATAAGTTTGAATCTAAATCAATTGAATGTATTTTTGTCGGATATTCTGTGAATTCAAAAGCTTATAGATGTTATGATCCCACCACTAGACAAATTTTAGAATCCATTCATGTGAAGTTTAATGAATTTGGTGAGGTTGAAAAAGATAAACAATACGACGATGATTTTGAATTAAAACCTGTGTTAGATGATGATGATGGCACGCATGATGAAGTAAACACACTAGAAATGCATGATCACTTAGGAATGCATGAGAACATAGAAAATAATCAACCAAGATGGCATAGGGATCACCCACACGATCTCATTATAGGAGACATCACTCACGGTGTGCGACCACGTAGAAGAATAAATCCGAAAGAAATAAACCAATTTCATGCTATGATATCCAAAATTGAACCTAAAAATGTGTTTGATGCTTTGAGTGATTCTTCTTGGATTGATGCTATGCATGATGAACTTAATCAATTCATAAGAAATGATGTATGAGATTTAGTGCCACGACCACAAGATAAGATTATAATAGGCACAAAGTGGGTGTTTAGAAATAAAATGAATGAAGAAGTAGAAGTTGTCAGAAACAAGGCTAGACTTGTAGCACAAGGATATAATCAAGAAGAAGGAATAGACTATGACAAAACATTTGCACTCGTAGCATGTTTAGAAGCCATACGACTTTTACTTGCTATTGCTTGCATGAAAGGTTTTAAACTTTATCAAATGGACGTGAAAAGTGCATTTTTAAATGGGTTTATACAAGAAGATGTATACGTGAAACAACCATCAGGTTTTGAAGATTTGAAGCACCCCGATCATGTGTACAAATTAAAGAAGGCACTATTTGGTTAAAGCAAGCACCTAGAGCGTGGTATGATTGTTTTGCTACCTTTCTTTTAGGAAATGGTTTTAAAAGAGACACGATACGTAGCACTCTATTTTTAAAACAAGATAAATCGGATTTACTAATCATTAAAATTTATGTTGATGACATCATTTTTGTCTCTACATCTCATAAACTTGTTGAAGATTTCGAAACATGCATGAAATCTGAATTTGAAATGTCTATGGTTGGTGAATTGAATTACTTTCTCGGCTTGCAAATTAAACAAACGAGTAAAGGTATAAATATAAGCCAAGTTAAATATATAAATGACATGATTAAAAAGTTCAATTTTGAGAATCTAAAACCGTCCCCCACCCCTATGGGCGTCACCACTAAATTAAATAAAGATGAACATGGAAAGGACTTTGATAATGGTTTATATAGGTCTATGATTGGTTCTTTGATCTATCTTACAACTAGTAGACCTGATATCATGTTCAGTGTATGTATGTGTGTACGTTTTCAAAGTCAACCTAAAGTGTCTCACTACAATGCTGTGAAAAGAATATTTCGATATATTAAGCACACACCCACTTTAGGCAGTTGGTATGATAAAGATTGTGAATTTAACTAGCATGCCTATACTAACGCAGATTATGGTGCATGTAAAATGGATAGAAAGAGCACAAGTGGCACTTTCCAATTTATAGGAAACTCACTAATTTCATGGTTTTCGAAAAAGCAAGCAAGTGTAGCCTTATCCACTACCGAAGCTAAATACATGGCACTTAGTCTTTAACTCATATTCATGAGTATATTCATTTCTTATATCATATGATATAAGTCATGGTGATGAAAAATTTAATACGACACGTTAAAAGGTTCTAAACCAAAAAATTTCATATCGGGCGAAACCCAAAACTTTGCAAACGTGTCACGTACTTGCCATAAATAGATGGCCAGACCCTACACTTCAAAAATGGCCACAACTTTCGTGGATTACATGGTATGTGCAGCCATAAAATCATTCCATGTTGGCACACACAAATCACCCCATATTAAGGCCAAATTGTGGAGATTCCAATTTCAATTTTGTCACGTGGTTTATGCGCCACTTTAATCAGCCTTATGAGCTGAATATTAAAGTTTAATTTATGTATATTATGTGTAACATAATATATATAACATGTGCAAAAAGTTGGAAATTAATTAGAGAAATTTCGGGTAATCGATAAACGTCGAAAATTCGGTTTTCTACGTACACGACACATGGAACATTTTTGGCATGGCATATAACATGTATCTAGACACTTTTTACATATTTCATACATCTCAAAGTGTTCTAGAAAATTCAATTAAGGGCTGATTGGAATATACCATGTGTGTATAATTAAATGTGTACTATTTTACAAAGTTTGCAAAAATAAAATTCAACACATGCACAAGTCATCTCAAACACCTATAACAGCCATGATGGAGCATATGTGGAGCTTTGTTGGCATCTTGATTGGCCAAGAATGAAGCATACAATATTGGTGTCATAAAGGAAGAAGCTACACAAGGCAACATTTCAAACTTATGCCACATTTGTAACACATGCTGAAAATTCAGCATGTGTGTTTAGTGCTGGCCGAATTTTGTCAATTAATGAGGCACATGTTGCTATCTTATATTATATGGATTAATTAAAGGATGTTATGGCAATATTTTGAATATGTTATGGAATTAAAATGGTGATATCTTTGAATATCACACATGCTGAAAATTTCAGCATGTTTGGGAATGTATATGGCCGATTTCTAGGCCTTGTTTGTGAACAATTCTTATTCCAAAAATGATAATAATGTCTTGTACTAAATGGTGATTGATTTCTTTGATTAAATCAAAGTAAACTTGGCAATATTTTGAATGAAATGCAAGTGTTACACATGCTGAAATTTCAGCATGTGCAAAAGGGTGTAATGGCCGAATTTTTATGGAAGAATGGAGAACATTGTCTTTCAAATTATGTGGGATTGATCGTGAGATAATTGGAAATGTTTTTATGATTATTTTGGCACATGTTTTAAGTGTTATTCTCAGGTTTATACAGTCATCAAATGATGACAACCTTCAACCAATCAATGAGTGCCAAGTAAGCAAGAGTTTAATGATCATCCAATGAGGAGATGCCAAGTAAGCAAATACATGTCACAATGATGCATACACTCTTCCAAGGACTTAGAAGATAATTATCAAGAGGAGAATAGCATCAAGGGGGGCGGCCAACATGTTAAAAGGAAAGGAAGAGAGCAAAACAAAAAAAACAAGAACAAGTCTTGCAATTTGAAAGATCAAAAACGTGTTCTAGCCTTCTCTTCTACACTCTCTTTCTTCCTTCTCTCTAAACGCCTATTGTACTTACATTCATATACTTGAATAGGCTTCATATAGTCCACCACATATTCTTTATCATTGTAAAAGATTGATCAAGGTGTGAACAATCTTGCACTTGCAAGGTGGTGGTGTTCGTGACAATTGTATTCTCATACAAGATCTGTAAAGGGTTGGAGTTGGTGTGTAACTCCATCAACCCTGTGGTAAGGTGTTCTTTGTGTTGTTTGTTTATTGCTAACCGAGGAAGGTGTCATCGAAGACTGCAGTAAGTTGTTTATAACCGAACCGGTATAAAATTCCTGGTGTTATTTACTTTCAGCACTTACTTTCAGTTTCAACACTGTGTATCATTTTTAATCACGTTTGTAAAAATAGTAAAAGAATTTCAAAAATTACAAAACTTTCTATAATCATATCCACACGTCTCAAGGTTCTTTTGGTGCAAGTTTCAACCCTTTTGGACAAGTATAAGTTATCCAAACGTCCAAAGTTCTGAGACTAGTGCAGTCTGCTTTTCAGGCTTGCAAAGGTTGAGACTTTGATCGTATTTGACTAACTTCCCAAAATAATTTTTCAAAACTGTTTCAACCAATTTAAATAAAACTAACAAGGGGTTACTCTTTAAATTTTCAGAGCATTTGGAGTTACGTACAAATAGGAATTAATTTTTCAAATCAGACTACCGTTTCTGGCAGATTTGCGCAATCTGACCACCAACGATTTTTCAAGGGGTTAGAGGTTGAATTTTAATCTGAAATTTTTAGGAGATACTCAGAACATCTGAGGCTAAGTTCACTCCAAATTGCAGAATTTTTGAAGACCTGCAACCCAGTTTTCAAAACGTTTTAAAACTGGTCCTGAAAACAGAAACTGGTTTCAGAAGTTGAGTTCTTGGTTTAAAACTATTTTAAAAACCACATTTTCTGCACCAACTATTAAACCCTCCCCCCCCCCTTATAGTGGTGCCCTGCAGATCCTACAAGTGGTATTAGAGCGCAGGTTCACTCACATCAAAGGGATCCAATGATCTAAGTGAGATGGTATCCACTAGCTATAACACCGTGCAAGAAGGAATGTCAACCATAAGGCCTCCTCTTTTCGACGGTGAGTCTTTCATTCAATGGAAATTAAGAATAAAACTTTTTCTTATGGCAATTGATATTGATCTTTGGTCAATTATAGAGGATGGTCCATTTGTTCCATCAAAATTATCCACTATAGATGGAGTCACACTAGAGGTCGCTAAGCCTAGACAAGAGTATACTAGTGATGATAAAAAGAGACTGAGCATGAATGCTAGGGCTATGCAATTACTTTTAAATGGACTAAGTAAAGGTGAATCTAGCTATGTTTCAAATTGTTCTAGTGCTCAAGAAATGTGGAGTATTCTTGCAATGAAACACGAAGGCACTAGCCAAGTAAAAGAGTCCAAGATCAACATGCTTATGTCCACACTCGAGTCATTTAAATTGTTGCCAAATGAATCTATCCTTGATATGGATCTTCGCTTGATTAACGTTTACAATTCTTTTGAGTCTTTTTGCAAAGCCTTTACTATGCAGGAAATGTTACAAAAGGTCTTGCGAAGCCTTCCATCCGAGTGGGACCCTAAAGTAACGGCTATAGAAGAAAGCAATGAAACTAAATTGATTAAGATGGAAGAACTAATTGGATCACTAAAGGTATATGAAAACAAACTCACTTTAAGACATTCTGAGTCTATTTCCAAAAAAATGATAAGGCTATAGCATTTAAATCAAATGAATACCTCGTAGATGATAGTGACATAGATTCCAATAATGAGGATTTAATCACGATGGCTAAAAGATTAAGAAAAATCTTGAGAAAATCGATTAAACATAAGTCTACCTCATCTAAGGATCATAAAAATAAAAATAAGGAAATAAAGTGTTATGAATGTGGACAACCTGGACACTTGTCATATGATTGTCCAAACAAGGACAAACAAATGAATAAATATCTTGACAAGGATCGGACAAAAACTAGACTCGTCTCAGAACCTAAACAAAGGAGAAGAGCCTTCAAAGCCTCCACTTGGAGCGACACATCCGACTCTGAGACTGATGATGATGCGCCCCGCACCTGGGCCTCGTCCGGATACGGTGCACCCGCCGTACTTCACTAAGGAGAGTACGAAGCGTCATGCATAGCATGCGAAAATCCATAGTCATAAATCATGGACTCCCATGCTAACATTCAACATGGTAGTAAAATTTAGGCAGAATTAAAACTTTTCAAATTAAACATGCATCACTAAATTACTAAGTTCCCAAAAGTCGTAATCCCACAAAATAACATAACTGAAATCCAGAGAGTCGAGACATAGTCATAATACAAAACGTCTTGGCAGCACAAAAGTCCTTAAGCTTAGCTCCCTTCATTCTCCTCGCCTATGGATAGGGTACCCTCGGCTCGTCCTCGATCTATTCTATCTTGGCATTATCTGGCTCTAGGGAAAAATAAAGTGTGAGTGATAAAAATCACCTAGCAAGAATACAATAAACTACCATGAAATACGTAAAGAATCATAACATGAATGTACTACCCCAAAATCCTCAAGGAATCATAATTCATACCTGATCTTAAATCCTGAGCTTGCTTGACGTTCGGCATAAGCATGTTTTTAGGTAATGCTACACCAATAATAACTTATAACCCTTAACTGTATCATGCAACATGCCCTCATAATCGTGAGTTATGCAAGATGCAATGCATGATGTCGTGTCATGTCAAAACATCATTTTGGTCCCATAAAGTAACATGTCGTAAAAATGGAGTGTCAGATCAATTAACCCCGGATCTGAGCGGGTCCAGAACAGATATCAGATCAATTAACCCCGGATCTGAACGGGTCCAGAACAGATATCAGATCAATTAACCCCGGATCTGAACGGGTCCAGAAAATATTATGTCATCAGACCAATTAACCCCGGGTCTGGAGTAGGGTTAGTCGCATGCTTGGCCGGGCAAAGGAATCATGAAGCTTTCTTTAAAAACATGGGACCGTAAAAACTTTTCATGCATAACGAAAACATAGTCGCTTATAAAACTTGCTTGCATAAGTAAAATCCATAAAACCAGTTTCATGATCATGAGTGATACATGTAGTGATATGCAATGCAAGTCATGACATGAATAATCGTAGGCATTCCTTATAACATGCTTGGTTTTAGAACAGAATATTTCCAGACATTTACTTCATATTCATGGGGCGGTTAAGCTAACCAAATGGATCCAATTCCATAATCTTTTGTCACAAATATGTTTGGTGGAATCTTAGATACATGTCGTAAAAATTTCAAATTATTTGAGTAACCATAAAGGGGCTTATTTAATTAATTTCCGAAATGGGTTAGGTGCTGAAACTGAACTGACCCATTTTACCAAAAATTCTATTGCGACAAATTCGTGATTCGGTTTTCAGAAATTCCAACTCTCACAAATCATAAACATGTGGAACAAGTATCCTACCGAAATTTAGCCTATCTTCACATTTCTAAGTCCCCTTTCTGAGTCTAGAAACTCGTTACTAAACTTCAGGTTGGTTCCAGTGATTTCAGTTGAGCAGTTTGACTAATTAATTCATTAAACATAATCCAGAACTTGTTTTACCAAAATTCCAGCTGGCGTGTTCACTTCACTCATAGTATTATCATCATGCCAAAAATCAGCTTTATTGGTCCTCTACAAGGTCCCTTTTCAAGCCATTCAAGACGTTGCACAATTCTGTCATGTTCCAGAATTTACAGTCTGAGCAGTCTCACCAATGATTTTATTAAAAATTAACCACAATTTATTTTACCAAAATTCCAAGTCTCATATCTTCTATACTCATGGGACTAGCTCTGTGCCAAAAACCAGATTGATTTAAGGTCCACAAGGTCCTCTTTTAATTCGTTGAAACCAATAATCAATTCTGCCCAGCTCCAGAATTTTCTACTAGAGCCGTTTTACCGCGTAATTTCTTAAAAATAATCCTTAGCTTATTTTAACAAATTTCTAACTCTCACTTGTGCTACATTCATAAGGCTAACTTTTTACCAAAAATTAGCTTCATTGAAGGTCCATAAGGTCGGTTCTTAAACCGTTTAAAATGTCATTCCATTCTGCCATATTCCAGTAGTTTGCTAGTTTGTCATCTATACAAGTCAAAAGTCCATGTTCACCTTCTACTCCATCCTTTAGGCCGAAACTTATGTGGTGCCTTAACCACATTTTACAACATATATTCAAGCATGCATTCACATTCAAGAGTCATCTTAGTCTAATCTTACCATCAATCTCATAAAGCTCCTATCTTTCACATGTATACTTTTCTTTAGGACCTTTCGTGTTACAATCATAAGTTAATCTTGTCTAGATCTACTTAGGTGAACCTTATTTCACTCTAGATCAGCCTCATTCCATAATGCATATAGGAAAAGACTCCATCTTTGAAGGAATAAATCACATGCAAGGCATTGTTCTTAGGGAATCACTAAGATATAGTCTTAAACTTAAGATATTCAACTAAAGATTAAATCTTAAGGACCTCTAAGCATTCAAGCCACTAACTCTTTAAATAAATCATGAGAGATCATTGTATACTTGCCTCTTCAAGCTAAAGCTCTTGTCTTTGCTTGGTTATGGAGTGAGTTCAGTTGAAATCCTTCTCCTTCTTCACCTTGAGCATACGGTTTTAAGGGAAATGGAAGGAAAAGATTAGTCTTTAGTCAATAGAGGAAATAGGGTATGTTTGAGGGCTAGAACATCTTACCAAAATGAGCTTGGAATGGAGATTCAAGCACTCCAGGGTATCACCTCCTAAGAAAGTTGATGGCTTTCACCTATTTGGACCTTGAATGTCACGGTTTTGATGTGAATGGAGGGAGTCAGGTTAGCTTCATTCTTCACCAAAATAAGAATTCACTTAAGGAAGCTTTGAACAAGACTTACCTAGATGTTTCTTGAGTCTTGAAGTTGAAGTTGAGCTCCTATTCTTCAAGATGAAGGGGCTGAAATATTTGTGGTGATGGGAGGAGGGAATTTTTGCTAAGTGTTGCTTGGCTTACTTGATGGTAGGTTCTAGATGAAGTGTAGTGAATTTAGTCTAGCAACATTTAAAAATCTAGGGGATAAGGGAGGCATGGCCGATTTTGGAGGGAGAAAATGGGGGTTAGGGCTTTCATGAGTGCTAATCAAGGTTAGGTTAGTAATAACCTTGGTTACTTTATTCCAACTATGGTTACTTTGGTGCTAACCCAAGTTACTTTATTAAATCATGGTTATCCTAACCTTGGTTCTAAGGAAAAAGTAACCATGGTAGGATTTAAAAATCCTCCATGGCTAGACATAAAGGGGGCGGTTTGGGTTGGGGTCTTTATGACCTCAACCATACTACCTCCTTCTTTAATGAGTTGTCTTACTTGTTCTTTAAATGCATGTCTATTTTGTGTTCTATTTAAAATTTCTAATAATGGATTGAAAAAGCAAGAGAATTCTAGAATCCTTTACATGTCTTGGCCGAATTTTGAGGCCTCTTGGGCAATTTGATTTTTCTTGTAATTTTAAATTCATGTACTATATTATTTTATTCATCTTATGTATTCCGAGATTAGCATATGTATGTGTACGTAATAGAATGTACAATGTGCATGTCACCTAAAACATGTATTAGTGTACATGTATCCGCGTAAGTAGGTGTATATATATATACACACATATATCGCATACACACCCATACATATATAATGGTATGCATCGTTCATATAACTCTATATTTCATGTATCACTTCAATAGTGTTTAAGTAAAGAGGGTTAAGTTGACTTATGTAACACGCGCTTAAAGGGATTGTTGCTTTCATTCCGTCTCTTATTCATAGTTTTCACGTACATGATCGTTGGAGTACAACAGATGATACGGAAGAACAAAATGCACAAGTATGCTTTACATCTAAGGCATCAAATGAGGTATCTTCCGACTCTGATTCCGATTCTGAATGTTCTTATGATGATTTATTTAGTCAATATTCAGAGTTGCATAAGTTCTCAAAGACTCTTGCAAAATAAAAGAATCGATTAATTGAAGACAAGAAATTGTTAGAATCTTCTAACAAAAATCTTGTGTCTCAATTAAACGATTCAAAAGAAGAGTCGTCCTGCATTATAAATTCATTAAAGTCTGAAATTTCATCATTGACATCCGAGAACACTGAACTGAAATCTGAGATTTCAAACTTGAAATCAATGTAGAGAAAATGGTGAAACAATTTGACACGGGAACAAACATGCTAGATTGCATTATTTTATCAAAAAACATGGCAGTGATACAACTGGATTATGATACAGTGAGACAAACGAAGCATCATCTAAACCATCCAAGTTTGTTTTGTCTAAGAAAGTAGACACATCAAAGGCATACGTAGCGCCTAAAATAACGCAAAAACCCCCTCTCCCCACATCTCGTCATATCTCTTCTTCATATCATATGAAGTATAATTTTGTGCCGTATAAATATGAGAAGAAGACTAGTACACCACTCATCTCATCTCATCGTGCTTCTTATCATACAAAGAGAAATCATGTGCCATATAGAAAGCCACTGATGCATATGCGACATTCATATCATAAAAATGCATATAGATCACGCCCCATGCATGCAAACCAAAATGCATATCAAAAACGAAAAGCAAACTATATCCATGATGGAATTCTTGGCCAAAGGCCAAATGCATTTGCCCAAAACGTATATTATGTTGCGTTTTCATCACCTTTCTCACCTTTTAGAAGACCTAGAAAGGTCACCCAAATTTGGGTACCAAAAGGGACATTCTCAAAGGGTTGAATAAATAACCCTAAAGAACACACTTTTAATATTATTCGAAATGCATGATTTTTTTCTTTACATGTGCTTTTGATTGACTTTCCAGAATAAAGGGGGAGAGAATGCATGATTTAAGGGGGGAGAGAAAAAGATTGATT
>AP025049.1:15402870-15421890 GCA_036186865.1 Eustoma russellianum
TATGTTATGGAATTAAAATGGTGATATCTTTGAATATCACACATGCTGAAAATTTCAGCATGTTTGGGAATGTATATGGCCGATTTCTAGGCCTTATTTGTGAACAATTCTTATTCCAAAAATGATAAGAATGTCTTGTACTAAATGGTGATTGATTTCTTTGATTAAATCAAAGTAAACTTGGCAATATTTTGAATGAAATGCAAGTGTTACACGTGCTGAAATTTCAGCATGTGCAAAAGGGTGTAATGGCCGAATTTTTATGGAAGAATGGAGAAAATTGTCCTTCCAAAATATGTGGGATTGATCGTGAGATAATTGAAAATGCTTTTATGATTATGTTGGCACATGTTTTAAGTGTTATTCTCAGGTTTATACAGTCATCAAATGATGACAAACCTTCAACCAATCAATGAGTGCCAAGTAAGCAAGAGTTTAATGATCATCCAATGAGGAGATGCCAAGTAAGCAAAGACATGTCGCAATGATGCATACAGACTTCCAAGGATTTAGAAGATAATTTTCAAGAGGAGAATAGCATCAAGGGGGACGGCCAACATGTTAAAAAGGAAGGGAAGAGAGCAAAACAAAAAAAACAAGAACAAGTCTTGCAATTTGAAAGATAAAAAACGTGTTCTAGCCTTCTCTTCTACACTCTCTTTCTTCCTTCTCTCTAAAAGCCTATTGTTCTTACATTCATATACTCGAATAGGCTTCATATAGTCCACCACATATTCTTTATCATTCTAAATGTTTGATCAAGGTGTGATCAATCTTGCACTTGCAAGGTGGTGGTGTTCGTGAAAATTGTATTCTCATACAATGTCTGTAAAGGGTTGGAGTTGGTGTGTAACTCCATCAACCCTGTGGTAAGGTGTTCTTTGTGTTGTGTTTTTAGTGCTAACCGAGTCCTCGAAGACTGGAGTAGGTTTTTTATAACCGACCAGTATAAAATTCATGGTGTTATTTAGTTTCAGCACTTACTTTCAGTTCAGCACTATGTATCGTTTGTAATCACGTTCGTAAAAATAGTAAACGAATTTCAAAAATTACAAAACTTTCCAGAATCATAGCCACACGTCTCAAGGTTCTTTTTGCGTAAGTTTCAACCCTTTTGGACAAGTTTAAGTCATCCAAACGTCCAAAGTTCTGAGATTAGTGCAGTCTGATTTTCAGGCTTGCAAAGGTGAGACTTTGATCGTATTTGACTAACTTCCAAAATAATTTTTCAAAACTGTTTCAAGCCATTAAATAAATTTAATAAGGGGTTAGTCTTTAAAGTTTCAGAGCATTTGAAGTTACGTACAATAGGAATTAATTTTTTAAATCAGACTACTGTTTTTGGTGGATTTACGCAATCTGACCACCAACAATTTTTCAAGGGGTTAGAGGTTGAATTTTAATCTAAAATTTTAGGAGATAATCAGAACATCTGAGGCTATGTTCACTCCCAATTTCAGAATTTGTGAAGACCTACAACCGAGTTTTCAAAACGTTTTAAAACTGGTCCTGAAAATAAAAACTGTTTTCAGAAGTTGAGTTCTTGGTTTAAAACTATTTTAAAAACCACATTTTTCCGGCACCAACTATTCAACCCCCCCTCTAGTGGTGCCTTCAGATCCTACAAATAGCCACACGTTTTGGGGTTCAGTTGGCACAAGTTTCAACCCTTTTAGACAAGTACAAGTCATCCAAACATCAAAAGTTTTGAGACTAGTGGCAGTCTGATTTTCAAGCTTGCAAAGGTTGAGACTTTGAACGTATTTGACTAACTTCCCAAATGAATTTTTCAAAACTTTTTCAACCCAATTAAATACACATAGTAAGGGGTTTGTCATTAAATTTTCAGATCAATTTGGAGCAACGGTTTAATCAGAATAAAATTTTCAAGTCCGACTACCGTTTCTGGTAGATTTGCGCAATCTGACCACCAACGATTTTTAAAAGGGTTAAAGGTTGAATTTTGATATAAAATTTTAGGAGATACTCAGAACATCTGAGACTAAGATCTCCCCAAATTATTGAATTTTTGAAGACCTGTAACCTAGTTTTTAAAACATTACAAAACAGGTCCCGAAAAAAGAAACTGGTTTTCAGAAGTTGGGTTTTTGGATTAAAATAATTTTAAAAACCAAATTTTCTGCACACACTATTCAACCCCCCCTTCTAGTGGTGCTTTGCAGGTCCTAGAAATAAAGAGAAGATGACAGGCCAGATGATTGCGCAACTACGGAGGGATTACCAACCCAGCAGGTCCTGTGAGTCCTTAGTATACAAAGACCACCACATTCAAAGGGTGAAGTAGCTAAACCAGTTGGATTACTTTAAAGAGGCAATCACTAAACCCAAGTCATTGCCTTGAAAAAGGCCGCCAATTTACAAAAGGCCAGGTGATGGCCAGGGGTGCGAGCTCCTCAACCCCAACATGAACATAGGATGATGGAATATCAGGGCTACAACAAGCCTCTCAAGAAACAAGGTTTGCTTGCTTTTTAATCATAAACATGACTCGTATGTCCTTGGTATATATTAGAGACCAAATTGAGTAGCTCAACATTGGCGCAATATGTGCATAACAATGTTTAGGCATTGGGAGCATGTACATAAATTTGACTCCCACCCTAGTAAAAGGATCCTCTTAGTATGGATTCCTAATTTTGTTAGATTAACGATCATTAGCATCAATGCACTAGCATATTTTGTCTTGTTGAGAGGCCTGGTCACTAGAGATTCTTTATATATGACTTTTATATATGATCTTAACAAGCTTGTAGACAAAAGACCTCGATGGGACTTGCTGGAGAGTCAATGTCATGGACTAGCCTCCCTTAAAGTGGTCCTTGGTGGCTTTAACTGTGTCTTTAATGAAGAAAGGCTAGCTGGATGGCCAGTTTCTCTTTATGAACTCAAAGAACAACTAAAATTGTTTCATGCATTTTGGCTTGGTTAAAGTATCATATACATATTGCACACATACTTGGGATGATGGCACCTTCAAGTCTAGGCTAAATCGTGTTATGGCCAACAACCATTTTGACTTTCCCTTGACAAAAGCCCATTCTATGTCAGGATGCCCTCTCAGATTGCTCTCCATGCCTTCTAATCCTACAAGAAAGAGGCATTAAAAAACCGTGTCTAACCCTTCATGTTTACAAGATATGGGCAGATCATAGCTCCTTCATCTCCTTAGTTGGGCAAAGCTGGGCCACCAACATAAGGGGCACAACAATTTGTCAACTATGCAAAAAATTGAAGTCCTACAAAGACCCTGATGCACACACATGCAAGACGTTAGATGTGTCCTAGACGTTATAGAGGTGTCTTAGTTATATTGCACTTCATGCAATGTATTTTGTGTGCTTTAGATTAGATGCATGTGATTGCTTTCATACACTCTATCTTGATCATTGTTATCTTATATGTATATTGTTTTTGTGTTTTAGAGTCGTTTTAAGGTCAAAAGAAGCATGGTTCAAGCAAGACAAAGTCAAAGCTGAAGTATCCAGAAGTTAAAACAGGATGACACAGTGCCAGTATTTGAGCCATGATCTCATCAACCACAGCTTGGATTCCATTAGCTCTAGTTAGAGCTTCAAGATAAGAGGTAAGCTACAGCTTTGGCGTTATGGACTTCTTCAGGAATGTCTTTATCAGCTCAAAAATTGCAAAGAAGATGAAGCTGCGGAATCAGCTGCCTACTTCAAAGACCACACCAGGAAGTGGCTAAAAGTTCAAACAACGTCATAATCTCCTTCCTCCCATCTCCAAATCAGATGATTCAAAAGCCAAAACTGAAATTTTAATTATCTACAACTTTCATGAAGTCAAGATTGGCTGAATCAGAATGAAAGTCACTAAACCAATGCAAAAAAAAACTGTTTGGAACATAGAAGCAGACAACTTGCAACCACTTGTCCAAATTAGCTTCAAATTTGACCCAATGAAAGCAGGGACCCAGGCTGCTTACGAGAACCATTAGAAGACTTCTTATGGAAGGTATTTGTCTGGTCCATCAGGGAGAAGAGCTCCAACCAATTCGCAAGAAGAATTCTCCTCGGCTGCAAAAAAATCTGCTACAATAGCAGAATGTTCTTCTCGACTTGAAGACTTACTTTTCTTCCACTTTTGTCCATTGTTCTTATTGTTTAATAGTAAATTCTTTACGTAATATTTTAGTATAGATCAGGCTTATAAACAGAAGTGTTACCTCATTGTAAAATCCAGATTTTTATGAAAATAGATTCAGCCAAAGGCTTTGAACCATGGTGTTTTGTTTATCCTTGAACCTAGGCTACGTTACATTCAAGACTTGAGCTATCTTGGATGTATTTTACTTATACTTGGGAGGGATAATGTCTAACAAGGTTAAATCTTGCTTTAAACATTTGAACTCATTTGTGGGGAGGATCACTAAACATCACGACCAAAATAGTCTAGCTTGAGCAAGGTGTTTTCAATTCCATTGTGCTTCTCATCCAAACTTATTGGGAAGGTTGTGTTGAGTTAAAGAAAGGTCCTCTCTTCATGTGCAATCCGTGCACATGCAAGACTTTATCGATGTGTCCTAGACGTTATAGATGTATCCTAGTTAGATTGCACTTCAGGCATAACATTTTGTATGTTTTAGATTAGATGCATATCATTGCTTTTCATACACTTCTATATTGATCACTATCATCTTGTATATATATTGTTTTGTGCTTTAAGTCGTTTTACGTCAAAAGAAGCATGGTTGAAGCAAGACAAAGAATAAGCTGAAATATCCAGAAGCTAAACAAGATGAAACAATGCATGTATTTCAGCTATATCTCATCAACCACAGATTGGATTCCTTTGGGTCTAGTTGGAGCTTTAAGATAAGAGGCTAAGATACAAATTTGATGCTATGGATATCTTTAGGAAATATCTTTATCAAGCTCAACAATCGCAAAGAAGATGAAGCTGCAGAATCAGCTTCTGCTTTAGGGACCACACCCAGAAGCAGTTGAAAGTTCAGCACATTATATATCGTTCCTCCCAGCTCCAAATGAGACGATTCAAAAGGCAAAACTAAAGTTCTTTTAATTATCTACGACTTTATTGAAGTTAAGATTTGCTGAATCAGAATGAAAGATACTAAACCAACGCAAAAAATTTTGGAACATAAAAGTAGACAACCAACTTGCACCACTTGTCCGAATCAGCCTCAGATTTGACCAAAAAGAAGCAGGAACCCCAAGCTGCTTACAAGGACCATTAGAAGACTTCTTAAGGAAGTTATTTGGCTGTTCCAGTCAGGGTGAAGAGCTTAAACAAACTTGCAAAAAGAATTCTCCTCGGCTGCACAAAATCTGCCACAACAGCTTAATGTTCTTCTCCACATGAAGACTTACTTTGCTTCCACTTTTGTCCATTGTTTTTATTAGTTAATATTTACGCCTTTATGTAATATTTTAATATGTATTAGGCTTAGAATGGAATAGTTACCTCGTTGTAAAATTCATATTTTTCTGAAAACATATTTTAGCCAAAAGCTTTTGAACCATCGTGTTCTTGGATTTATTTTTCTATACTTGGGAGGGTAATGTCTTAGCAGGGTTAATTCTTGCTTTGAAACATTTGAACTTTTGCGAGGAGGCTCACTAAACCTCTCTGAGGACATGGTCCAGGATAGAAGGCCATGGAGACATAAGATTAAGGTTAACGAGGTATAGGTCATATATAAGGACACTTTAGAGTATATTTATGGACATAGATAGGCATAGACACTATCTACGCTTTAAATTGACTTTTCACTTGGTTGTGTATGTTATACCGTTGTTTTACATTACATGTACATATACACGTGATGGGTATTTTAATATCGAAAGTCCTTTTTTGTATTTCTTGAATTTCCTCACTAACACACTAGCACAATATATCTATATTATCATGTCATTTTGCAGGTACATATAGAGCAGGGGGTCTCACTGGAAGCAGACTCCCTATCCCTTAGGATAGAGGTATTGTCTGCCTACCACTTACCCTCCCCAGACCCTAACGATAGCTTTGCTGTCATTGGGATATACTGGGTCCGGATGATGATGATGATGAGGAGGCTCACTAAACATCACGGCCAAAACAGTCCACCTTAGGCAAGGTGGTTTCAATCACATTGTGCTTTTCATCCAAGCTGATTGGGAAGGTTGGGTTTAGTTAAAGGAAGGTCCTATCATTGCGCACAACCCATGTATCTAGTGTTATCAGAGTGAAGGTTACACTTTAACTCACCTATATTTAAATTCTGTCAATTTTTGTTTGTTCTTTTTGTTCTCATCTCTAGTGTCATTCAATCTACCCTTAAGGAGATTGAGTGTGTTGGTTGTGTCTCATTTCAGTTTGCGACTTGTAAGTCAAAAAAAATTCTAGTAAAAGAACTGTTTGGTTAAGATTGAAACCAGAGATTCATCTTTTGCATAGAATACATTTTTTGCCCCATCTTTGCTACATTTATCAAGTTTGTTCCTACTGTTTTGCTATCATTTCTTGCTTCAAGAGGCTACCTTTTCTGGAAAAATGATGAGGCTCAAGAGCCTCCTTATGATACCCTTCACTGGGACCCTCCAAGAAAACACATACGGGTCCTTAACAAGAAGCCAAGCGAGACAACTAGGGTTTGATGTTTGGGCTTTCTTGGGAAGGCATATGCAAGAAGCGCCAACATATGGTGGGCACCATTGGATGCTCATCATTGAGGCTGTGATATGATTATCATTGAGTTTTAATGTATATTATAAGATGTAAGGGTTGGTGGGAGGGCAGGATGGCCATTTCATGCATGCACGCCATAGTTTTAAGTCTAGTCATTTGTTTTGTCTTTGTTTAGGTCTAGAGTAGCATATGGAGTATTCTAATGTGTTTGATGTACTATGTGTTTTGATGTACCAATGGCCATTTTTGAGTGTCTTTTTAGGAGCCAATACCATGTAAGGAAGTGCCATGGGAAAACCTGATTTTTAGGAGGACAGTCAGGACACCCGTTTGGTATGTTGGATGTACAAGTCGGAGGACAGTTCCAAACATGTTCAAACCACTTGATGATGTTAGACTAATTGATTTGGGACGACTTCAATGTTTTTCACTTTTCCTAATTTAGGCTACAAGATGGTCCAAAGTCAGCTTAATGATTGAAGTTCAAGTTTGGAAAGTACTAAGCCCACTGGATTGGTACCCGACATTTGACAGATGATATCTATGCGCAGAAGAGCCCAAATGAGGTGATTCAAGAGCCCAAATTCAATGTAATTTCATGATATACATATTTTCTGAAGAGACAAAAAGTGAATTTGGATTGTACAAGTGTGTAGAAGTCAGTAACCGACATGGTGTCTTCAAGACAAAATTTTATGGATTCGATTTCAAACTCTTTTCTTGATTAGTTTTGTTACTTCCCTAGGTAGAATCAATGTTGATTGATGGGATATATTCTGATTATCTTGATTGATTTTATTATCTTGTAGAATTAGCAAATAATGGCCATATAAGAAGAGAATCACCATCATGTAAAACAGTTTCAATTTTCATAATTCCAGCATATTTTCGGCCAGCTTTGTGCCTTTCTTCCATTTGAGAGTTTGTGTGTTTTCTTTGGTTATACAATAATAAATCAAAGCTTTATCCAATTCAAGGTTTGAGAAACTCTTGTTGGTGGCCACAGTCTATGGAAAAGGAACAACTGGGTAGATTGGACGGCTGAATTTCTCAGCACCAAACATTTTCAGCGCCATTGAGGATAAAGGCGGTGCCTTGCGCCATTGTTCAACCTTAACCGACGGTTGAAGGCTTGGGAGAGTTGAAGGAAGGGTCCTACACACATACATATGTGTCTCAAACATGTATGAATTTTGTATCAAAGCAAAGATTCTTCCTTTTAACTCACATATCTCTCTTTTGTGTCTTCTTTCATTTCTTGAACCACAACATACACCCCAAGGTCTACCCCATCATTTCTTCCCTTTGTCTTTCTTTGTTCTCCTCCATATCTTACACCTCATATCTGATCATATAAAAACCGATTATAAGAAAAAAGAAGAGTTCTTTCTTGAGAAACAAGTGCAAAACTGAGGCCTTTGCAGTGAAGGTTGCATCTTTGCCTTGCTTCTATCATTCTTGCATCAAAGCATGAATCTTGCACACTTAACTTATGGTTTTTCATGCTATTTAGGATTAAAGTCTCAGCTTTTATATAGAACATGACCATACACAAATCGGTTCCTTGGGTCACACATATATTTTGTTGCTAACAAAGCTTTTAGTTGATCTTAGACTTGTGTCACATTGGTTGCATTGTTTGATTGGTTTTTGTTGCAATTCTTGTGTATCCAAGGCTGATCCTACTCCATATAATACACAGCATGGACCATTACACCAAAAGACATCATCTTACAAACTACACCAAGCCACAAAAGGCCTAATCTTAGAGACAAAAACCCTGTTTTGGCCGTTTCACCAAAACAGCCAAAAAGGTACTTTTTTCTGCCTTGAAACACAAGAAGGGCCATCAAAAACCATAAATCAAGCACAAAAAATTGTGATATATTTTTTTCCTTGTTGTACAAAAGACAAAAATTCCTCGGACAGGACACACCACAACAAAATCCAAGACCAAGGGCAAAACACAAGTTGGTACAAATTGTTTGGCAAAGAGCATGAAGTTGTTGATATATTTTGGTGCATCTCAAGTTCCATTATCATACCACAAACCGAGATATCCAATACCTCAACACCCTACTAATTCATTGTTTTATTCTGGATACTTGATAGTTGTAATAAAATCAACAACTTTGTAATTGATTTGCATAAGGCTAGGGTTAGCTAAAGATTGCACATGGCAACCCCTTAGCTTTCTTTGGCTCAGATCTTGAAATAAGTTTTGGTCTATTTTCATTGAATCTTAGTGGTTAAGTGTTAAAGTTGTCTTATTTTGTAACTTGAAATCATTGCATTCGAAAGTACTGAATTAGTTTGACTTGGCCCTCAAGAAAAGGTGTTTGCATCTTAAAATTGTGTTCATCACTTAGATTACTTGCTTTGGATTGTATCTAGCTCAAGATTGTCCAATGATTCATAATTGTTAGGGTTAAAGTGAGCTAAACACACCAAAAACTGTTTTGTATTTTATCGCTAACGTAACGAAATCTCTTTTGTCTGTTAGTTTTCCTTTTCTTGTCCTTCTTTATTTAATCTCAGGTGAAATTATGTCGTCAACTAACGCCGTAGCTGTGGAGACAAGGGCTGAAGCATCCCTCGAAAAGGTGTTGGAGAAATCACATGAAATCTCCAAGAAAGTGGAGAAGTATGATAGGAGAACATTCAACCAATAATCAGCCCAAACACACCCACAAAGTCACGGACAGACTTCACATGGAGGTGATGCAAGAGGTTCCATAGCCATGGGAAGTAGAGGAATAGTGGATCGAGGCAAAGCGCATATGAGACATCGTGGGCCTAGGGAAGAATATACATTGCAGGATTATTACGAGGAAGTGATGGATGAGGCGCAAGCATGGCACCAAGGCCGTGCGCAAGGAAGGGGAGTGCCACCCCATGAAGATGAGTTCCTTAAGACCAAGATGAACATCCCTTCATTTTAAGGCAAGAGTGACCCCGAAAAAGACCTTGAGTGGGAGAGGAAAGTTGACCTCATCTAGTAATGCACAACTACTACGAATGGCAGAAGGTACAGTATGCTAGCATTGAGTTTATGGAATATGCATTGATTTGGTGGTATCAATTCAAAATATAGAAGAACAACCATGAGAGATCCTATTTTCACTTGGGATGAGATGAAATTTGAAATGAAAAAAAAAATTATTCCTGAATCATATAAGAGAACCCTACATCAAAAATTGCAAGGACTCACCCACGGAGCTAAGAGTGTCGATGAGTATTTTAAGGAGCTTGAAATGTTGATGATAAGAACCAACACCCTAGAACCCGAGGAGGCTACCATGGTACAGTTTCTAGAAGGTTTGAATAGGGAAATTGGCTTCTAGCTTGAGCTCACAAACTATATGGATCTGAACTCTATGGTAAATAAAGCTCAAAGGATCGAGAGACAATTAAAGGTACGTTCTTCTTCTAGTGGTTTTGGCTTTAGAACTAATGTTTCTCCTTCTACTAACTTGTAGCCTAGGTCAAACCCTAGTGGAGGGAGTATACGACCAACCACAACCACATCCAACCGAGGTCCAAGCCAAGCTCCATGCAAGACGAACCCTTCTCAAGCAAGTGGTGAGAAAGGAAGGGTTAGGGTAGGAAAGAACAAAGTAGGAAACCTTACCGCTAGATTTAGGGATATCCAATGCTTAAAATGTAATGGCAAGGGCATTATGCTCAAGAGTTTCCTAACCCCAAAAAGGTCATGTACTTAGAAGAGACGCAAGAGTACATAATGATGAGAGTGAGGAAGTAAAACCAAAGCTTGAGGAGGAAGAAGAAGAATAAGTAAGTGAAAAAGAGATCAAAGAAGAACAGGGAGCTTACAAGGACTTCCTAGTGGTTAGAAAGATCTTGAGCGCTCACGTGAACGAAGAAGAGGAAGCTCTAAAAAGAGAAAACACTTTCCACATCCACTACACGGTGAAAGGTAAGTGTTATACTTTAATTATTGATAGTGGATCTTGTGCTGATGTTGCTTGCATAGAACTTGTTAGAAAACTTGAATTACCTTTGATTGTTCAACCCCCCACCCTATACACTATCTTGGTTAAACGATTGTGGTGAGTAAAGCATTTCTAAACAAGTTTTGCTATCTTTTTCTATTGGTGGTTACAAAGATGAGATTTTGTGTGATGTTGCACCTATGCATGCTAGTCATATTATTCTAGGTAGACACTGGCAATTTGATAAGCATGTGACATATGATGGTCGTCTTAATGCTTATTCATTAAAGTTTAATAACAAGCTGTTTAAACTTCATGCATTACAACCTCACAAAGTTTTTGAAGATCATCAAATGAGAAACAAATCTCAAAGTGACCTAAAGGAAAGAGGGGCTGACAAGAGGTTCTTGGAGGACTTCAAAAAAGAAAGAAGGAGCCCATGAGAGTGCTCCAAGGCCACGGCCAAGGGCACCAAGCCCTCGGTTAAGGTTCCCACACCCCCATCCCCTTCACTTTTTTCACATCCATCCACTAAACACACCTTCTTTGCAAAACCTAGTTAAGTTACTCATGCATTGCATTCCAATAAGGTTGTTTATGTGTTATTGTTTAAAGATAGCATTGACTACCTGTTTTCTAGGGATGACTTACCATCTTCTTTGCCTAGTGGTGTTGTGACCTTATTAGAGGAGTACTCTGATTTGTTTTTGGAAGAAGAACCCTTAGGATTACCCCCTTTGAGAGGCATCAAACACCAAATAGACTTTATTCCAGGAGCTACACTTCCTAATAGGCCGGCTTATAGGGCCAACCCTGAGGAAATGAAAGAGATCTAGAGGCAAGTATAGGAACTTTTAAACAAGGGCAAGGTGAGAGAGTGCATAAGCCCTTGTGCTGTACCAGTGATAGTAGTTCCTAAGAAAGATGGAAGGTGAAGGATGTGTGTGGATTGTAGAGCCACTAACAAAATCATAATGAAATATAGGTATCCTATCCTTAGACTCGATGATATGCTTGACATGTTACATGGTGCTAAGTACTTTAATATGATTGATCTTAAAAGTGGCTACTTTCAAGTGAGAATTAAGGAAGGAGATGAGTGGAAGACCGCTTTCAAAACAAAATTCGGGTTGTATGAGTAATTAGTGATGCCTTGTGGGCCAACTCTGGCACCTATAACATTCATGAGGTTGATGAATGAAGTTTGAGAGCTTTCATTGGCAAGTTTGTAGTGGTGTACTTTGATGACATTTTGATCTATTCTAAGAACTCGTTTGACCATCTTGACCATCTAAAAGCTGTTTTTGACACGTTAAGGAAACAAAAACTATATGCCAACCTTAAAAGTGTTCCTTTTGCATGGAAAAGGTTGTGTTCCTTGGATTTGTTGTGACTGCTTCAATGATAGAAATGGACCAAGAGAAGGTGAGGTCCATCATAGAGTGGCCCATGCCCAAAACTGTGGGAGAGGTTAGGAGTTTCCATGGTCTGCAAGCTTCTATAGGCGTTTTGTGAAGGATTTCTCAACAATAGCTGCAGCATTACACGAAATTGTTAAGAATTATGTTGGGTTTCATTGGGGAGAAGCTCAAGAAAAGGCCTTTGAATAACTGAAAGTAAGACTCATCTCAGCCCCTATCTTAAGATTGCCTAACTTTGATGAAACTTTTGAGATTGAGTGCGATGCTAGTGGGGTTAGGATAGGTGTCGTTCTTACATAAGGGAAAAAGCTTATTGCATACTTTAGTGAGAAGTCGAATGGTGTGTGATTGAATTATTCTACTTATGACAAAGAATTGCATGCATTAGTGAGATCTTTGCAAACTTGGCAACATTACTTGCAACCTAAGGAAATGTGATCCACACTGATCATAAAAGCCTTAAGTATCTTAAAGGCCAAGGCAAATTGAATAAGAGGCATGCGAAACGGGTAGATTTTATTGAGCAATTTCTTCATGTCATTGGATACAAGAAAGGTAA
Source organism: Eustoma russellianum (assembly GCA_036186865.1). Lineage (NCBI taxonomy): Eukaryota > Viridiplantae > Streptophyta > Magnoliopsida > Gentianales > Gentianaceae > Eustoma > Eustoma russellianum. The sequence goes on from AP025049.1 coordinate 15,415,473, forward strand.
GGATAACATTGTAACTGATGCATTGTCTAGGAGGTACACCTTGATCACTAAGTTTCTTCTCATTTTCATGGTTTTGAGCACGTTAATGAGTTGTGTAAGGAAGATACTGATTTTGGATCCATTTATAATGCATGTCTTGAGTCACCCTTTGGTAAGTTTTATTTGCATGATGGATATCTGTTTAGGGCATAACGGTTGGGCATACCAAAAGGGTCTATGAGTGAATTGCTCGTGAGAGAGGCTCATGGTGGCGGCCTAATGGGACACTTTAGGGTTTTTTCAGACTTTGGAAATGCTAAAGGAACAATTATTTTGGCCTCATATGTGAGTGGACGTTGAGATAGTTTGTGAGAGTTGTATTACATGTAAGCAAGCAAAGTCAACCACACACCCTCATGGACATTATACTGCTCGAGCCGTACCTTCATCCCATGGGTAGACTTGTCTATGGACTTTGCCTTAGGCTTGCCTAGGTTCCAAAGTTGGAAGGATAATATGTTTGTCATCATAGATAGATTCTCTGAGATAGCACACTTCATTGCATGCAAGAAAGCTGATGATGCTTCCCATGTTTCACACTTGTTTTTCAAAGAGATTGTACGTTCGCATGGTATGTCAAGAACGATTGTGAGTGATAGGGATACCATGTTTTTGAGTCATTTTTGGATAGTCTTTGGGGAAACCTTGGTGCTAAACTTTTGTTTTCTACCATAGCCCATCCTCAAACTGATGGAGAAACTAAGGTTGTTAGTAGAACTTTATCACAATTGTTGTGTGCATTAAGAATCTTAAAAAATTGGGAAGAATGTTTACATCATATTGAGTTTTCATATAATAGGGATACGCATAGTGATACGATCTTGGATCGTATGGAAATGACGATCGCTTCTTTCAACTCCAAAAGACACCTTTGATCACCCTTGCGTGGGACAATGGCGCAAACACCACCTTCTTGGACAAGAGAAATCAACAATGTCTACGTTGAGCAATTCGAATCTCCCAATCCAACACGTCGTTCCGTATCCTTGGATTGTGATTCACCAACTAGGTTTGCTCAAACCTTGATTGGATCTAGCTTTGATTTTAATTTGTAAAAACCAAAGGAAAACACAAAACATAAGCAACACACGGTTGCAAGAAACTGAAATTTGTTATTCTCCAAAATTCTGACAAAAAAACTGTCCAGCCGTTTTTTCCTCTTGACCTCATATATTACTATATTTTGATACTCCTAAAATTTAACTAATCAATCAAATCCTTAGATCACTACCTATCAAGCTAAATCAAGTTTACACAAAAGATAAGTCAAAGCTAATCAAGGAAAAATTACATAACTCAAATCCCTAAAATTTCGTACTGGAATTATACCTTGTCGGTTACTGGCTTATAGCCGCTTCTAGACGCCAAATTAGGGCTTGCCCTCCTCAGACAAATTGTAGATCATGAAATCTCCTTGAATTTTGGCATTTGAATCACCTCATTTGGACTCTTCTTGATAGAGATACGGGCCTCCAAAGATTAGGTATCCATCCAGTGATCTTCAGTACTTTCCATTCTGGACTCCCAAGTTGCACCTGATTTCGGTCTATCTTGTAGCACGAATTAGCAAAAGTGTAAAACATAAAAAGCGTCACAAATTGAGTTATCTGAAATCTCCAAGTGGTGTGAACCTATTTGGATCCGTACTCCGACCTAGGCGTCCAAAATACCGACTGGTGTCCGGCTGCCTTCCTGAAAAATAGGGACTCTTCAAGCCACTTTCCTTATTTAGCCTTGCCTCCTTAGAAAACACTCAAACACAGCCATTAGCACTAGAAACACATATTAAAAGACGCTATAAAATATGCTAGACCCAAAACAATGACAACTCAAACAACTAGACTCGATACTACGACGACAACGTGTGAAATGACCATCCTGCCCTCCCACCAACCCTTACATCAATAGACTCAAGGATAATCAAGTCACGGCCTCAATGATGAGCATCCAATGCTGCTCACCATGTGTTGGCATCTCTTGCGCATGCCTTGTCAAGAAAGCCCCAATGTCAAAACCTAGTCGTCTCGCTTGGCTTCTTGTAAAAGGACCCCTATGTGTCTCGTTGGAGGGTCCTTGTGCAAGATTATCACGAGGAGGCTCTTGAGCCTCATCAACCCCCCTCCTCAAAAGGATTCAACCTCGAATCAAAGTCATCAAAATGCTCAAAAGGAGTAAGATCGCTAACATTAAAAGTGTGAGAGATAGAACCATACCTGTCTGGTGGAAGATCGAGAACATAAGCATTTTCACCAACCTTTTGGATGACCTTGAAATGTCCATCTCCCCTTGGCATGAGCTTGGACTTCCTCTCGGTAGGAAACCTAGCTTTTCGCAAATGCAACCAAACAAGATCACCAGGAACAAAAGAAACATGTTTTCGATTTTTATTAGCCTTCCTAGCATATTGTTCATTTTTACGCTCAAGTTGCAATTTGACATTAGCATGCAATTTCTTAATCATTTCAGCTATTTTCTTACCATCAAGACTAGCACGTTCATTTACAGGAAAGGGAAGTAAATCAAGTGGGGAATGGGGATTGAAACCATAAACAATCTCAAAAGGTGAATACAACGACCCACAATGCACTGTCCGGTTATATGCAAATTCAACATGAGGTAAGCGTTCTTCCCAATGTCTAAGATTCTGTTTGATCAATGCACGCAATAATTGTGGTAAAGTCCTATTAACTACGCCGTCAGTTTGAGGATGGGCCGTGGTAGAAAACAAAAGTTTAGTACCAAGCTTGCCCCAAAGGACTCTCCAAAAATGACTCAAAAACTTAGTATCCCTATCACTCACGATTGTGCAAGGCATACCATGCAAACGGACAACTTCTTTGAAGAACAAGTGTGCAATCATGGGAAGAATCATCGGCTTTCTTGCACGCAATAAAGTGTGCTGTTGTACCCCAACAATCATGTACATGAAAACTATGAATATGAGACGGAATGAAAGCGACAATTTCTTTTAGCGCGTGTTACTTAAGTCAACTTACCCCTCTTTACTTAATTATTATTGAGGTGTTACCAAGGCAATTTAAATAAGGAAACTTCAAGAAAGTCATACATGAAATATAGAGTTATATGAACCATACATACCAATATATATATATGTGTGCGTATATATGATACATGTGTATAGAATAATACCTACATGCGTGTACATAGGAGGATATATATACATTTACATAAGTACACCTAGGCGTGTATATATATATATATATATATATATATATATATATATATATATATATGTATACATACATACGCAAGATGCCCAAGAGGCCCCAAAATTCGGCCAAGGCATGAAGGGGATTCTAGAATTCTCTTGATTTTCAATCCATTAATAGGAAATTAAAATAGCTAAATAAATAGAAAACAAAATAGACATGCATTTAAGGAACAAGTAAGACAACTCATTAAAGAGGGAAGTAGCATGGTTGAGGTCATTAAAGACCTCAACCCAACCGGCCATAATGCCTAAATTAACCATGGAGGATTTCAAAACCTACCATGGTTACTTTTTCTTAAACCAAGGTTAAGATAACCATGATTTGATAAAGTAACTTGGGTTAGCCCAAAAATAACCATAGTTGGAATAAAGTAACCAAGGTTATACTAACTTAACCTTGATTAGCACTCATGGAAACCCTAACCTCCATATTATCTGTTGTACCCCAACAACATTTACTTGAAAACTAAGAATAAGTGACGGAATAGAAGCGATAATTTCTTTAAAGCGCGTGTTACTTAACACTCTTTATTTAAATACTTTTGAAATGTTACTAAATAATTAAATAAGGGGATTTCAAGAAAGTGATACATGAAATATAGGAACAATACATACCACTATATATGTATGTGCGTGTATATGATATATGCGTATGAAATGTATACGTACCTACATCCGTATACATAGAAAGGTATATATATCTAATGCATGTACGTTTAGGCGTGCATATATATATTATCATGCACGTGCATATATATGTGTGTACATAAAAAGGGAGTATATGCAATATGTACACATAGGTGTGTATATATGTGTATATATGCGGATACATGTACACTGATATATGTTTAAGAGACTTACATATTGTACATCCTACAATATACATACATATGATAATCATGGAAAACAATAAAATAAAGAAAATGAAAACAAGCATGAACTATAAGGTATAAGAAATACCCAATACAAAAAAAAAACCCAAGGAATTCGGTCACCAAGGAGTTCAAGAAGGCTCCTTGGTCTTAACCCTCTTAAGATGTCTTAAATTTAAAGAATACAATAATGAGAAGCATGCATGAGACAAGACAAAATAAAATATTAAGCATGCAAAGATAAGAGACCAAAAGGAGGGTCAAATGTAAGACCCAAGAAAAGTTCCTTTCTTTTAAGCACCCACATGAGGACCCTTGTCCCCCTTAGCCACCCCTAAACTGTTGGTTTTCCCTCTCCCATCCCCCACAAAGATTTATTCTAAAACAACCTAGAAGCTTCATTATACTACATCTTAAACTCTCTCTAGAAGACAAGTCAAGAAAGAACCTTTGGTCTACTCTTCACCTTCCTTCCAACTCATGCTATACGTCCCTCTTCATCCTTGAAGGCTAGAAGATCTCCTTCAAGTTCCATCTTAAATCCAAGAAGTGTATAGGTAAGTTTCTTCTAAGTCTATTAAGTAACTTCTTCATGAAAAGATAATGAAGCTCATATTAGTGCCCCTTTTTCTTGTGGAAATCGTGACCCCCAAGAGGTCACTAGGTGAAGATTTTTAAACTACCAAGAGGGATTAGCTTCTTTGTGAGGAGAATTCATCTCAACCTCCATTCAAAGATTCAAGTTGGTAAGAAAACCTAAACTCAAAATAGCCTCATTTTCATCATGGAAATAACAACTAACATTCTCCTCTTCTTCATCATCCCAACCGTGTGCTCAAGGGTGTAGGAGGAGAAGGATTCCAACTCAACTCACTCCATAACCAAGCAAAGACAAGAGCTTTAGCTTGAAGAGGCAAGTATACAATGATCTCTCATGATTTACTTAAAGAGTTAGTGACTTGAATGACTAGAGGTTCTTAAGATTTAATCTTTAGTTGAATATCCTAAGTTGAGATTATATCTTATAGATTTCTTAAGAACAATGCATTGCATGTGGCTTATTCTCTCAAAGATGGAATCTTTTATTACATGCATTTAGTTACAAGGCTGTTTTGAGATGATTCAAGGTGTAAGTGGTAATCAATAATATATCTCATAAGAACAAGATGAATGGTGGACCTTTGATTTGAACCAATGACAAGATATCAAACTACTGGAGCTAGGCAGAATGGGATGGCATCTTCAACGGCCTAAGAACTGACCTTACAGACCTTCAATGAAGTTAATTTTTGGTACCAAGTTAGCCTTATGAGTGTAGCACAAGTGAGAGTTGGAATTTTGTTAAAATAAGTTACAGATTATTTTTAATAAAATATTTAGTAGAACTGCTCCAGTTTGAAATTCTGGAGCTAGGCAGAATGGAGCACTAATTTCAACGGCTCAAAACCGGACCTTTTAGACCTTCAATAAATCTGGTTTTTGGCAGAGAGCTAGCCCCATGTGTATAGCAGAGCCGAGAGTTGGAATTTTGGTAAACTAAGTTATGGTTAATTTTTAATAAAATAATTGGTGAGACTGCTCAGGCTGTAAATTCTGGAACATGACAGAATGGAGTAGCGTTTTGAATGGCTTGAAAAGAGATCTTGTAGATGTTCAATAAAACTGATTTTCGGTGTGGGTACAGACTTTTGTGTATGGAAAATGTGAAAGTTAGAATTTTAGTAAAAGGAGTTGTGGAATATTTTTAATAAAGATTTGGTAAAGCTGCTCAGACTGAAAAGCCTGGAACTGGGCAGAACTGCATCTCTTTTTGATTGACTCGAAAAAGGACCTTGTAGTGGTTCAATAAAGCTGATTTTTGGCATGATAATAATACCAAGTGTGCAGTGAGTACTCCAGCTAGAATCATGGTAAAAAAAGTTGTGGATTAATTTTAATGATTTAATTGGTAACACTGCTCAATGGAAAGTACTGGGACAGAGCAGAAATTAAGTAACGAGTTAATGGACTCAAAAATGAATCTTAGGGACATGCAAATGATCTAGTTTTTGGTAGGATGCTAGTCTTACATGTTTATGACATGTATGAGTTAGAATTTTGTTAAAATAGGTTAAGGATTATTTTTAAGAAATCATGCGGTAAAACTGCTCCAGTAGAAAATTCTGGTGCTGAGCAGAATTGACCACTGACTTCAACGAATTAAAATAGGACATTGTCGACCTTCAATAAATCTAACTTTTGGCACAAACATAGCCCCATGAGTTTAGTAGAGATG
>AP025049.1:15445728-15466400 GCA_036186865.1 Eustoma russellianum
AGTACGATGACATCGTGTGAAATGACCATCCTGCCCTCCCACCAACCCTTACATCAATTGACTCAAGGATAATCAAGTCACGGCCTCAATGATGAGCACCCAATGTTTCCCACCATGTGTTGGCATCTCTTGTGCATGCTTTGTCAAGAAAACCCCAGTGTCAAAACCTAGTCGTCTCGCTTGGCTTCTTGTAAAGGGACCCCTATGTGTCTCGTTGGAGGGTCCTTGTGCAAGATTATCACGAGGAGGCTCTTGAGCCTCATCACATAGTGGTTCTTTGTATTCACCTTTTTAGGTTGTCTATGGTTTCAACCCCCATTCCCCATTTGATTGATCCCTATTCTTGTAAATGAACGTACTAGTCTTGAAGGTGAGAACAAAGCTGACTTGATTAAACGATTGCATGCTAAAGTTAGATTGTAACTTGAATGAAAAAAATGAACAATATGCTAGGATGGCTAATAAAAATAGAAAACATGTTTCTTTTGTTCATGGTGATCTTGTTTAGTTGCATTTCAGAAAAGCTAGGTTTCCTATGGAGAGGAAGTCCAACCTTATGCCTATGGGAGATGGACCTTTCAAGGTCATACAAAAGCTTGGTGATAATGCTTATGTGCTTGATCTTCCACAAGACAGGTATGGTTCTAATTCATACACTTTTAATATTAGTGATCTTACCCCTTTTGAGCATTTTTGATGATTATGATTCGAGGTCAAATCCTTTTGAAGAGGGGGGATTGATGAGGCTCAAGAGCCTCCTCATAATGAACTTGCACAAGGACCCTCCAAGAAGACACATACGGTTCTCTTAACAAGAAGCCAAGCGAGATAACTAGGGTTTGATGTTGGGGCTTTCTTGAGAAGGCACGTGCAAGAAGTGCCAACACATTGTGGGCAGCGTTGGGTGCTCATCATTGAGTCTATGATTGGATTATCATTGAGTTTTAATGCATATTATAAGATGTAAGGATTGGTGGGAGGGCAGGATGGTCATTCATTCATACGCGTCATAGTTTTGAGTCTAGTCATTTGTTTTGTCTTTGTTTAGGATTAATGTAGCATATGGAGTCTTTTATTATGTGTTTGATGTACTAATGGCCATTGTTGAGTGTCTTTGTAGGAACCAAAACCAATTAAGGAAAGTGCCATAGGGAAACCCTAATTTTTAGGAGGACAGTCAAGACATCCAATTTGTAGTTTGGACGTACAAGTCGGAGGACAGGTCCAAACATGTTCAAACTACACGGAGATGTTCGAATACTCAATTTGGGACATCTTTCATGTTTTGTACTTTTTCAAATTCAGGCTACAAGATGGTCCAAAATTATCTTAAAGATTGTAGTCCATGTTTTGAAAGTACTGAAGCCCACTGGATTGATATCCAACTTTTTGGCGGATGATCTCTCATTGAAGAAGAGCACAAATGAGGTTATTCAAGAGCCCAAATGCAAGGCAATTGCATGATCTACAACTTTACTGAAGAGTCCAAAGACTAATTCAGATTGTAGAAGCGTGTAGAAGTCTGTAATCAACAGGGTGTCATCAAGTAGGGAAATTTGGGGATTTGATTTCAAACTCTTTCCTTGATTAGTTTTGATTTACTTTCCTAGGTAGACATATTGTAGATTGATAAGAGATATTTTGATTATCTTGATTGATTTTATTATCTTTTAGAATTACCGAATAATTTCCATATAAGGAGAGAATCGACCAGCATGTAAAACAGTTTAAATTTCCAAAATTCCAGCATATTTTCGGCTAGCTTTGTGCCTTCTTCCCTTTGGGACTGTGTGTTTTTTCTTGGATTTCACAATAACAAGTCAAAGCTAGATCCAATGTAAACCTTATATCTATGTGTATACCCAAAAGCCTATTTGGCTGAAATATATATATATTCGAAATATTTAAAAACTTGTTACTATAATAAAACTCCCATATGGCCGAATATATATGTATTGATGGGTACATATATATGTATATTTCTATGACATTTTACATAGTACATATAACTTAGTCATTTCATATCTTAACATATTTTTTTTTTGTGATAAAAAAATATTTATTAAGAGAAAGCCTCACTTTTGGCGGAGGAAAACCTTTGTACAAATGTCAGAATACGCAAATAATGAATCAGAAAGCTAATGATATGATATCTCCAGTCGTATATGATATGTCGCATTAAAACCTTGCCAAGAAAAACCACCGTTGTGGATAAAACCTTGGCGAAGGAAAAAGCGTGCATATTTATACGACTGTCACTGATATCGATGTTGTACAATACAATATACAAAGAAGTTGTATGTGTTGCTGTCCGCAAATAATGTATGCCAATGGTGGTGAAGAGAAGAGAAAGCTTGAGGTGGACTGTGTGGCAATATGGCCATAGTAGCGTGCCATTGTGTTGCTCAGTCCGGATATCATCCGCGTACAAGTGAGTAGGCATCCAGATTGTATTGATCATCCATATCATCCAAATCACGCAGAGCGTCCATGCAGTAGACAAGTAAATATATGTGTGAAATATGTGGAAAAGACAGCAGAAAACAGAGAAAACCAAGCCAGGGTAAGGAGCACATACCCAACCTGCCTGCACCATCCGATGTGCAGGCAGGGTGATTGAAGGAGAGCCAATCCATATGGAAGACCCTGAAATCATCGATAACAAAATTTCGAAGGTGGAAAAGCATCCATGTAGCCATCATACGTGAATGTGCAGCAATACACTCGCCATAAGAATCAAGGATTGTACTGCCGGCACAAGCTGAAATGCCGGCAGAAATAAATGTGATAAGCGCACCCCGGCGGATAATCAGGCAGAGAGAACAAGCTTGGGCCTGAGTCGTCATCGATATATAATTTCGACATGAGTTCTTGACCTCCACACCAATGCTCATTGCCATAGCGAGATGCATGAGTTGTCCAGTGTAAGATATTCGTCATGCAAATTACACAATGTCAGCTTGCTGAGGATTCGGTAAATAGACCATGGATGCGAGAGAAAGGAAAACGTACCGAGGCTGCCTGTACTGAATGGAGTACATGCAGAAAAATTTGATATGGCCAATCCATATGGAAGACTGTATATCTGCTAGGGTTGAAATCATCCGCGAAATGGTCCTCCAAAACATCGCAGTAGCCATGATGCATGTCAATAAAACAAGTGTAAATGTATAGAATAAATATTAAGAAACAGCAGCATGTGGAGTAGATACAAGGCGTACCGATCCTGCCCGTGACTAATCGTATACGGGCAGCGTATTTCCAAGAATAGCAACTCATAATATAATAGGTAAGCTCATGTCGCACGCAACACCGCTGAGGAAAGATCCAACGAAACCGAGGCCCTGACCAGGGGAGGAAGGGTGGAACCGCTATACACCCCCGTGATAGGCTGCAACATCGCATGCTGGGCAAGATAATGCGCAGGGCATATTAGTTTCCCGATATGTATGCACTACCTCCAGCCGATGTTGACGGATGAGATCATGTAGCTACCGAAGATGATAATGACCCGCTGGCCGTCTTGACTTGCCAAGACAGGCAAGCAGTTGGGCACAATCTGATTCGACAATCAGCGAACGATAACATGGAAGGAAAAATAGCAGGCTAAAAAATGTGGCCTGAGTCTCGGCCTGCAAAGGCGTACAGTAAGGTAGCCGAAATGAGAGGGCCCGGATGCAAGAACCATTATGATCACGTAATATTCCACCACCCGCAGCATAATGTTGACCTACCGCAGCATCGACATTTAGTTTGAGTCGGCCAGAAGGAGGTGTTTGCCATCTGATAATGCGAAGTCGGGGAGGACGAATCCGAGGAAGCCAGGGAAGAGAAGGTGATGGGCCTGCTGCCAACTTGGTTCCCTGTATCTGAGTCATCCACACGTGAATATCAAAGTGAATGGCATTACGTAATGCCGATGTAGAGAAGAGAGTGGTATCTCCATAAGTCAGCTGTGCATAAAGACGCCAAATGTTGGATAATATTATCCCAGGAAGCACTATCCGCAAGACGCCTAACAGAGATGTGGAGTTGGACCGATACCACCATGCCATTAGGTATTGCCGAAGAGACAGGGTTGACGGCAGCACTCCATTGAGTTCACCAGCGAAAATGCTCCAGAAAAATCGGATGCGAGAACATGTAATAAATATGTGGTCTACCGTGGCGGAATGAGATTTGCAGAAAGGACATTGGGTTGGACGCACCAAGGAGTAGCGGCCTATATAATCTTCAAATGGAAGGGCTGAATGAAATATGCGCCATAAAAGTAGTCGAATGGAAGGAGTATGGTGCTTACACCAGATAAACCTAGTCGAGATTAATGTAGGCCGTGGTGTCCGACAAATATCATAGGCTGATTTTAGCGAGAATTCTCCTGAAGGCGTGACTGTCCATGAAAGAAATGTGCCCAATCCAGTTGAATGAGAAAGACAAATGTGATGAATTCGACATATAGATTTCCAGACTGGGGAATCTGTGAGCCTGGGAATATAGTCGCCCCTTCGTCCATATTTATGATGCATATATGTACTCCATAAAGTGTCATGGCATTGGTATTTCCACCAAATTTGGCATTGGTATGCCTTCTGCAAGTCGCGAAGATTACGTAGGCCTAAACCACCTTCTTCGACTGGGGTAGTAATGTCTTTCCATGCAACCCAATGATGCCTCTCCCCCCAATAAAATGCTGACATCTTTCTATCAAGCATACGAATGACAGATTGAGGCATACCGCCTGCCGCCATTATATGTAGTGGTAGCGCTGCTAGGACAGAACGTAATAGTACTAGTCTACCTGCCATAGATAGAAGACGAGAATGCCAGCCATTTATTCGGTCATCTACGTGCTGCAATAGGGACGAAAAGTGCAAAGCCCGTGGAATGCCCTTATGCAGGAAAGAGCCAAGATACCAAAAGGTAAGGATGATAAGCGCATGCCAAGAATTCCTTTCATAATATGACATTGCCCAGCCGTTATGTTCGATGATGGTATGAAATTGCTTTTATGAAAATTTACCTTCTGACCTGAAGCCAGTTCATAAGTGGTGAGAAACACATGGAATCGCCGTAAATTTCTCTGTGTACCCCGTAAGAAGATAAGCAAATCATCCGCGTATGCCAAATGTGAAATCTACAAAGGAACTCTACCCAATCGAAACAACTGAATATTGCCTGCGGCAACCAGAGCCTTCAGCCCTCTACTAAATCCCTCTGAAGATAATATAAACAGCAATGGTGATAAGGGATCTCCCTGCTTGACTCCCCTGAATGGTTGAAAATATGGCGATGGTTGCCCATTGATTAGTACTGACATCCGCGTTGCACTGAGATGGTTGATAATAATCCGAATGAAAAACTCTGAGAAGCCAAACTTGCGAAGAAGTAATTTAAGATACTCCCAACTCACCCGATCAAAAGCCTTCATCATATCTAATTTTACACAGACCTGTGGTCCTCCCCTGTCTAACTGATGAATCATTTCACGAGCCAAAAGTACCTGGGTTGATATATCCTGACCCGCGAGAAAACCTGTTTGTTCCGGCGATATTAAAGTGGGTAATAGGCGATTCAACCGAGAGGCAAGAACCCGGGTGCAAACTTTGCTAATAAAATTTGTAAGACAAATCGGACGAAAATCACCAAATGTCTGCGGTGATTGTACTTTCGGTATAAGCGTCAGTAAAGCACTCGCCATGACAGTCGGCTGGGGAACACCAATGAAAAATTACTGCACTGCTTTTAGTACATCCAAATGGATTATTGACCAACATGAACGATAAAAATGGCCATGGAATTCATCCGGCCCTGCTGCACTTTGCGGATCCAAACTCCAAACCGCTTGTTTGACCTCTGGCTCTGATGGCAATTGCGTAAGCATTATATTATCCTCATCCGTGAGCAGTGTCGGGATATGTGATAATATATCCTCATGATTGACGGTCGGCGCTTGGGCAAATAAATCTTTATAATACTCAACTGCCTCTGACATAATATCCTCCGGTTGTGTCAACACTGTGCCATGTCTATTTTCTAGTTGGCGAATGCAAAGCTGTGAGCGTTTACCTTTAACAAAAGATTGGAAATAGCGCGTGTTAGCATCGCCTTCTTGAAACCATTTAACTCGAGCCTTTTGTTTCCAGTATAATAACTCATATTTTGATGCAAGCAAATATTGAGCCTTTGCTTGATAATAAGCCTCACGCGCTTCCTCAGTCGAGGTCGCATCCCAATGATTTTCTGCAGCATTAAGATTGTCCTCTGCATGTTGTAACGTACTGAAAATATTGCCAAATATATGCTTATTCCAATGCTGAATATCCTTCTTTAAAGCAAACAATTTATTATAGAAACCCCGCATGCCACCTGTTGTTGGATACGAGAGCCATGTATGCCGCATATACGCATGAAAGTCAGAATGATGCAGCCATGCGTCCAGGAATCGGAAGGCGCAACGGATAGGTGGGGTAGTATACTGACATTGTATCAAAAGTGGAGTGTGATCTGATGTCGCCTGTGGTAAATGAGTGAGTCTCAGGATGTCAAACATATCATGCATCAGAGAATTAATAAATGTCCAGTCTAGTCTCCTTCGAACACGTCCAAGACCACGTCCTTCTGCCCAAGTATATCGCGTGCCATGATACGGCGGGGACATAAGTGCACATGATTCAATACAATCATTAAAATCCTGCATCGCAGACAGCGAAGGTGTGGAGCGACCCTGATGGTCCTCCAGTGTACGGAAAATATTAAAGTCTCCACCAATTAACCAAGGCAACTGTAACCCCGCAGAGAAATCACATAACTCCCTCCATAAACATTGACGCTGAGTTATTGTGTGTTTTGCATAGACTAAAGAGAGAACAAAATCATGCTGCTGTGATATTGAAGAAAGAGTCATGTGTAATACTTGATCTTGATCCTGCGTAGCAATCAAGCGAAATTCATGATCCCTCCAGAAAAACCAAATATGTTCTGACTGTGAAGCATAATTGTGTGAAAAACCTAGTCGTAAACCAAATCGGTTTATTTGTGCTGGGGTGTGTTTAGGTTCTATTAAAGCAAGTAAATGAATACAATATTCCCTTATCAACTGCTGTAGACGAGGCATCGATGAGCGCATGCCTCGAATATTCCAAACTAATATATTCATTGAGTAAAGTTTGAAACACTTCCCTGAATGATCTGAGATGCGCTACGTGTGAGGACAGTAGATGGCGGTAACGGTGGCAAATCCTTTCTTGCGCGTCGTTTCCGACGCAGGACAACTGGTACAAACGGCGCCTCCTCTGTCGGATCATTTAACCGAGATATCAATATGTCATCCTCTGGTGAGGAATCTAACCTCTGCATGCGATGAGAGACTTCTGTGGGAACAATAAGCGGGCCAGTATCCGGATCTTCATCTGGCAATTCTGTGTCTGACAAATGTCCAAGTTCTGTATGGGTGATATCGTCTGGTAAATGATGATCCGAGGCATCACAAAACGCATCATATGTCTGTCGATCGCCCTCCACATGTGGCTCAAGATTGATGACTAAATTAGTTGTTTGGTCATTCAGCTGGGGCTCTTCCACCGGAGGTATAGCAGACGGAAGATGAGGTTGTTGTGGATCCGCAAGAGGTGATGATGGCAATGTGGTCATCGGAGCTGGCTGCGAGGGTTTCGCAGTAGGGATGGCAGCCGACTTGTTCTTGACAGGAGTCCATCTCTGTTTTGGCGGACGGGATGGAGGCGGCGGTGGAGGCGGTGGAATAACCGACGCCGATGGCTGTTTTGGATCACAAGATGAGTGATCATGCCCTAATCTATGACATGCAGTGCAATATTTTGGCAAATCCTCATAAATCACCGGCTGTAAGATGAGTCTTTGTTTTGCCTGCAAATATATTTTCTGAGGCAGTTCCTGCGACACATCTACCTCAACACATATTCTTGCGACGGATGGCCGAAGAGCGTCAGAAGTGGCCGCGTCGAGCTTCAGCGGTGAGCCTATCGGCTTCACAATTTCGAAGAGAGCCTCTCTACAGTGTAAATGAACCGGTAAACCCGGTAAAGCTACCCACACCGGTACAATGGGTACGTCAGCTGCCGGATCAAAATCCACTGTCCATTTAGTGATACGCATATGACAACCGGAAATAAGCCATGATCTACGATAAAAACATCTTAGATAATCTGCTTCTTGACGGAAATTTAAAAGTATATGGGTTTGATCAATAAGAGTGATGCGCAGATCATTGTGAAAACCAATTTTTTCAAAAACCTCTCGAATCACCTTCAATGGTGGTCTTCCATACCAAAATGTACCAACTAAGGAATATTTGTATGGCGCAGCTAGTGCATCAATTTCAGAGTCAAGAAACGATACCAAAGGAATACCTTTATGTCTTAAAACCGTTTTGGGGGAAATGCTAACCGGCTTGGATGAGGATGCGCCAGAAACAATAGCAGCGAACGACGGGGCTTTGTCCGACATTGTAAGAGGAGTTGCGATCGAAAAACCAGGAAGCCTTCTTTGCCGTGAAAAATTGCTGTCTTGCTGGAGGTGCGAGAGAAGGCAAAGGAGTGTTGGGAGGTGATGCCAGATACCACCGAAGCAGATCAAGGCGTTGATAAATTAGTATAGAGATCGTTGGGGTGGAGAACGCAGAGGAACCCAGAGATGATTTGTGGAGGCAGCCGTATCGTGCGATCCAGCGATCGCAACAAAGACAATCCGCTCAAATGATTTATATTATACCGTAATTGTTGAAGACCATTTTTTTTCTTTCTCATGCGCTGGTCTCGTCTGCTAGGGAAAAAGAAGGGCAGTATAGTTTTTCTTCTTTGTGGATGGGACAAACGGCAGAGAGGTTCATATCTTAACATATATATATATATATATATATATATATATATATATATATATATATATATATGTATACATAAAACATATTTAAGCCATTTCACCCATAAAAGGCCTAATGGCCGAAATAACATATTTATGTATATACTTGTATAAATTTTTATACACTTTACATATATATAACTATAACACTTGAAATAACCATTTTTCATATCTTAACCTATATACTATACATATATGTATTCATAAAATATATTTAATCTATTTTCATCAAATAAAGGCCCTATGGCCATATGGTGTACGTACTATATATATATACACACACACATATATATATTATACCATATGCCTATAATTGTTCAATATATATAATAAAACTATTTTTATTTAAAAAAACTTCTGGCCGCTTGTGTACATGTATATGTATTTTTTTTAGACGAATATATATGATTTATTGAAAATGCATCACTTATGGCGGAGGAATACCATATTACAAAGAGTCATCGTACAAAAATAGATAGTGCAATGGGCTAATGAGTGCTAGTTTCCATTCGCATATGATATGCCGGATTAAAACTTTGCCAAGTAAAACCACTCTTGTGGATAAAACCCTGACGAAGGAAAAAGCATACATATTTATACGTTTAGAATGTTTAGTCAATATAATACAATGAATAATGAAACTCTGCTGATGACGTGGAGTCCTCAAAAAAACCCCCGCATAGGCAGTCATCGCAACCGAACATCGGGAATGCAATCCCAGAACAACGTCGGGGTGGTGAATCAAATGCACCTCGCAACGATACAAATAAAGGATAGATGTAAGCAGCATGCTGACAAAAAATGTAACAATATGTCGTAAGAGATAGCACATACCCATGTCGCCTTGATTCAGTGTGAAACAATGAGTTCCATCCAGGTGTTGCCTTTCTCCTCTATGAATTAGGGAGTGGTCCGCAAGCATGTGTCTCCGTCCTGTGTGAAGGATACAACGCAACAATGTCTTAGCAGCCATATAGAGGAAGAATTCGCACCATAGAAAGTGATGTAAGCAAACACATAAGAGCATAACAGATAGAGTAAAGATGACAAGACAAAGAAGTAGGAAATCGAACCAGTGTTGCCTGTGTTGTTTGAAAACACAGGCAACCATTTGCTTATTTCGCCAACACATAGTGAGACTATGTTCAATGTCGGAAAGTAGGCAGCTGCACATCCATGAGAATTGCATCCCTCACTTCACAAGGAAGGCTTTGGAGTGTATGAAATCTTTGATGGCCTGCAGCGCGATACCCATGTCGGGCAAGCATATCTGATGCTGTGTTCGCTTCCCTCTGACAGTACTGAATTGTCGCTTGATTTATAGTGAGGAACATAATCACCCTAGCAAAATCCGTCGCCAGGAGACCAGTGTGTGCCGCTGACAACATGGAAATAATGGATTGACAATCTGTTTCAACAATAATACGTTCGTGTTCTTGTGCATAAAGAAGCAGTGCAAATGTCAACATTAATAGTTCTGCGCGCAACGGACTAACTGTAGGCAATGCAAAGCAAACCGCCGAAACAAATTGACCATGATCATTCTGCAAGATAGCACCTCCTGCAGCCTGGCACCGGCCTACTGTCGCATCAACATTGAGTTTCATCTTCCCCGATGGAGGCAACTCCCATCGTATAAGTCGCAATCGCTTTGTCCGCAGGGGAGGGGAATAGGCCAAGTGAACTAAATGTGGAATGGTTGTTACAAACTTCTTACCATTTATCGTGAAACACCATGTATACACTGAGGTACGGATCTTATTCAACAATCGGGTATTGTTTAAAGTTTCTTCACCAAATCGAATTGTTGTGTACTCCTTCAAAATTCTCCATGTGACAATGGACGGGACGACAACTCTCAACTGGCCAGTCATTGTTGTGGTATTGGATTGGCGCCATCAACGGGATAGATGGGCTTTGATAGTACGGCTACTAGTCAGTGGTCCCGAGAAAGTGGTGGAGATTTCTGTCCATAATGGCCTAATGCAGGGGCAGTGAAGAAAAAGATGATCTTGCATGTCCAAATTTTGGTGACAATAAGCGCACTGCGAGGGGAATATCGTTTGCTAGCATCATAAATTATAAACTAGTGGCAGGGAACGCGTACAAAGTCTCCATAGAAATAGACGCATATCTGGCTAAGAGTGTCCCCACCAAATATATCGCGATTTCAAAAAATAATTTTCCGATGACAAAATAGTGGCATAAGCTGATTTTAATAAGAACTGACCATTAGCATCTGGTAGCCAATATATGGTATTTGATGTATGTGCAACCTTCTACTCCATAAAGTTGTGGATGCTACACAGATGCTTCCATACCGAAGAGTCATAGATATGCGAATAAATAGCTGGTCGAGTACCATATTTATGTTTACCAAAATCTGCCCAAGGCGTAGAAGAGTGAAAATACTTCCACCAGAGTTGGCAGTCATATGCCTTCTGTAAGTGCAGTCGATTATGGATACCCAAGCCTCCAGCCTCAATGGGCAAGCACGATGATGGCCACAATATCCAATGATATTTCCCTTTCCATAGAAATGATGCTATTTTTCTATACAGAACATCTATTACGCTTTTTGGCAAGCGAGAACTCGCAATGATATGTAGAGGCATAGAACTCAGTACATGCTTTAATAACACGAGCCGGCCAGCCATTGACAACAACTTGGTTGACCATAATGATAGCTTAGCATCGAAGTGAGAGATAATAGATGTACAATACCTAGAGCGGTTGATGCCTTTATAAAGAAAAGACCCAAGATATTTAATGGGCAAAGAAATAATCGCATACCCAAGATTGAAGCTGCGCCACTAGAGACCCCTCGGCCACCACTACCTGACTCTTCTGATAATTGACAAGTTGTCCTGAAGCCTGCTGGTATGCCTTTAAGAAAGTGCAAAACTTCAACAAATTGTGTGGTTGGCCATTTAGAAATATCAATAAGTCATCCGCAAAGGCCAAATGTGAAACACAAGGAACGCGACCTGCAGCAAAACATTTTATTGAACCCAATTGTGCTATTGCCTTCAACCCGCGAGAGAAACCTTCAGAGGATAGAATAAACAACAATGGCGACAGTGGATCGCCCTGCTTCACCCCACGACCTACAGAGAAGGGTTCCGTTTGTTTACCATTGATAAGGATTGAGCAATGAGTAGCCCGCAAATTGTTCATCATGAATCGAATCAGCCTGGTACCAAATCCAAAGACTGTAAAAGTAGTTCAAGATAACCCAATTGACTATATCAAAAGCTTTGGCCATATCCAGCTTGACCATCACATGGCCGCCTCTGGTGCGCTTATCCAATAGATGTACCATTTCCTGTGCTAGAAGGATGTGCTCTGTGATGCCTTGACCCTTCATAAAACCAGCTTGCTCTGGCGAAATTAGTCGAGGCAATAATCGACCCATCCGAGTAGCCATCAAGCACGTAATGACTTTAGAGATAAAATTTGTCAAACAGATGGGCCTGAAATCTCCAAATGTCTGCGGATTGGGTACTTTAGGAATCAGAATGATGGTGGCTGCAGCTATATGTGTCATCCTCACACCTAAATAGAATTCTTGTACTGCTTTAAGAACATCTTGATGTATAACCGACCAAAAATGCCTATAAAACAATCATGGGTAAACATCTGGACCAGCTGCACTCGATAGGCTGAGGTCCCAGACTGCTTGCTTAGTCTCCTCCAACGTTGGCATTGCTAGCATCATATTGTTATCCTCCGAAGTGAGAATTGTCGGTGCGTGCCGAAGTATCGGCTCACCGGCCCCGGCTCTTCTGCAAAAAGAGATAAAAAACAAAGTGATGCTTCCGAAGAGATATAATCATCGAGCAAGCATTTAGTGCCATCCTGACACAAGATTCGATGGATAATTTGGCGCCTTCTTTTGTCTTTAACTGTGTGATGATAGTAGGATGTATTAGCATCACCATCCTTAAGCCATTTTACATTTGCCTTTTGCTTCTAATATAGAAATGCTCGAGATTGCACAAGTTTTAAGTTAGACATGCTATGATGATATCGTTCTCTATAAATCGGTGAAGGATCATTATCAAACTCTCTTTCATGAATAGCTACATCCTCCTTAGCTTGTGCCACCGCATCGAAAGTATTATCGAACACCTCCTTATTCCATTGTTTTAATTGTTGACGTAAACGACATAGCTTATCTGAAAGACCCCACATACCGCCGACCGTCGAGAAAGACTGCCAATGGTGTTGGACAAACGCATCAAAGTCTGGGTGTGTGGCCCATACATCAAGATATCTTAAAGAGACTGGACCCCTGGGTCCGTCAACCTCAAAAGTCAAATAAAGCAGATCATGATCAGATGTAGCACAAGCAAGATGTTGTAACCGCGTAACCGGGAACAAATCCAAAAATGATTGAGAACACAAAAGATAGTCCAACCGCCATTGAACGCGACCCAAGCCACGGCCATCAGACCTTGTATATATAGATCCTTGATATAATATCTCCTGTAACTCGCAGTTTGTGATGCAATCATTAAAATCCTGTAATGAGAGTAAGGTCAGCGTCGACCTGCCATGATGCTCTTCCAAGGAACGAAACGTGTTAAAGTCACCTCCCACCAGCCAGGGTAGCAATAATGAAGAATGAAACAACTGCAAGTCTGCCCAAAGAGGGCGTCTCGCTGCAACAGAATGTATCCCATATACCGCCGTCAACCAAAATAAATCCCCTGTTGCTAACCACTTTAATTGAAGAGAGTGATTTTGAGGCCCCTCCCGTTCTCCTTCTAGAGAAAATAAAGAGTCCTTCCAAAAAAAACAAATATGATCATCAGAGGTAGATAAAGCTTTTGAGAAGCCAAACTATAATTTATAATATGTCAATAAAGAAACCCTGGCCTTTGGTTCTATAACGATTAATATATGTAAATGATAACGCCTGACCAACGAATGAATACGCTGCGTTGAGGTACGTATACCTCGCACATTCCATATCAATATCTTCATTAAGATAGAGTGTCAAAAGAGTTAGAGAGTTATGTTGCACGTAACCAGGTTATTCGCAGAGACGAGGGCATAGTATGTTGACCACGGTGCAGAATTCTTGGAGGGGCGCCCTCTGGAGCCGTGGATGCGCCGATGCTTGATGCCATCAAATGACTTGTATCAAGAAATGTTATGTGAAACAAATTCGCCATCGCATCATAAAGATTCTTATCTTGCTCATCAAGTTGGCTAACGTTAAGCAGGAGAATCAATTCGCTATCTGACAGTGCAGTTACATCCAGTTGCATGGGAAGATCACCCACGATGCAATCATCCACGCCACGCAAACGCGTTATATCTGTCGTATTTGTGACTGACCCCAACACACAGAGATCAAGCGAGGAAGGCAATTCAAATGGCATAGGGGCAGGGCCAGTAGGAGGCAATGATGATGTAGGCAAAGGTAATGTTGTAGGCTCAGTAGAATCCTCTGGTATGAAATCGGATGAGGCTGATTTTTCTTAGAAGTCCACCGTTGCTTTTTGTCGTCTTCAGTATGACGCGGACGGTCCGGCGCTGGAGGCAGGTCAGATTTAGGTTTACCACAATCAGTTAATGTATGACCCAAGCGGAAACAATCACAGCAGTATGACGGGAGTCCCTCATATTCAACCTGCTGTATCATGACCTTGTTGGGACCTTGGATATATACTCGCTGCATCAGCTCTTTAGAGACCTCCAATTGCACACATATACGTGCGACTGACGGCCTAGATGCTGTCGTCGTTGTCGTATCTAGATTCATTGGGGTTTCAATCATATGGGCGATCTGAAAAAGTGCATCTTTTCTATGATAATGGATTGGAAGGCCCGGAAAAGACACCCAAACTGGAACAATGGGTACTTCAATAGCCGGATCATAATCCGGTGTCCATTTTGTAACTCTCATATGCTTCCCCGAGATCATCCAGCTTTGTTCGAGAGAAGCAGTGCAAATAGTCCTGCTCTTGATCAAAATGAAGAAGAACGTGTGTACTATCAAGAAGACCTACCTTTACCGATCACGAAAATCCAATGTGATCAACCGCTGAGCGAATTGTTGCGAGAGTGGGCCATCCATACCAAAAAATGCCCACAAGCGTAAAACGAAACGGTGCAGCCAATGATAGAATTTCTGCCTCCGTGAATGTGATCATTGGACTGCCTTCGAATCGGTGTATCTGTTTTGCTGCTATGGTGTCGGGTGCAGATTGAAACAATGAAGAGAATATCTTTTGCGGCGCCGAAACTGTGTGATCCGGGATCGCTTGATTATGGGGCGACGACGATGCCGCCATGGCAATGTTTATACCAAGAAAGAATGAAAACGCAGAAGAACGGCGATGGAGAAGGAAGGTACCCGAAGGAAGACAGCGTCGGCTACGCCGCCATCTCCAAGAGAGCGCTCAGCAGACGAAAACGGAGCATCTTTCATGTATATGTATTTTTTTTAAGCGAAAACTTTTATTAATGAGGAGCCTCACTTTTGGCAGAGGGAAACCATATTACAATCATCAGAGTATGCGAATAAATGAAATAACGAACTAATAATAACATATCTCCAGTCGTATATGATATGCCGCGTTAAAACCTTGCCAAGTAAAACCACCCTTGTGGATAAAACCTTGGCAAAGGAAAAAAAGCGTACATATTTACACGGCTATCATTGATATGGAATGTATAAATGCCGTAGGTTGCAGATGTGGGGCGTGCTGGTATCCGAGCTTAGAGTGATCGCCAGATTGTCGTATGATGTCTGCTAGGGGAGATTGGGGGAGCCAGAATGTGGTGTACCTCGTTACAGTGGAAAGAGTATATTAATCCAACAGAAATGAGAAAAGTAATAAACATCAGCAGAAAGTCTGAATGCATACCCAAGTCGCCTTGACTAAGGAGCCAAGGCGACAGTGGTAAAATTCCATCACCACAAAAACAAGCATTCTTCGCCAGGAGGTCATCGCATGAGTGGTATTTGGTCCAGCAATGTTGTCCTCGAATGATTGATGGTAAAGGAGTGTTGTCACATGTCAACCAGGATGTTCCAAAGAAAAGAAAATGATGTATGTTATGTATGTGAATGAAGCAGTATGAAATGTAGACAAATGGAGAGTCAACCATACCGTGCCTGCCTGGATCCCAAAGGAAACAGGCAGGAAGTCTGAAAGAGCGCCAATCCATATGGAAGACTGTAGAGCGTCAAGGCACGCACAAGTGAAAGGAAGTGAGATCCAACGAGATTGCAGCACGTACTAATGAAGGCAGAGTATGAGAAGTATAATGCTGAGTACGTGGGTTTAACATAGCATGTTGCGCTAAGTAATGTGCTGCCATATTCGCCTCACGATAAATGTGATGGCAGTCAAGTCAATGGAGATGAACCAGTGTGTGTAGCTGGCGAAGATGATAGTTTCCGTGTACAAGGTGTTGCTGTGACAAACGATCTATCAGTTTAGCACAATCAGACTCCAGGATAATCGTGCGATGGAACGGAAGAAAATAAAGAATTCCAAACACGACGGCTTGAATCTCTGCATGTAGTGGTGCACATGGAGGAAGTCTAAATGAAACCGCTCCTATGCATGAACCCATGTGATCTCTCAATATCGCACTCCCTGCTCCATATTGTCTACCCACAACAGCATCTACATTTAATTTCAACCTACCAGAGGGCGGGGTGACCCAGCGAATCATCAGAGGTCTCGGATGTTGGAACGGTGGTAGCCAAGAGAAATGTCGCCGTGAGCCAGTAGCAATTTTGGAGCCCATGATTTTTTTGTGCCACAAAATAATATCATAGCGTTTGGAGTGCCGTAGTGAAGTATCCGTTATATGAGTTTTGTCCCCATATACCATTGATGTATAGCCACACCATATGTTATATACGATAATTGCCGGGATTACTATTTTATAAACTCCAATGAGAGAGGTAAAGGATGAACGATACCACCAAGAAAGAAGATACTGACGAATGAGGATGGAAGAGGGCAATGTAGCTCACTAGCAAAATATTGCCATAGGGGACGCACATAAGAACAATATAAGAAGACATGATCCACCGTGGCTGACTCGCTTTTACAGAATGGACATTGCATTGGACGAGCCGTTGAATATTGTCCAATATAATCCTCAAAAGGTATTGCCGAATTAAAAAGACGCCATGAAAACAATTGAGTAGAAGGAGAGTGATGTTTGTACCAAATAAATGATGCAGAGAGCAGTTTGGGAGAAGATATCCGGCAAGTATCATAAGCACTTTTCAGCGAAAATTCTCCCATAGGCGTGGGTAACCATGTAATGTGGCCTCCCTGACAGTCAGTCTGTGTGAGGCAGAAGGAATGGATTCGGCAAATAATCTTCCATATGGGCAAGTCCGCTAACCGTGGGAGATAATCTTGACGGTGTCCATATTTGGCATGCATGTATTTGCTCCATAGTGTGGAATTTTGTTGGTATGACCACCAGATTCGGCAATGATATGCTTTTTGTAACATGTTTAGGTCTCGTAGACCTAAACCTCCCTCATCTCGTGGCTTGCAAATAGTAGTCTAGGATACCCAATGGTGTCTACGTCCCCAATAAAATGTAGCCATCTTGCGATGTATCATCTTAATCACCGATTTTGGTAAGCCACCTGCCGCTATGACATGATGTGGTAATGTGGCTATTACTGAACCTAGCAAGATTAGTTGACCTGCTGCTGAAAGCAATTTTGAGTGCCACCCTTGTAGTCTGTCATCAATATGCTGAAGTAAAGAAACACAATATCTTAAACGGGTGATACTCTTGTGTAAATAAGAACCAAGATATCAAAATGGGAGACTTGAAAGACGCATGCCCAGAATATTTACAAAATTCTGTCGTTGATGTGTAGTTACTCTGGCAGACGGAATAATACTGCTGTAGTATCACAGATCATGTTCTATTAGCTCAGGAGATGGTCCATATGATTGACAAACGACCATCAGTCCATGTAAATTTGGATCCATGAAACTGTGGCGTCATCAATCCACATGATTCTATGCAATCATTAAAAACCTGTAAAGCAGTGAGAGATGGCTGTGAACGGCCATCATGATCAGATATAGAGTGAAATGTATTAAAATCTCCACCTAGCACCCAAGGTAAATCAGAGGCGTTTGAGAATGTACATAATGAATCCCACAACGAACGGCGAAGAGATGAAGTGTGATTGCCATAAACTGCAGAGTATACAAAATTATATTGAAGGGGCCGATATAAAAGTGTGAAATGAACAACTTGCCCTTCATCCTGCACTATTACCAAAGTGAAGTGTGAGTCACGCCAGAAAAACCAAATACGTTCGGACTGTGATGCATAGGAATTAGAAAATCCGAAATCCAGAGCATAACGATGAATAGTAGTCGGTGCATGTTTAGGTTCTATTAAAACAAGTATATTTAACCGATGATCACGTATCAACTGATGTAGTCGTGGTATTGAGGCACGCAGGCCTCTTATATTCCATATCATAATATTCATTGAGAGAGAGTAGAATCACTTCCCTGAATTGCATGTGAAGCACTCGTGTGAGACTGGTGGATGGTGGCAGTGGAGGAAGATCTTTCTTGGCGCGTCGCTTTCTACGTGGAACAACTGGAATAAAATCCTCAGTCGATTCCTGTAGCCTCGAGATTAAAGTATCCGTGTCGGGCGAGGGGGGTAGCAGCTGCATGCGGCGGGCGACCTCGTCTAGAACTGTAGGTATCTCTAGATTATCTGCCATTGGTAACTCATTATCTGAGGAATGTCCAATATCACAGGTGTCTGGATGTGCCTGAGGTGGTTCAGCCGGCTCCTCATAAATGAAATTTCCCATAGGATTATCGTCCGTGGGGGGCTGATCCTCAGCGGATTGTGATTCTGTCGGAGGATGATCAACCACTGCAGGGTCAATTGGTGCAACTGGCTTCTTCTTCACTGGAGTCCAGCGTTGAGCTGGTGCTTGACGTGGCAGTGGGGGCGGTATCTTTGCTGTTGTTTGCGGAGTGCATGAAGATACAGCATGACCTAACCGTCTATAGGATGTGCAAAATAATGGCAAATCTTCATATACAATTGATTGTAGTATGAATCGGCTTTTTGCCTGTAGATAAATCTTTTGCGGCAATTCTTGGGAAACATCTACTTCTACACATACACGAGCAACTGAGGGTCGTATTCCTTCTGTTGTTGCGACATCAAGTTTGATGGGGCTTCCAATCGGTTTAACAATTTCAAACAATGCCTCTTTGCGGTGAAGTTGGATAGGGAGTCCAGGAAGGGCTATCCAAACCGGTACAATAGGCACATCAGTGGATGGATCAAAGTCTACTGTCCATTTGGTTATACGCATATGACAGCCAGATATATGCCATGATCGACGATAAAAGCAACGCAAATAATCAGCCTCATTGTGAAAATTTAACAGGATGTGCGTCTGATCAATGAGAGTGATGCGAAGATCATGATGAAATCCAATTTTCTCAAAAACATCTCTGATAACTTTTAATGGAGGTCTTCCATACCAGAATATACCCACCAACGAATATTTGAATGGGGCAGCAAGTTCATCAATCTCTGAATCCAAAAACGAGATTAAGGGAATACCTTTATATCGAGAAACAGTTTTTGGCGAAATGCTGATTGATTGAGAGGAAGTGTCACCGAAAACTATGGCTGCGAATGACAGCGGCGGCCAGTCATATTTCTGAATTTCGATGATGCGAAATGAACGGAAGTGGAGAAAGTTGATGTTCAGTGATCGATGAGCATCAAAAGAGCAGAGAATTGAAGGTTGCGATAGCGATTGGTACAAAAATAAACGACGGCGGCCTAGCCACACGATCGCCGGTGTGCCGTCATGCTCATATCATATATATACATATCATATCATGTATATGTATATTTACATATATATATATATATATATATATATATATATATATATAAACAATATGATATTTATTGTTAAAATGCCTCACTTTTGGCGGAGGAATACCATATTACAATATATAGATCTTCATCATATGAATGGCGATAATGTAAAGAAGAAAGAATGACCATTCTCCAATCATGTATGATATGCCACATTAAAACCTTGCCAAGTAAAACCACCCTTGTGGATAAAACCTTGGCGAAGGAAAAAAGCATACATATTTACACAATTGGAAGAGTGGTAGAATACAACTTGTACAGAACTAAAATACATGGAAAGTGCTTGTAATAGAGTAAGCCAACAACTATGGTATTTGTGTTCCATTGTAGTCTTCTATGGAAGTATGACGAAAAGAAGGAAATGTGGAATCCGTGCGAATGATACCGCATATGTGAGATGGCAAGGAATAGAGAGAATAGTAATAAGGCACCATTGAACTGATCATCACCGACTGTGAAAGATAATGTGCAGCCTGATTGACCTCTCGAGGAGCATAGCATATGGAAAAAGATAAGTAACGGTGAAAAGCTCGCAGTCGTCCAATGTCAGGCGCCAGTGGTCCAGATGAGGCAAGTATATGAATCAGCTCCAGACAATCAACCTCAACCATAAAACTTCCAAATGAAGGCACATAATAGAGAAGAGCCATTAACACCGCTTGTGCCTCCACAAGAAGTGGGAAATCATGTCTTAGGGGATATGAAAATGCATGTACAAATCTTCCATCTGAATCACGAAGAACAGCCCCCCGCCAGCTGAAACACGACCAACTGCAGCATCCGTATTGAGTTTTAGCCGTCCTGACTGAGGAGGATGCCAATGTAGCATCCTTACT
>AP025049.1:15466410-15479920 GCA_036186865.1 Eustoma russellianum
ATTCGGAGAGGGGGTGATAAGCGCATTTGTATAAACTGCGGAATAGAACGCGTTGTTCTAGTCCCATTTCTTGATCTGGCCCACGTAAAAAAATCCCATCTAATAGCACGGAGTAGAATATTAGGTGACCAACGTGCTTCATTAAAAGTAATGGGTTGCATTCATCTTCCATATATTCCACATTAGAATCTCCAGACAAATTTGCTGCATCTCACCCAGAAAAGAAGTCGGCGCTGACAGCCAAACAGAAATTAAATAAGTCCTCCAGCCACCATTGGATGCAACAACAATGTCCAACTATAAGTGAAAATAATCCCGTATAACGCAAATCTCATAAAAAGTGTAAAATAAATGGTTAGTCGAAGCCTCCTCCTGTCGGCAAAAAGGGCAGATTATCAGCATAATCACAATAAACCGTCTAAGGGAATCCTGCAGTAGAAATGCACCATGAAACATCCTCCAAAGGAAAAGGTGTATGGCTGGCCGTTGCGTCTTCAACCAGATATATTTATAGGAGAGGATTACTGTCCGTGTAGATCTGATTGATTCATAGGCATGCAACAAAGTAAAACTTCCTTATGCTGTCGACCATATCGGAGATCCATCAACCCATTATAACATGGAAGAACATAATTGATGCATCGAACATATACGATGCCAACCGGGTGAATCATAAAGATGCGGCTGAAAATCTCCTCGACCACCATATCGGAGACGCATATACTGGCCCCAAGGATTATATGTGGTGTGATACCACCACCATAATTTATAGGTAAAGGCATCCTGCACATCATAAAGATCGCGAATAGCAAGACCTCCCTCATATTTTGGATAACAATCTTTCTCCATGAAATCCAATGTCGTCTATCCAGACCCCATAGAAAACATGCAAAGTGTTGTTGCAAGGAAGTGAGAATACTACAAGGAAGTTTCGTGCTGACATAAGGTGTAATGGAATTGAAGATAAAACTGAACGAATCAAAACCAGCCTTCCTGTGGTACCTAACAGCCGATGTTGCCAACCACCCAACCAAGCGTCCACTTTTGGAGAAGTTCATGACAGTGAGTAGCCCGTGTAATGCCCTTATGTAAGTAGGATCCCAAATACTTCATAGGCAAGTTGGATTGTCTCATATCTAGCAATTGCAATAAAGATCGACGTTGCATGGGAGTGACGTGAGCCGTAAAGGATATCGTGCTCTTATGACAAATAACTGCTTGCCGTGAAACTCTCTCACAAAATGTTAAAAAATTCTTAAAACGAGATAAATTGCGCCTACCAGCAGTCAAAAAAACTAACAAATCATCCGCATAAGATAAGTGAGAAATAACCATTGGTATATGCCCCAAAGAGAAAGGAGCGATGTATGAATTGGAAACCAATAATTTAAGCCTTCTACTAAATGCCTTAGCCGCCAAGATAAATAGAAGCGGAGAAAGTGGATCCCCCTACTTAACTCCACATGTTGGCTGAAAGAAACCACAAGGGACACTATTAATTAACAATGGGATATGTGTACCTTCTAACTGATTGGCGATCAATTTTATAAAATGCTGGGAAAAACCAAACCTCTCAAGTATTTGGCGTAGAAAATGCCAATTAACTCGCTCAAAGGCTTTCGTCATATCCAACTTTATAAGAGCTTTCCCCGGCCGTGAGCTTTTGTCAAACCAATGTATCAATTAATTACCCAACAACACTTGTTCAGAGATTCCTCGACCTTTTTGAAATCCTGCTTGTTCTTGGAAAATTATTCGCAGAAGTATGGAACTCAGTCTATTCGCCAAAATCCGAATCTAGATCTTGCTCATAAAGTTGGAAAGAGCAATAGGCCGGTAATCCGCAAATGTCCTTTGTGCTGAACCCTTGGCAGGAGAATAATCATAAAATGAGCCATGGAACGTGGATTCGAAAGCCAGGAAGTATTCCTGAACAGCTTTATATACATCGGCTGAAATAATGTCCCAGCAGAATCGGAAAAAACCATCCATTGAAACCATCCGTACCCGCTGCACTGTGTGGATCTAAATCCCATACTACTTGCTTAACTTCATCCGTCAAAGGCATACTCATTAGCAAAGTGTTATCTGCTTCTGTGACAATCTGAGGGATGCATTGCAAGAAATCCGTACTATCCTCAATTGGCTGACTAGTAAACATACGAGTGAAGTAGTCAACCGTTGCTGCATTGACACTATCAGGTGTATCACAAAGAACCCACTCATCCGTATAAATTCGATGTATACTCTGTCGACGCCGCTTATCCTAAACCATTGCATTATAATACCGTGTATTGGCTTCCCCCTCTTTTATCCACTAGCCTTTTGTTTCCAGAATTCTAGTTCGTGTGCTACCACCAAAGTTAATTCATCTTGGGCCTCGTGATATGCCACCCTTGTTTCTTCTGAAGGTGTCGCATCATATGCTTGTTCCAACATCCGAATTCTATGTTCAGCATGTGTAAGTCGGTTAAAAATATTTCCAAACACTGTTTTATTCCAAGACAAGACATCCTTCTTAAACTTCCGTAGCTTTTGACATAAACCATGCTTACCTCCAACAGTGGGATAAGACAACCATGTAGCGTGCATAAACGTTAGAAAATCCGGATGTGTTGTCCATACATTTAGAAAAACAAAATTGTTTTGCAAACTCAATCTGTGTACACTGAATCAATAGAGGACAATGATCTGACGTAGTCCGACTAAGGTGGGTTAATCAGACAGTCGGAAATAAATCATAAAAAGCATCTGCGCTAAAAGAGAAGTCTAAACACCTCAACACTCGACCTAAACCATGGCCACCCTGCCATTTATATCTATTTCCCACATGTGGTATCACATGCCAAGCCCTATACTGTGTCATATCATTAAAATCTGTCAACATTGACAATGATGGGTGAGAAGCTCCTTTATGATCAGTGATAGATAGGAATGTATTAAAATCTCCAGAAATCAACCATGGCTCCTGTATATTGTCATGATGCCGTCGAAGCGCAGGCCAGAGAGGCTGCCTATCCAATACCGTGTGCTTCCCATATAAACAAGAGTGCCAAAAAATATGTTTATTAGATTGTAACTGTAATCGTAAATATGCTACCTGTTCAGAATAAATAGATTCCAATAATGTTAGATGGCTTTGCTGCCAAAAACACCATGCACGTCCACCATATACGCTTAACATCGACGAAAAACCTAGCTGAAGACGAGCACGTTCCATACGAACAGAAGACTGTTGTGGTTCAATAAGGAAAAGAAAGTGTATAGATTATTATTGAAGCAATAAACGTAATCGTGAAAAGGACGTACGTAGACCCTGCAGATTCCATGTGAGAATATTCATTGTGACAGCGGCGGTTGGGAGCTTGAAGAACGCGAAACACTGCGAGTAACAACCTGTCGTGGTGGACGGGGGATCTAACTTTGAGGTTGACGTTTACGATGATGAATGCATGGAATAAATCCTGTGTCCTGACTATCTTCCGGTGGATGGAAAAGACGCTGAAAAAGTTCTGCATCCGACGTAGAATCCTGTCTATTATCTAATCTGTGACCTCATAACTTAGATATGTTGTTGTATTCCTGCCTAAGCTCTTGAGGGTGGAGACGATCAAATTGATCATTCATGAGTATTGGAATTTCTGAATCAGACACAGACTGCAGAGGTTGTTGATCACCCTGGAGTACATGATCTACAGCCTGTGTATCTTCCAAAGAGCGGCCTAAAATATCTATATTTTGTGTATTGGTGGGTGTAGGATCTACATGCTGTGAAAATGTATGGAATGTTGGTTCAACAGGGATCACGTCTGAAGGCTGTATATCATTATTGGTGTTGTACCCAGCGAAAAATCATATTGTACTTGAGCATTGTACAAGTGAATTAGTAAAGGTTGCATCCTTTAAGTACAATTTACCAAGTTTTATTATTACTTCTTTACTTAACTTTTGCTCAAAGCAAATATTATATAATCATACAAGTATGAGTTATGAAGCATGCGAAATGGCCAATTCACCCCCAAGACCCTAAGAGATTTCGGCCACAAGGCCTCAAAGGACCTTAGAAGGTTTTTTCAAATTATAAGAAGGCTTATCCTAAGGGCCTTCTTAAAACTAAGCCCAAAAGTAAATAGAGATTACAAGTAGTAGAGTAATTATACCAACATGAAATAAGAAAATATGGGAAATAATAGAAATACCCCTCCCAACACCCCTAGAATTCGGCCCCCTCACCAAGGATTCTAGAAGACTCCTTCTAATTCCCATTCTATTATTTTATATGAAAATTAAGAATAAAATAAACCATGCATGCAAGCATGGGGGACAAAGGCTAGTCAAATTTCAAGACCCTAAGATTCTTTCCCTTCCTTTCATGCCTTGCGCTCCCTCCCTTGACCATGCATGCGCCGCCCCCCCCCCCCCCCCCTTTCACCAACAATGGAGTCTTCTTCTTCTATTTAGTTAATAGCTTCATCTCCATATTCAATCTCCACACCATCAAGAATTGTACAAGCAAGATATTAGAGCATTGAACACTTAGATTATTTCTAAACCCTCATCACTCCATAAGGTTGGCTAGAGCTACAATTGCCAAGATTCTCTTCATCTTCAAGCTCCAAGAATCATCTAGGTAAGTTGCATGTCAAGGTACTTAGTTGAATTTCATAATTCTTAGATTGAAGCTCACATTGCCTCTCTTATGCTTGCCAAAACCGTGACCTCAATGGTCACTAGGTTCAAACTTTCCAAGCTCCTAAGTGGTGTTAGCTTCTTGGTGGATTAAACTCCATTCAAGCCTCATCTTGGTAAGATAATCTGGCCTTCATTTAGCTCTATTCTTCACTTAAGATAATAGCTAACATTCATTCTCTTTCTTCCTCCAAAACCGTGGGGTGTGATTGAAGTTGGAGGGAGACTTTACTTCATTTCATCCAAGATTCAAGCTAGAGGAAGGTTCCTAGCTTAAAAGAGGCAAGTATACTCTAGACAATCTTGACTTATTTGTTAAGTGTATGCTTGAATGACTAGCCATCTTTAAGCTATGAATCTTAGTTGAAGATTCTAAGTATAAGACATGAAAACTAGTTGTTATAAAGAAAGGTGTTGGCATGATTGAATGACTTGCTACATGAATGTGTTGTGACTGTTTGGTATGAGTTATGTGTGGCCTAAAAATGAGTTAGGAGACTTGGAATAACTATGTTGAAATGTGTAATTGATGTATGGTAAGTCATCTTAATAAATGAAGTTGATTGAAGAATGTTTGAACAATGAAAAATGAAGAAGTGCTCAAACAACTGGGGCTGGGCAGATTTCTGTGGCTGATTGTATGACCTGAGAACGAACCTTAGAAGTGTTCAATTAAGTTAATTTTTGGCATGAAACTAGCTCTATGTGTGTAGTAAAAGTGAGAGTTAGAATTGCAGTAAAAAGAGTTATGGTTTATTTTTAATAAATCTTTTTGTAGAACTGCTCAAGATGAAATTACTGAAACTGGACAGAACAGTGTGACGTTTTGCATGACCTGAAAATGAATCTTAGGAGTATTTAAATTGGCTAACCTTTGGTGTGATGTTAACCTCATATGTATATGAAATGTGTGAGTTGGAATTTCAATGAAAGGAGTTGTGGTTTGAACTAAATGAAATGCTTAGTAAGAGTTGGTCAAACAGAAGTACTGGAGTTGGACAGATTTATGTTGCCGGTTGTACGACCTAAAAAGGGGCCTTAGGAGTGTTCAAATGGGCTAATTTTTGGTGTGATGATACCCTTATATGTTTATGAAATGTGTGAGTTGCAAGTTTAGTAAAAAGAGTTGTGGATAATTTTTAATGAAGTTTTTGGTAAAACTGCTCAAACAGAGTTGCTTGAATAGGACAGTTTTGAGTAGTAAGTTGTGTGGCTTGAAAATGAACCTTAGGAACGAGAAAATGAGCTGATTTTTGACATGATGATAACTGGATGTGTGTATGACATCTTTGAGTTTGAATTTTGGTAAAAGGAGTTGTGGTTTGGTCACAATTCAATTCGTGATATAACTGCTCATTCCAGGTTCTACATGTGTCCATTTTGGGAAAGTGATTAGATGACCCCCTTAAACTTATTAGACTGCCTTGCAATTTTTATGGTAATTACCTAAGGCATAAATGTACATGTTCATGTAAATAAACCGTCATAAAACCACCATTTTGATGGCTAACAACTGAGTTGAAGTTAGTGGTACGAAACTGGAAAACAGGACAGTTTGATTTCATAAGTTGTAAGGTTTCGATCTTGATCATTTAGGCTTGAATGTGATGTTTAGCCTTATGAATCCTGTTCCTTGGTGATTTAGCTATGTTTTCCAGGTAATGGATCAAAATGAATAAAGTTTTATGACCCGCAAAACTGAGGTAAGGCGGTACTGCCCTGCTGATTTCAGCAGTACCCTTTTTATGGTAATCTGATGTTTTGAGGACTTTAGACATTTCGGAATATTACCAAATTATTATGACATCTGTCTAAGTCACCGTAATGCATATGTATGGCAAGAGAGTATGAAAATAGGCCTGATTTGTTATGTTGGAGGCCTCATGAACAGAGCATAAGTTCTGGAAAATTTCTCCAGCTTAAAGAACAAGGTCATACTTGTATTTAGGTGATGCATTTTGTCACGAATTGCATATCGCACGTCATGCATTGCATCATCGTCATTTACATGATTTATGAAACTGATTTTATGCCAAAGAATGATGCAAAAGCACTTTTAAAGAAAAGAAGTTTTCAGTTTTGAAAGAAGATTCCTATGGTACCATTTATTTCTGGCCAGCTTAACCCGCTCCAGATCCGGGGTTAATTGATCTGATGATTATGACCGTTCAGGCACGGAAAGAATAGACCTGATTATGATGATTATGACCGTTCAGGCCCGGAAAGAATAGACCTGATTATGACCGTTCAGGCCTGGAAAGAATAGACATGATGACTATGATTGATGATGTGACCGTTTTCGGATCCGGAAATAATAGATTCAAAGGGATGAATATGACCGCCTCAGATCCGGATATAATAGATCTGAATACTCTCTTGTTTCCACTAACGATGATGTTTTGAAAGAAAGAATGAACGAATTTGCCCTATTTTATTATACTGCATCACATGTGCATGTCCATGTATGTGCATTTAATAGCTAGTCGCATGTTCGGTACACTGTTGCTTAGGCCAGTATGCTACGACTTGAGATCCTCTAAGTTATGATTTTAATGTTATTTCGTAAGTTATGATCTTGTTATCTAAGGATACTGGTTGGAAGGTCAGGTATGTTACTAAACCAAATTTTGGGGTTTGGTTCTCGTGTATACTTTCCATTTAATTCATGATCGTTTATGGTATACTTGCTGGTGACGTTGTCACTTACCCCTTATTTTTCCTCCCAGAACCTGCAGGGAACAGGGTTGAGTGGATCGAGGATGAGCCTAGGGTTCCCTATCCATAGGAGTGCGAGAGGAGGATGGCTTAAGGATTTTTATTATGATAGTTATGTTTGATGGACTTTGATGAATTTATGCTGGGAACATTGATTTTCGGGTTTTCAGACTTTCTTTATTTCAAGAACCTGGTTGTAGACTTTATGATGGATGTTTAGAGTGTTCTAATTTAAAAGTTTTTATTCTGCCTCAGTCTTTGCTTACCTGTTGATGTGTAAGCAGGAAAGTCCGTATATTTTGTCATGGACTACGACATGTTATGGATTGACGCCTGGTACTCTCCGTAGTGAAGTACGGTGGGCGCACCGTATCCGGCTAGGCTGGGGTGCAGGGCGCGCTACAGGTGGTATCTGAGCCGAGGCTCTAGATCTGGGCTGAATATAGAATTAAGATATGAATTTAGAAATCTAAGTTTGACCTTAGCTCTAAGTCATGATTTTAGATGAGAGTTGACCTTAGACTAGGATGATTTAGACTGGAAACTAGGGTCATGACTTAGTAACGAAATCTGTTTATGAAATTTTATACCATCTTGAGTTATCCATTTAAATTCCTAGTGGATTATTAATTAAATTCCGTCACTTATTTCGATATTCTAACCTTGAATAAAACCCCGACACTTCATAGTGAAGATGGCACGACCACGAGGCAGACCTGCTAGGGCCAGACCAGATGTGCAGGAGCCTATTCCTCCTCCGCCTGCTCAGGTTCCTCCACCACCGCCACAAGATCAAAATCCGCCCCCGGTTCAGAATATTCATCCACCCCATGGGCCTTTGCCACAGATGATCCCAGATATTAATGCTTTTCAGAATTTCTGTCAGACCGTGAC
Source organism: Eustoma russellianum (assembly GCA_036186865.1). Classification (NCBI taxonomy): domain Eukaryota; kingdom Viridiplantae; phylum Streptophyta; class Magnoliopsida; order Gentianales; family Gentianaceae; genus Eustoma; species Eustoma russellianum. The sequence goes on from AP025049.1 coordinate 15,474,709, forward strand.
TCAGATCGATCAAGTGATGTTACAGCAGAATGCTCCTCAGCCTCATGAGCCCGTCAGGGATGCCCAGTACTACTTCGAGAAACTGAAAAGAGCTAACGTTCCGCCCTTTGAGGGAAAATTGGACTCAGATGCTGCTGAGAAATGGTTGGACGAGGTGGAAAATTGTTTTGAATTGATTCGTGCACCTGAGGAGGTGAAGACTCAAGCTGTCAGACCATTTTTACTTGGAGAAGCGAACCAATGGTGGAAGGCCAATTTGCAATCTTTGCCGCGACTGATTTCATGGGAGAGATTTCTTCAAGAATTTAACAAATTTTACATACCACCTTCTGTAAAGTTGCAAAAGAGACATGAGTTTGAATCGCTGATACAAGAGCAAGGGATGACAGTTGCGGAGTATGCCAATAAGTTTATATCTTTGGGCAGGTTTCAGCCATCTACCATGAATGACGAGGAGACCAAAATGCTGAAATTTGAGAGAGGATTAAATCCAAGAATCCGAACATGGTTAGTTAATGCGAATCCAGTCAATTTTGGTGCACTGTTGGATGCTTGCTACAGAATTGAGAGAGATATTATTCGCCGAGATGAGATAGGACAGAAAAGAGGAAGGGAAGTGTCAGGAAATGGAGGGTCCCGTAAAGCGGCTAGGCAGAATTCAAGAGGACCAGGACGACAAGGGAAGAACCGTTTTCAGCACCGATCTCAGCAGAAGAATCAGGCAAAGAATCAGGGCCAGCAGCCCGCTATTCCGACATGTTCTCACTGTAAGAAGCGTCACGTTGGGGAGTGTTTTATCTAGGCAGGTAAGTGCTTTGGGTGTGGGAAGGTGGGTCATATCCTCAAGGATTGTCCAGATAAGGGGACCACGTGCTTCGGATGTGGAAAAGTTGGACATATAAGTAAAGACTGCCCAGAGAAGGGGACACAGCAGCAGCAACAACCAAGGAATCAACGCCAGCGCGCTAATGCAAGAGTCCATGCTATGACTGATGCAGCAGTTGAGGAGGCTAATGACGTAGTGACGGGTATGTTTTAAAAGTCATGCAATAATTAAATATTTGCAAAGGTATCAGTTGCATTGTTGTTTTCTTAGTTAACCTTGCATGATCCAGGAACTATGTTAGTGTGTTCTGTACCTGCGAATGTATTGTTTGACAGTAGGCGCTAGCCACTCATTTATCTCGAAGAAATTCGCAAAGAATATTGACCATAGTCCAGTCCCCCTTGAGACACCCTATAGAGTTCAAGCAGCTGGTGACCAGGTGCTTGTCTCCCATCAATTGTACAACGGATGTGAAATTGAATTCGATGAACAACGATTTATAGCAGACTTGATCCCCATACACATGAGCGACTTCGACATAATTCTTGGAATGGATTGGCTTTCCAAGAACTTCGCGCACATCGATTGCAGTGAAAGGCGGGTTACTATTAAGGACCCAACACGAAAGGAGGTGACTTTTCAGGGAGGTTCGAAGCTGAAGAAATCTTCTAAAAACATATATGTGAATGCGATTCGTGCCAGTAAGGCGTTAAAGAAAGGGCACGAAGGATTTTTAGTTTATGCGCTAAGCGTTGATCAAGCGCCACATGACCCTTCGCAAGTTCCTGGTAGTTCGAGAATATTCTGATGTCTTCCCAGAGGAATTACCAGGGCCTTCCTCCAGATCGGGAAATAGCATTTGAAATCAATCTAATTCCGGGAGCTGAGCCGATATCAAAGGCTCCTTATCGAATGGCACCTGCTGAATTGAAAGAATTAAAGGAGCAGCTGTGTGAGCTGCTAGAAAAGAAGCTTATCCGACCAAGTGTCTCGCCTTGGGGTGCTCCAGTACTGTTTGTAAAGAAAAAGGATGGAAGTATGCGGTTGTGTATCGACTATCGAGAACTCAACAAGATCACGATAAAGAACAAATACCCATTGCCTAGGATCGACGATCTGTTCGATCAGCTTCGGGTAAGCGATTTAAGAGTTTTATTTCAATGATTAATCCTATTTTGAACACTGCCTAAAGATATCTTGATACAGGGAGCACGAATCTTCAGTAAGATTGATCTTCGTTCTGGATACTTCCAATTAAAAATCAAAGCAGAGGATGTTTTGAAAACCGCATTTCGGACACGTTATGGACACTATGAATTTCTTGTAATGCCGTTCGGATTTACCAACGCCCCTGCAGCATTTATGGATCTGATGAATCGAGTATTTCAAGAGCAACTGGACAAATTTGTTGTGGTTTTCATCGATGATATCTTGATCTACTCACCTGATGAAGAGTCCCATGTAGCCCATTTAAGGATCGTCCTAGACATTTTACGAAGGAAGCAACTGTATGCCAAATTTAGTAAATGCGAATTTTGGCTGCACAGTGTAGCATTTCTGGGACACGTTATCTCTGAGGATGGAATATATATAGATCCCAAGAAGATTGAGGCAATCATAGAGTGGCCAAGGCCGACGAATGTTACGGAAGTACGGAGTTTCCTTGGTCTCGCTGGCTATTATCGCAAGTTTGTTGAAGGGTTTTCTCGAATTGCTATGCCTCTCACCCGTTTGACCCAGAAAAAGACCAAGTTCGAATGGACCTCAGATTGTGAAAGGAGTTTTACAGAATTGAAGGAGAAGTTGACATCTGCTCCAGTTTTGGCACAACCTATTTCGGGTGAAACTTTTGTAGTGTATAGTGATGCCTCTAAGAATGGACTTGGATGTGTGTTGATGCAGAAAGATCGAGTGATTGCGTATGCATCTCGACAGCTGAAGCCGTTTGAGCAAAACTACCCAGTACACGATCTCGAGCTTGCTGCTATAGTCTTTGCCCTAAAGATATGGAGACATTATTTGTACGCTGAAAGATGCGAAATTTTCACGGATCACAGGAGTCTTAAGTACCTTTTCACCCAGAAAGAATTAAATATGCGTCAACGTAGATGGCTAAAGTTGATGAAGGACTATGACCTCTCTATTCAGTATCATCTGGGAAAAGCCAATAAAGTTGCCGACGCCTTGAGTCGAAAGACAAGCCATCCGCGTCAACCACCTTTGCAGCGTGATATGGAAGAGTTTGATCTTGAGATGGTTGATTCCATTGATGGCATGCTCGCCAAGTTGGTATTGATCCCTTCACTGATTGACAAGATTAAGGAGGGTCAAGAAAGAGATGAAACTTTGAAGAAAACTAAGGACAAGTTGAAAACAAGACCATCTGAAGATTTTGAGATCAGAAATGATGATAGCTTGTGGTTTAGAGGACGACTATGCGTACCCAATGACGATGATATAAGGAATGAAGTTCTTCGTGAAGCTCATAATTCTCGTTTGTCTATCCATCCTGGAGCCAACAAAATGTACCAAGACTTAAAGCAAAGATTCTGGTGGCATGGCATGAAGAGGCAAATTGCGGAGTTCGTAGAGAAATGCCTTGTTTGTCAGAAAGTAAAAGCGGAACATCAGAGACCCGCTGGATTACTGCAACCTCTTGAAGTCCCCGAGTGGAAGTGGGATCACATTACTATGGACTTCGTGACTGACTTACCAAGGACGAAGAATGGACATGATGCTATTTGGATTGTAGTCGATCGATTGACAAAATCTGCCCATTTCATGGCCATGACGATCAAGGCCCCTATGGAGAAGTTAGCTACCATGTATGTTGATCAGATTGTGTGCCTGCATGGGGTGCCCATGAGTATTGTTTGTGATCGCGACCCTCGATTCACATCTCGATTTTGGACAGCTTTCCAAAAAGCAATGGGCACTGAGATACGAATGAGCTCTGCATTTCACCCTCAGACGGATGGTCAATCGGAGAGAACCATCCAAACACTGGAAGACATGTTGCGAGCTTGTATACTCGACTTTGGAGGAAGTTGGGACAAGAGTCTCAAACTAGTAGAGTTCTCTTATAATAATAGTTACCATCGATCTATTGGGATGGCTCCTTATGAAGCACTATATGGGAGAAAGTGCCGTTCTCCACTGTATTGGGATGAAATCGGAGATAAAGTTTTCACGGGGCCTGACCTAGTAGAAGAAACTCGAGAGAAAATAATGATCATCAAGCAAAGGTTGCAAGCAGCCCAAGATAAAAGAAAGATTTGGGCAGACGAGAAGCGACGACCATTGGAATTTCAAGCTGGGGAAAAGGTGTTCTTGAAGGTATCGCTATCAAAAGGAGTTAAGAGATTTGGTATCAAAGGAAAATTAAGCCCAAGGTTTATAGGACCATATGAGATTCTTGAAAGAATTGGAGAAGTCGCTTATAGGCTAGCACTACCGCCATCGCTATCTCAACTGCACGATGTATTTCACGTATCCCAGCTTCGTCGAGTATGTGAACGAGCCTAGCCATATCATCGAGGATCAACCCTTGAAATTTGAAGCTGACGCGACATATGTAGAGGAACCGAAAAGGATTGTTGATCGCAAAGAGAAGGCGCTGAGGAAACGATCCATTCCTATGGTTAAGGTGCAATGGAAGCACCACACTATTGATGAGGCCACTTGGGAGATGGAAGAAAATATGAAGAACTTGTACCCTCATCTTTTTTATTAACGCTCCTAAGTTTCGAGGACGAAACTTGTAATAAGCGGGGGGAGAATGTTGTACCCAGCGGAAAATCATATTGTACTTGAGCATTGTACAAGTGAATTAATAAAGGTTGCATCCTTTAAGTACAATTTACCAAGTTTTATTATTACTTCTTTACTTAACTTTTGCTCAAAGCAAATATTATATAATCATACAAGTATGAGTTATGAAGCATGCGAAATGGCCAATTCACCCCCAAGACCCTAAGAGATTCGGCCACAAGGCCTCAAAGGACCTTAGAAGGTTTTTCAAATTATAAGAAGGCTTATCCTAAGGGCCTTCTTAAAACTAAACCCAAAAGTAAATAGAGATTACAAGTAGTAGAGTAATTATACCAACATGAAATAAGAAAATATGGGAAATAATAGAAATACCCCTCCCAACACCCCTAGAATTCGGCTCCCCTCACCAAGGATTCTAGAAGACTCCTTCTAATTCCCATTCTATTATTTTCTATGAAAATTAAGAATAAAATAAACCATGCATGAAAGCATGGGGGACAAAGGCTAGTCAAATTTCAAGACCCTAAGATTCTTTCCCTTCCTTTCATGCCTTGTGCTCCCTCCCTTGACCATGAATGCGCCCCCCCCCTTCACCAACAATGGAGTCTTCTTCTT
>AP025049.1:15479930-15529787 GCA_036186865.1 Eustoma russellianum
CACCAACAATGGAGTCTTCTTCTTCTATTCAGTTAATAGCTTCATCTCCATATTCAATCTCCACACCATCAAGAATTGTACAAGCAAGATATTAGAGCATTGAACACTTAGATTATTTCTAAACCCTCATCACTCCATAAGGTTGGCTAGAGCTACAATTGCCAAGATCCTCTTCATCTTCAAGCTCCAAGAATCATCTAGGTAAGTTGCATGTCAAGGTACTTAGTTGAATTTCATAATTCTTAGATTGAAGCTCACATTGCCTCTCTTATGCTTGCCAAAACCGTGACCTCCATGGTCACTAGGTTCAAACTTTCCAAGCTCCTAAGTGGTGTTAGCTTCTTGGTGGATTAAACTCCATTCAAGCCTCATCTTGGTAAGATAATCTAGCCTTCATTTAGCTCTATTCTTCACTTAAGATAATAGCTAACATTCATTCTCTTTCTTCCTCTAAAACCGTGGGGTGTGATTGAAGTTGGAGGGAGACTTCACTTCATTTCATCCAAGATTCAAGCTAGAGGAAGGTTCCTAGATTAAAAGAGGCAAGTATACTCTAGAAAATCTTGACTTATTTGTTAAGTGTATGCTTGAATGACTAGCCATCTTTAAGCTATGAATCTTAGTTGAAGATTCTAAGTATAAGACATGAAAACTAGTTGTTATAAAGAAAGGTGTTGGCATGATTGAATGACTTGCTACATGAATGTGTTGTGACTGTTTGGTATGAGTTATGTGTGGCCTAAAAATGAGTTAGGAGACTTGGAATAACTATGTTTAAATGTGTAATTGATGTATGGTAAGTCATCTTAATAAATGAAGTTGATTGAAGAATGTTTGAACAATGAAAAATGAAGTGCTGAAACTACTGGGGCTGGGCAGATTTCTGTGGCTGATTGTATGACCTGAGAACGAACCTTAGAAGTGTTAAATTAAGTTAATTTTTGGCATGTAACTAGCTCTATGTGTGTAGTAAAAGTGAGAGTTGGAATTGCAGTAAAAAGAGTTATGGTTTATTTTTAATAAATCTTTTGGTAGCACTGCTCAAGATGAAATTACTGAAACTGGGCAGAACAGTGTGACGTTTTGCATGACCTGAAAATGAATCTTAGGAGTATTTAAATTGGCTAACCTTTGGTGTGATGTTATCCTCATATGTATATGAAATGTGTGAGTTGGAATTTCAATGAAAGGAGTTGTGGTTTGAACTAAATGAAATGCTTAGTAAGAGTTGGTCAAACAGAAGTACTGGAGTTGGACAGATTTATGTTGCCTGTTGTACGACCTCAAAAGGGGCCTTAGGAGTGTTCAAATGGGCTAATTTTTGGTGTGATGATAGCCTTATATGTTTATGAAATGTGTGAGTTGGAAGTTTAGTAAAAAGAGTTGTGGATGATTTTTAATGAAGTTTTTGGTAAAACTGCTCAAACAGAGTTGCTTGAATAGCCTTATATGTTTATGAAATGAGCCGATTTTTGACATGATGATAATTGGATGTGTGTATGACATCTGTGAGTTGGAATTTTGGTAAAAGGAGTTGTGGTTTGGTCACAATTCAATTCGTGATATAACTGCTCATTCCAGGTTCTGCATGTGTCCATTTTGGGAAAGTGATTAGATGACCCCCTTAAACTTATTAGATTGCCTTGGAATTTTTATGGTAATTACCTAAGGCATAAATGTACATGTTCATGTAAAGAAACCGTCATAAAACCACCATTTTGATGGCTAACAACTGAGTTGAAGTTAGTGGTACGAAACTGGAAAACAGGACAGTTTGATTTCATAAGTTGTAAGGTTTCGATCTTGATCATTTAGGCTTGAATGTGATGTTTAGCCTTATGAATCCTGTTCCTTGGTGATTTAGCTATGTTTTCCAGGTAATGGATCAAAATGAATAAAGTTTTATGACCCGCGAAACTGAGGTAAGGCGGTACTGCCCTGCTGATTTCAGCAGTACCCTTTTTATGGTAATCTGATGTTTTGAGGACTTTAGACATTTCGGAATATTACGAAATTATTATGACATCTGTCTAAGTCACCGTAATGCATATGTATAGCAAGAAAGTATGAAAATAGGCCTGATTTGTTATGTTGGAGGCCTCATGAACAGAGCATAAGTTCTGGAAAATTTCTCCAGCTTAAAGAACAAGGTCATACTTGTATTTAGGTGATGCATTTTGCCACGAATTGCATATCACACGTCATGCATTGCATCATCGTCATTTACATGATTTATGAAACTGATTTTATGCCAAAGAATGATGCAAAAGCACTTTTAAAGAAAAGAAGTTTTCAGTTTTGAAAGAAGATTCCTATGGTACCATTTATTTCTGGCCAGCTTAACCCGCTCCAGATCCAGGGTTAATTGATCTGATGATTATGACCGTTCAGGCCCGGAAAGAATAGACCTGATTATGATGATTATGACAGTTCAGGCCCGGAAAGAATAGACCTGATTATGACCGTTCAGGCCTGGAAAGAATAGACATGATGACTATGATTGATGATGTGACCGTTTTCGGATCCGGAAATAATAGATTCAAAGGGATGAATATGACCGCCTCAGATCCCGATATAATAGATCTGAATACTCTCTTGTTTCCACTAACGATGATGTTTTGAAAGAAAGAATGAAGGAATTTGCCCTATTTTATTATACTGCATCACATGTGCATGTCCATGTATGTGCATTTAATAGCTAGTCGCATGTTCGGTACACTGTTGCTTAGGCCAGTATGCTACGACTTGAGATCCTCTAAGTTATGATTTTAATGTTATTTCGTAAGTTATGATCTTGTTATCTAAGGATACTGGTTGGAAGGTCAGGTATGTTACTAAACCAAATTTTGGGGTTTGGTTCTCGTGTATACTTTCCATTTAATTCATGATCGTTTATGGTATACTTGATGGTGACGTTGTCACTTACCCCTTATTTTTCCTCCCAGAACCTGCAGGGAACAGGGTTGAATGGATCGAGGATGAGCCTAGGGTTCCCTATCCATAGGAGTGCGAGAAGAGGATGGCTTAAGGATTTTTATTATGACAGTTATGTTTGATGGACTTTGATGAATTTATGCTGGGAACATTGATTTTCGGGTTTTCAGACTTTCTTTATTTCAAGAACCTGGTTGTAGACTTTATGATGGATGTTTAGAATGTTCTAATTTAAAAGTTTTTATTCTGCCTCAGTCTTCGCTTACCTGTTGATGTGTAAGCAGGAAAGTCTGTATATTTTGTCATGGACTACGACATGTTATTGATTGACACCTGGTACTCTCCGTAGTGAAGTACGGCGGGCGCACCGTATCCGGCTAGGCTGGGGTGCTGGGCGCTACAATTGGTTTGTGTAGGTTCTACTTGCGGACACTCTGACAGCATCATTGGTTGCTTTCGTTTTGGATCTAAAATCTGTATATCATATGTTACTGGTATCGGACAGGATGATTGCGTCACTGCTTCTTTTTGTTTTGGACGCCATTGCTTGTCTGAAACTGACAGATCCGGCTGCGCAGGGCCCTACTTTCCACAATCATCTTTGTTATGGCCCAAAATACAGCGTTTCTCACAATATAATGGCACATCTTCATACACAACCGTTTGAAAATGATGATGATCCACACTTTCAATATGCAATTTTATCGGCAACTCCTTAGAAACATCAACCTCTATGCATACTCTTGCCACAGATGGACGCAATATCTTTTGAGTGGTTGCATCTAGCCGGATTGGTGTACCAACCATTGACGCAATAGCAAATAAAGCCGATCGGTTGTGCAGATAAACAGGTAAATCCAGCAGGAACAATTGGCGCATTATATCTGGGATCAAAGGCATATGTATATTTTATGATCCGCATATGATAACCCAGTATATTCCATGACCGACGACAAAAACATCGATTATAGTCTTCCTATTTCTCAAAATGTAATAATACATGGGCCTTATCGATCAATCCTGCATGTACCTGGCCAGAAAAACCATTACCTTCAAGAGATTTCTGTAACGCCGACATTCCCGGACGTCCATTCCAAAATGATCCAACCAAAGTATACCAGAACAGAGCAGGCATTGCGGCGAAGTCCTCATCCTCAAACACGATCGACGGATATCCCTTAAAACATTGAGGAGGCTTCGGTTTGATGAGTGGGGTATCGGCGGAAGTACCGCCGGTGAGGACCGACATAAATGAATGGGGTGCCGGGGCCAAACAGCCTAGTGGCTACATGGCAGAAGAACGATCGCTGGTGTAGAAGGTAGGGTTGGTGGCGGAAGAGAGCGTTTTACGTCTCATATATATTTTTTTAGATAAAGGCTATTTTATTAAAAAGAATCCTCACATATGGCGGATGAAAACCATATTACAACAATGTATATCAAACGAAAACAGAAAATGTAAAGCCATGATAATTTGTAGTCTCCAATCATATACGATATGCCACATTAAAAACTTGCCAAGTAAAACCACCCTTGTGGATAAAACCTTAGCGAAGGAAAAAAGCATACATATTTATATCATTGGAGCAAAGGTTCAGAACCAAAATCACGAAATAAAGTAATGGTAAATGTTGTACCCCAACCGTATTGTACTTGGAACTATGATGAAATGGCGAAATGAAATGTTAGATCTTCCAAGTACATTTTATTTAGTTATATTATTGCTTCTTTAATTAAATCCCCTTAAAGTAGATACTATATAATGAAAGAGGTGAGCGTTATGAAGTAAATAAAATGATCAATTCACCCCTCCAGGGCCTAAGAGATTTCGGCCCAAGGCTTAAAAAGGGGCCTTAGAAGTTTTTTTTCCAAATTTATAAGAAGGCTAATCTTAAGGGCCTTCTTAAAATAAGCCCAAATGGAAATTAAGGAGTTTTAAGTAGTGGGGAAATTTTCCCCCCAACTCTCACAAATTTCGGCCCTTAGCCCAAAAGAACTCAAGATTTTCCAAATTATATTTTAAATCAAGAAAAAGGGGAAAATGATTAATAAAAAGGGGGCAACTACCTACATAACTTCTCATTAAACCCACTTGGAAAGAGAATTAAGTATGCTAATGACCCCTTAATGCCCTAAACCGCCGGCCCCTTCTATGGAATAAACCAAGGAGCCTTTCAAATATTACCATGGTTACTTCATGTTAACCACAAGGTTAAAGTAACCCAAGTTAGCCTTAAAGTAACTATAGTTGGCCTTAAAGTAACTATAGTTAGATAAAGTAACCCAAGTTAGCCTTAAAGTAACTATAGTTGTATAAAATAACCCAAGTAGCATTAAAGTAACCTTGGTTAGCTAAAAGTAACTTAGGTTAATTAACTCTAATTAGCCAAACAAAGCCAAGGTAAACCCTTCTTCTCCCTTACTTATCCAATGGCTAACCCCTTAGCCTAAGAGAAGAAAATTTTCTCCAAGAAAACCTAGAACACTCTTATTCTCAACCTTCAAGAATCCACAAGGAGCAAGGGACCACAAGGAGCAAGGGACTTCCCTCTCTTCCATTAAGGCACACGGCCAAAGTTGGGCCAAGAAGGTTTAGGTTCATCCAAGTTCAAGCTTGTCCTAGGTAAGTATATCCTAAACTCTTTAAGAACAATTCTATATCTTTCATGGAGTGAAGCTCACATTGCTTCTCCTTCTTGCTCAAAAACCGTGACCTCCGTGGTCATTAGGTGCAAGCTTTCAAGCTCTTAAGTGGTACTAGTTTCTTAGAAGTTGGAACACCATTCAAGCTCCATTTTGGTAAGCCATCTAGCCTCCATTTGGTTTTATCTTTTACTAAAGACAAAATCTAATGTTTGCTCTTTTCTTCCTCCCAAAACCGTGGGGGGTTGTGTAGTGAAGGGAAGGAAGACTTCATCTCATTTCACCCAAGTTCCAAGTTAGGGAAAGGATAAGCTTGAAGAAGGAAAGTACACTATAAATACTCATGGCTTGTGTGTGAAAGTATATGCTTGAATGTCTAGATGTTATTAAGTTTTAATCTTAGAAGTAAAACGCTAAGCTTGAAGCATGAAGTTTTCGGATTCTTGAGTAAAGTGGCTTGCATGTATGAGATTTTCTTCAAAGTAGGATTCTTTGCTTCTTTTAAGTATGAATATGATGTTAATCTAAGATGACTATGGCAAAGTTCTCTTCTTTGACATGTAAGGGGGACGGTTGGATTAAAATGGGGAATAGATGTGGTTCTTGTGATAAATTGTAACTTGTGGGGTAAACGATGTGTACAAGATGCATGCTTTATGTCTTAAGTTTAATATGTTCATTATGGAAATATGATTTAAGCCCTTGCATGCATAAGAAATGGGCTGTTTTGGGGGTATGGTACGTACACACCAAATATACCAAGAATAGATTCTGGTAGGAACAAAAAGTGCAAGACCAAGGAATGATTTGTGTAATCTTCAAAACTGTTTTGAAGTGATGTGTAGATGACCTTTGGAATGTATTAGTACCTGCAAAATCTTATGCTAATGGTGTATTGATGATTAGAAAGCATTTATGAAAAATAACTCAAGTTGGGACACTTTTAGTAAGGAAAAGTGACAATAATGGGAATTACTAGAACAAGGCAGAACAATGACACATTTTGCAAGCTTTGAAAATGGATCTTAGAAGTATGCAATTAAGTTAATTTTTGGTATGACATTAGCCCTATGTATGTAGTAAATATGAGAGTTGGAATTTTGGTAAAACAAGTTGTGGTTTTTCCTTAATGGAATTTTTAGTGAAACTGGTCAAGCTGAAATTCACTCGACTGGACAGAATACAAGTGGTGAATTTATTGACCCGCAAATAGACCTTAGATATATGAAAATGGGCTGATTTTTGGTAGGATGCTAGCCCTATGTGTTTATTAAGTTCGTGAGTTGGAAGTTTTGAAAAATGACTTACGGTTCGATCGCAATAAAATTTGTGGTAAAACTGGTCGCTCCAGAAATCAGCATGTAACTGTTTTGGAAAAGTGAATACATGACCCCATGAATGTTATTATGTTACTCTGGAAATTTTATGACATTTACTTAGGACATTGATGAACACATCCATGTAAATTGTTCACCTTGGAATTATTATTTTATTGGGTAATTGCCGAAGTAAAATTGGTATCATTAAATTGGAAAACTGGTCAGAATTACGGACTTGGTTGTATGGTTTTATTCTTGTGGGCTTAGACTCATTTGTAGGGTTTGGGCTTATGAGCCAAAATTTTCGGTACGTCTACAGTATTTTTCAGGTGTTGGCCAAATTAAATGAGACTTAATGGGCTTAAAAGAAAGGACACTGCACTGCTGAAATTCAGCAGTACCTTGTTTCGTAATTAAATAAATTAAGGGTCTTACACATCTCGTAACTTTACGAAATTTATACGGCAAATAGAAAAGACACCCTTATGAGTATGTATGACAAGAAATCATGATAATGTGCCTAAAACATGAGGTTTTGAGGTCGTGCAAACGGAACAATAATTCTGGAAATGTTTCCATCTTAAAGAACAAGTTGTATTATATGTATATAACGCATCATGTCATGGATTGCATGATACATGTCATACATTGCATCATCGTCATTTACGTGATTTATGAAACTGGATTTATGAGAAAGAATGATGAAAAGAGTTTTAAAAAAAAGATTCCATTTTTTTTAAAAGAACGCTTTCTACCGGTACCGTATGTTTCTGGCCAGCAGGACCCGCTCCAGATCCGGGGTTAATTGATCTGATGATAATGACCGTTCAGGCCCAGAGAGACTAGAACTGATTATGACGATTATGACCGTACAGATCTGGAGAGAATAGACCTGGTGATTATGATTGATGACGTGACCGTTCTGAATCCGAGAATAATAGATTTGAAGAGAAGAATATGACCGCCTCAGATCCGGAGAGAATAGATCTGAATGCTCTCTTGTTTTCATTGACGATGATGTTTTGAAAGAAAGGACGAAAGAACTTATTTTCATTTTTATCATGATGCATCACATGTACATACTCATGCATGTTGCATTTAATGAGTCATCGAATATTTGGTACATGTCACTTATACTAAGTTGTTATGACTTGGTAGCTCCTAAGTTATGATCTTTATTGAGTTACGATCTCTTATAAGTTATGATCTTTAATGAGTTATGATCTTTGGCAAGTTATGACCTTTGATAAGTTATGAGCGGATAACTTATAGGTTGTGGATGGAAGGTCAGGTATGTTTTTAAACCGAATTTGTTTGGGGATCGGTTCTTGTATGTACTTTCCATTTAATTCATGATTATTTATAGTTTACTTGCTGGTGACGTTGTCACTCACCCCCTTATTTTTCCTCCCAGAACCCGCAGGAAATAGGGTCGAATGGATCGAAGATGAACCTAGAGTTCCTTATCCGTAGAAGAGCGATTGAAGGATGATTTGAGGGTTTTTGACGAGACAGTCATGATTGACAATCTTTTATGAATTTGTGTTGGAAACAATGGATTTCGTACTTCCGCATTTTAAGAACATGTCTGTAAAACTTATGATGGATGATTAGACGCTTTTATTTTAAAAGTTTTTATTCTGCCTCGGTTTTGCTTATTGGTTGACATGAAGTCCACATATTTTATTCTGGACTATGATATGTTATGGATCGATGCCTGGTACTCTCCATAGTAAAGTACGGCGGGAGCACCGTATCAGGCTGGGCCGGGGTGTGGGGCGCTACAGGTGGTATCAGAGCTGAGGCTCTAGATCCGGGCAGAATATAGAATTAAGTTATGATTTTAGAAATCTAAGTTTGATCTTAGATTTAAGTCATGATCATAGATGAGAGTTGACCTTAGACTAAGAAGACATAGAGGGAAAATTTAGGGTTTGGATCGGATGATAAAGCCCTAGTTGATGGCAATTTATAGAATGTAATCATGCCTGCTTGCATGACCTTAAGATCTTATTTGGATTACGAATTAAATTTTATCGCTTAATCTGAATATTTATACCTTGAGTAAGACTTCGATGCTCCGTGATGCGGATGGCATCATGATTCAGTAAAGTGACTTCATCACTGTCACCCCCAAGAAGCAGTAGACTTTACTAGCAACGGTTAGTAAGAGCACGTGTTCTGAGGTTTGGCAGGGAATCTAGTTCATAGTAGGCAGAAAGATGGTTAAAAGAAGTTGAAGGTAACTTCATGCCGATACTGGTACCGGATAGGATAAGGTCACAAATTCTCCGGTCGTTTTTGAACGGTAAGGACAGCCAGTGGGGGAGGATTTGTATCCAGCCACTACCCCGACCGATAACTTGGGCAAAGTTCTAAGAGGTGTTTTGTGAGTTATTCCTCTCTCAGGACTTAATCACGAGAAGGGTTGAGGAATTTGACTCACTAAGTCAAGGGTCAGGCATCACCATCTCAGAGTACGCTTGTCGGTTCACTACCTTGGGTCGGTATGTTCCTTTGATCATGGAAGATGAAAAGTTAAAGGTGATAAGATTTGTGCACGGCTTAGACCTCCAGATCAAAACTCGGCTAGTCAAGGCATGGTAAGAGAACGGAAGGACGAAATAAACGATTTAACGAGCGTACTAGGAAACGAAGTAGGAAATGGGAGCCGTATCCGCATAAGGCTACTTTATGCAGATGACAAAGAAACAACCAAGGTCCGAGTTAAATGTGAAGTACCTATGTCCTACTTCCTGTTAACCAAGTATGAGTGATTATGACAGTTTTCTTTAAGTTATGATGAGTAGATCTTAAGGAAGTATGTGAGGATTATTGGTGGTAGTATGACCAAGTATACCACCGTGTTTGAGACTCGGGGTCTCTGCCATTATGAGTCACCGTTAGCACATGTACATATTTTGTTGTACATGGACTGTATGGGGAATTGATCAGCATATTGTGTGCTATTATTCTTATCAAAAGTGCTATAGCCAAATTTGGAAACGCTATGACATCACGATATGAAAACGCAATGATAGGCAAGCTATGAAAAGCAATTCATGATTATGATTTCATGTTTTATGCGATCAGGCCACCTTAGGATGATGATTAAGAATCCCCTAAGTCTATGAAGATACCTCACCGAAGGGCGTCTACTGAACCAAAAGAAAACTCAAGGGAACAATTGCGTGAGCTTTTAAGAAAGAAACTTATCCGCCCCAACGTTCGCCCAGGGTGCCCCCGTGTTACTCGTAAAGAAAAAAGATGGAGGCATACGTCTTTGCGTGGATCATGGAGAACTCAACATGATCACAATAAGGAATAAGTACCCTCTGCCTAGGATCAATGATCTATCTAACCAGCTTCGGATAAGCAATTAACAAGTGGAGTATTGTTCGGAAGTCAGGTAATTCGCTTAGCTTACCTGTATGTTGGTAGGAGAAATTCATAGAGATGTTGTGAGATGATGAAGCATTACGGGACTGTTTTGGAGAGATCAAAAACAATGGCCATTCGAGAGGAGGAATGGGGAATCCCATAAGATATGATGTTTAGATCGAGAATTTATAAGTTGAGAATCTCTGACACACTCTAGCAGTGACGTTACGATGTGGTATGAGTACTTTATCGGAATTATTCTGGATGTTGTTGAACGCTGTTTCATATGTAAAATGACCGTTACATGTTTACAGAAAGGATGTTTACAGCAAAGAGCTAATGACCTACCTTCCAGAGTTAATGATCTCTGCCAGGTTTTGCGTGTTTTATGAAAAAGGAAATTTTAAGCATTTCATGATCATAATAACCCAGAATGGATACCATTATCGGTACATAGTATCAAGGTTGAAAGTGCTTAAGATATGAGATGAGTTACGGTAATGCCTCTAGAAAATTAAGAGTAAGTTCTGATGAGATCTTTAAGATGAGTTGAACGAAAACGTTCCAAGGGAATTGGATAGACACCTTATTCTGTCCTAATTACCTAAAGGTAGGAAAGGAGCATCAAGGACGTGCAAGGTTATTGCAACCCCTTATGTCCCGCGTGAAAGAGGGATCACGTCACTATGGAACTTATGATTGACCTGCCAAGGACAAAAAATGGACATGATACTATTTGGATAGTAGTCGATTATTTGGTGAAACCCGTCCATCTCATGGCTCCTACGGAGTGCGGAATGGAAGCAAGGGTCGATTTTCCCTTTTATTGGGATGAAATTTGAGATAAAGATTTTTTTACAGGACCTGAATTAGTGGACCAAACTCGAGAAAAGGCTCTAGGGAAACGATCTATCCCTATGGTTAAGGTGTGATGGAAGCACCACTCTACTGATAAAGCTACTTGGGAGACTGAAGAAAACATGAGGGAAATTGTACTCACATCTTTTGATTCGTATTCTCAAGTTTCGAGGACGAAACTTATGATAAAGGGGGAGGATGTTGTACCCCAACCGTATTGTACTTGGAACCGTGATGAAATGACGAAATAAAATGTTAGATCTTCCAAGTACATTTTATTTAGTTATATTATTGCTTCTTTAATTAAATCCCCTTAAAGTAGATACTATATAATGAAAAAGGTGAGTGTTATGAAGTAAATGAAATGATCAATTCACCCCTCCAGGGCCTAAGAGATTTCGGCCCAAGGCTTAAAAAGGGGCCTTAGAAGTTTTTTTTTTCAAATTTATTACAAGGCTAATCTTAAGGGCCTTCTTAAAATAAGCCCAAATGGAAATTAAGGAGTTTTAAGTAGTGGGGCGATTTTCCCCCCAACTCTGACAAATTTCGGCCCTTAGCCCAAAAGAACTCAAGATTTTCCTAATTATATTTTAAATCAAGAAAAAGGGAAAATGATTAATTAAAAGGGGGCAACTACCTACATAGCTTCTCATTAAACAACTTGGAAAGAGAATTAAGTATGCTAATGACCCCTTAATGCCTTAAACCGCCGGCCCCTTCTATGGAATAAACCAAGGAGCCTTTCAAATATTACCATGGTTACTTTATGTTAACCACAAGGTTAAAGTAACCCAAGATAGCCTTAAAGTAACTATAGTTAGCCTTAAAGTAACTATAGTTGGATAAAGTAACCCAAGTTAGCCTTAAAGTAACTACAGTTGGATAAAATAACCCAAGTAGCATTAAAGTAACCTTGGGTAGCTAAAAGCAACTTAGGTTAATTAACTCTAATTAGCCTAACCAAGCCAAGGTAAACCCTTCTTCTCCCTTGCTTATCCAACGGCTAACCCCTTAGCCTAAGAGAAGCAAATTTTCTCCAAGGAAACCTAGAACACTCTTATTCTCAACCTTCAAGAATCCACAAGGAGTAAGGGACTTCCCTCTCTTCCATTAAGGCACACGGCCAAAGTTGGGCCAAGAAGGTTTAGGATTCATCCAAGTTCAAGCTTTTCCTAGGTAAGTATATCCTAAACTCTTTAAGAAAATTTCTATATCTTTCATGGAGTGAAGCTCACATTGCTTCGTCTTCTTGCTCAAAAACCGTGACCTCCATGGTCACTAGGTGCAAGCTTTCAAGCTCTTAAGTGGTACTAGTTTCTTATAAGTTGGAACACCATTCAAGCTCCATTTTGGTAAGCCATCTAGCATCCATTTGGTTTTATCTTTTACTTAAGACAAAAGCTAATGTTTGCTCTTTTCTTCCTTCCGAAACCGTGGGGGGTTGTGTAGTGAAGGGGAGGAAGACTTCATCTCATTTCACCCAAGTTCCAAGTTAAGGAAAGGATAAGCTTGAAGAAGGCAAGTACACTATAAATACTCATGTCTTGTGTGTGAAAGTATATGCTTGAATGTCTAGATGTTATTAAGTTTTAATCTTAGAAGTAAAACGCTAAGCTTGAAGCATGAAGTTTTCGGATTCTTGAGTAAAGTGGCTTACATGTATGAGATTTTCTTCAAAGTTGGATTCTTTTCTTCTTTTAGGTATGAATATGATGTTAATCTAAGATGACTATGGCAAAGTTCTCTTCTTTGACATGTAAGGGGGACGGTTGGATTAAAATAGGGAATAGATGTGGTTCTTGTGATAAATTGTAACTTGTGGGGTAAAAGATGTGTACAAGATGCATGCTTTATGTCTTAAGTTTAATATGTTCATTATGGAAATATGATTTAAGCCCTTGCATGCATAAGAAATGGGCTGTTTTGGGGGTATGGTACGTACACACCAAATATACCAAGAATAGATTCTAGTAGGAACAAAAAGTGCAAGACCAAGGAATGATTTGTGTAATCTTCAAAACTGTTTTGAAGTGATGTGTAGATGACCTTTGGAATGTATTAGTACCTGCAAAATCTTATGCTAAAGGTGTATTGATGATTAGAAAGCATTTATGAAAAATAACTCAAGTTGGGACACTTTTAGTAAGGAAAAGTGACAATAATGGGAATTACTAGAACAGGGCAGAACAATGACACATTTTGCAAGCTTTGAAAATGGATCTTAGAAGTATGCAATTAAGTTAATTTTTGGTATGACATTAGCCCTATGTATGTAGTAAATATGAGAGTTGGAATTTTGGTAAAACAAGTTGTGGTTTGTCCTTAATGGAATTTTTAGTGAAACTGGTCAAGCTGAAATTCACTCGACTGGACAGAATACAAGTGGTGTATTTATTGAACCGAAAATAGACCTTAGATATATGAAAATGGGCTGATTTTTGGTAGGATGCTAGCCCTATGTGTTTATTAAGTTCGTGAGTTGGAAGTTTTGAAAAATGACTTACGGTTCGATCGCAATAAAATTTGTGGTAAAACTGGTCGCTCCAGAAATCAGCATGTAACTGTTTTGGAAAAGTGAATACATGACCCCATGAATGTTATTATGTTACTCTGGAAATTTTATGACATTTACTTAGGACATTTATGAACACATCCATGTAAATTGTTCACCTTGGAATTATTATTTTATTGGGTAATTGCCGAAGTAAAATTGGTATCATTAAACTGGAAAACTGGTCAGAATTAAGGACTTGGTTGTATGGTTTTATTCTTGTGGGCTTAGACTCATTTGTAGGGTTTGGGCTTATGAGCCAAAATTTTCGGTACGTCTACAGTATTTTTCAGGTGTTGGAAAATTAAATGAGACTTAATGGGCATAAAAGAAAAGCAAAAGAAAGGACACTGCACTGCTGAAATTCAGCAGTACCCTGTTTCGTAATTAAATAAATTAAGGGTCTTACACGTCTCGTAACGTTACGAAATTTATGTGGCAAATAGAAAAGAACCCCTTATGAGTATGTATGACAAGAAATCACGATAATGTGCCGAAAACATGAGGTTTTGGGGCCGTGCAAACGGAACGATAATTCTGGAAATTTTTCCAGCTTAAAGAACAAGTTGTACTATATGTATATAACGCATCATGTCATGGATTGCATGGTACATGTCATACATTGCATCATCGTCATTTACATGATTTATGAAACTGGTATATGAGAAAGAATGATGAAAAGCGTTTTTAAAGAAAAGATTCTGTTTTTTTAAAAGAACGCTTTCTACCGGTATCGTATGTTTCTGGCCAGCAGGACCCGCTCCAGATCCGGGGTTAATTGATCTGATGATAATGACCGTTCAGGCCCAGAGAGAATAGAATTGATTATGATGATTATGACCGTACAGATCCGGAGAGAATAGACCTGGTGATTATGATTGATGACGTGACCGTTCTGAATCCGGGAATAATAGATTTGAAGAGAAGAATATGACCGCCTCAGATCCGGAGAGAATAGATCTGAACGCTCTCCTGTTTTCATTGACGATGATGTTTTGAAAGAAAGAACGAAAGAACTTATTTTCATTTTTATCATGATGCATCACATGTACATACTCATGCATGTTGCATTTAATGAGTCATCGAATATTTGGTACATGTCACTTAAACTAAGTTGTTATGACTTGGTAGCTCCTAAGTTATGATCTTTATTGAGTTACGATCTCTTATAAGTTATGATCTTTAATGAGTTATGATCTTTGACAAGTTATGATCTTTGATAAGTTATGAGCGGATAACTTATAGGTTGTGGATGGAAGGTCAGGTATGTTTTTAAACCGAATTTGTTT
Source organism: Eustoma russellianum (assembly GCA_036186865.1). Taxonomy (NCBI): domain Eukaryota; kingdom Viridiplantae; phylum Streptophyta; class Magnoliopsida; order Gentianales; family Gentianaceae; genus Eustoma; species Eustoma russellianum. The sequence goes on from AP025049.1 coordinate 15,494,906, forward strand.
GGGGATCGGTTCTTGTATGTACTTTCCATTTAATTCATGATTATTTATAGTTTACTTGCTGGTGACGTTGTCACTCACCCCCTTATTTTTCCTCCCAGACCCCGCAGGAAATAGGGTCGAATGGATCGAAGATGAACCTAGAGTTCCTTATCCGTAGAAGAGCGATTGAAGGATGGTTTGAGGGTTTTTGACGAGACAGTCATGATTGACAATCTTTTATGAATTTGTGTTGGAAACAATGGATTTCGTACTTCCATATTTTAATAACATGTCTGAAAAACTTATGATGGATGATTTGACGCTTTTATTTTAAAAGTTTTTATTCTGCCTTGGTTTTGCTTACTGGCTGACGTGTAAGCATGGAAGTCCACATATTTTATTGTGGACTATGATATGTTATGGATCGACGTCTGGTACTCTCCGTAGTGAAGTACAGCAGGCGCACCGTATCCGGCTGGGCCGGAGTGCGGGGCGCTACAGAAAATATACAACTTGTATCACTAGCCATCTGAGTAGTGAAATTGCACCCTGGAGGGCTCCTAGAATATCTGGCTTCGACCTTCCATCAAGTGTAAATGTGGCTTGGACTCCCAATAGACGCCGTTGCTTTGGGTGAACAGAACGAAAGCATGCCATAGTCGCCCATGTGAAAACTTCCAGGATAAAGTGCATAATTTCACACGCATGCGTCCATGAGATTGATCCTCGGTTGGGGGCAGTAAAAGATGTGCTAGTGCCCACAATTACAGAACAGCAAATATATTCGTGTGAAAAATGAGTGCAAATACGTACCAAAGTTTCCTGTAGTCTTGAGACTGCGGCAACACACCAAGTATAAAATCTACCCCAAAGCATGATGCAAATAATCTATTATATTAGACATATAAAGTGTGAAGCCATACCGAAGTTTCCTGCATCATGAAGATACAGGCAACGCACCAAGGACTCATGCCAATGCCACTATGTTCTGAGAGCATGGATAGTGCAATCTGTGTAATAGAAACCACGCGCCGTAGGGGGAAGTTGAGCCGCTGTGGTAAAAAGCATTGTAGGTGGTGACATGCGTGCATGCTGACTTAAGTGATGAGCAACCATGTTGATCTCTCTAGGAATGAAGCTAAGACGACTGTCTGTAAGATGAAGAAACAGAAGCAAGCGAGCATATTCTGGCAGTAATGAAAGCTGATGGCTGTTCGCATAGGTTGCCTGTTGACAATCTGTTTCCACTATCAAGTGACGATGTAGTTGGCCAAAGAACAGTAGGCTATAAAGCAGAGCTTGAATTTCGATTCTGAGAGGTGAGAGACAAGGAAGGCGGAAAGAAAGGGCTGCAACCAAACGTCCCTGCGAATCCCAGAGAATACTGCCGGCCGAAGCATAACGGCGCCCCGCAGAAGTGTCTACATTCAGTTTTAACTTTCTAGAGGGTGGGAGTCCCCATTTCAGTGGAAGAGCAGGCTTAGGGCGCAATAATGGGGAGAAGCCTCCATAAACGAGGGATGGTATATGCTGAGCCAAAGATGTTCCAGAAAGTGATGAAGCCCAGTCATAACATGATTGGCGCGTAAGGTTATAAATACTTGTAAGCGGAATATCAGCATCTCCATATGTATGATTCGTGTATACTCGCCAAATTGACCAACAAAGCATAATAGGTCCAATAACTATAAAGTTACCCTTGAGAGTACGTGATGAAGATGATATCCACCATTGTAATAAATAAGGGCGCAGCTGAGTATCCTTGTACAAAGGACCGTCTAGTAACCAAGATAATTTCAACCAAGCATCCTTAACAGAATGACATAGCAAGAAGACATGCATAATGTTTGCTGAGCAAGTGCAACAAAATGGGCACATGGTAGGACATATGTAAGTAATCCGAAGCAAATTGTCTTCTATAGGTAACACGGAGTGAAATAAGCGCCATACAAAATTGCTAATCATTTTTGGTAGACCACGCCATCAGATGAACTTATGTGAATAAAGTTGCGCGTGAGAGGGCCGAATATCTTCATATGCATGGCAGATGGGAAAAATTCCTGATGTGCTAGAGAGCCATAAAGGATTGGGAAGACCAGTAGAGAGTTGAAGACAAAGCGGATGAATAGAGCAAATCCTCTTCCAGCCAGGAGAGTCATATATACGAGGCTCATAATCCGAACGAGCCCTATAACGATGATGCATATATACTGTCCACAAAGATGTATTAGTATGACAAGTCCACCACAACTTACCGTCATAAGCTCGCTAAATATGCAGCAAATTGCGGACTCCAAATCCACCTTCCATTTCTAGATAGCACAAATCATGGAAGGATGTCCAGTGATGTCGAGCCCCCATAGAAAGTGGGAAATTTTGTGATTGAGGGAGTGGATGATACTTTTGGGCAAATAGGCTGCAGCAAGAATGTGAAGCGGCATGGATGTCAACACTGATTTTAGTAATATCAGTCTACTACCGAGGGTAAGTAGACGACTGGCCCAACCTGTGAGCTTTGCTTCAAAATGTTGCAGCAGTGAAGTACAATAGATAGCTCTATCGATGCCATGATATAGAAAGGATCCCAAATATTTGATTGGTAATGTAGAGGGATGCATTGATAAGACCTGAGCAATGTTACGGAGATGCTGCGATGTAACATATGAACTTGTAACAGACTGGCTTTTGCTGTAATTAACCAATTGCCCGGATGCGTGTTGATAGGCTTGGAGAAAAGATTGGAACGAAGTCAAGTTATTTGAAGATGCATTAAGAATAATAACAGAGCATCAGCATATGCTAAGTGTGAAATTGCTGGGACTCGGCCAGATGCAAATCCTTGAAGCAATCCAGCAGAAAATAAATGCCTAAGGCCACGGCTAAATCCCTCTGAACTAAGGATAAACAGTAGAGGAGATAATGGATCATTTTGTTTTACACCAGGCATTGGCGAGAAAAATCCATACGAAGAGCCATTAATGGCAATGGAGAGCTTAGAGATGCACATATTATTCAATATAATGCAAACAAAACGTGAATGAAAGCCAAACTTGTGAAGTAGAGCCTCCAAATAAGTCCATCTTACCCTATTAAAAGCTTTTGCCATCTCAAGCTTGATCATCATATTGCCACCATGAATTTTCCTATCGATCTGATGAACTATCTCATTTTCCATCAAAACATGCTCGCTAATATCATGTCCTTTTAAAAACCCAATCTGTTTGGCAGATATTATCTTTGGGAGTATTGTGGTCAAGTGAGTGGCAATAATTCTGGTAGTAACCTAGCTTAGAAAATTTGAAAGACATATAGGGCAGAAATATGCATAAGTGACAGGGTGAGGTTTTTTTTGGAATCAAGGTAATCAACGATGAAACCATTACCTGAGGTGGAGGCATCGTAAAAAAGAATTCTTGGACCGTAAGAGTTACATCAAGGTGCAATATGTCCCAACAAGTCCCAAAGAAATGACCATTAAAAGAAATGACCATTTACGTGTAGCGCCCCGCACCCGGCCTCGTCCGGATACGGTGCACCCGCCGTACTTCACTAAGGAGAGTACAAAGCATCATGCGTAACATGCGAAAATCCATAACATAAGTCGTGGACTCCCATGCTAACATTCAACATGGTAGTAAAATTTAGGCAGAATTAAAAACTTTTACATAAATTATTCTATACATCCGACATAAGTTTTACAACCACATTGATTACATCAGTAATTCTGCAATCATTGCTTCCAACATAAATCCGTCGTGTTATGAATCCATCATAATAGAATCCCTAAGCTGTCATCCACTCGCATTCTCACGGATGTGGGATCCTATGCTCGTCATCAATCCTTGCTACCCCTTTTCCTGTAAACTCTGGGAGGAAAAATAAGGGGGTGAGTAACAAAGTCACCAGCAAGTACACCATAAACAATCATGCATTAAATGGAAAGTACATACAAGAACCGAACCCTCAAATTTTGGTCTCTTACCATCATACCTGTCTTTCCATTCAAATGCCACCAAGGTAATAGAATCATCACTTGATCATAAAGGGAATAAGATCATAGCTTACATAACAACAACAATAAGGTCGTAACTTAGGTAACGAAAGATAGCAAAGTCATGACCTAAGTAACATTACGTCTAGCATTTAGCTAGCATCTCATCCCTTCCGTCAATAGCCATTAAGGCAATAAAATCATAACTTAGTCATGTAGCACGTAAAGACACAACTCAGTGCACAGACTCGACATCATGCTCATGACCATATGCAACGTGTATGAGTATGCAAATGCAGTGCATAATGAAAACATGAAAATATTTTCTCTCATTCTTTCTTTCAAAACATCATCGTCAATAAAATCAAGAGAGTTCAGATCTATTATATCCGGATCTGAGGCGGTCATATCCATCCTTTCGAATCTATTATTTCCGAATCCGAAAACGGTCACATCACCAATCATAGTCATCAGGTCTATTCTCTCCGGGCCTGAACGGTCATGAATCTTCAGATCTATCATATCCGGATCTGAAAACGGTCTTACTCATCAGGTCTATCATCTCCGGGCCTGAACGGTCATGATTCTTCAGATCTATCATATCCGGATCTGAAAACGGTCTTACTTGTCAGGTCTATCATATCCGGGCCTGAACGGTCATAATCATCATAATCAGGTCTATTCTTTCCGGGCCTGAACGGTCATAATCATCAGATCAATTAACCCCAGATCTGGAGCGGGTTAAGCTGGCCAGAAATATATGGTACCATAGGAATCTTTTCGCAATCGTAAACTTCTCTTTCAAAGATCTTTCTTTCAAAACTCAAAACTTCTTTTCAAAAGATCTTTATCATCATTCTTTTTCATAAAATCAGTTTCGTGAACTGTATGAACATGGACAATGCGATGTATGATATGCAACATGCTACTCGTGAACAAATACATCATAACACGCATATGCTGACTCGTCTCTTAAGCTGGAAAAACTGTCCAGCAATCATACTCTGTTCCTACAGCCTCATGCTCATCAATTCGTGCTCATTTACATCAACTCATGTCATACACATGCATAATGAAGTCTTATACACATGCCATAAAAATTTCGTAACATTCCGAAATGCCTAACGACCTCAAAACATCAAGTATCATCAAAGGTACTGCTGAAATCAGCAGGGCAATACCGCCTTACCTCGTTTTCATGGATCATAAAACCTTAATCAATTTGATCCAACACCTGGAAAAGATAGCTAACATACCACGGAACAATATTCCTAAGGCTAAACATCACATTTAAGCTTAAAAGAGCAAGATCGAAGCCTTACAACTTATGACATCAAACTGTCCTGTTTTCCAGTTTTGTACCACTAACTTCAACTCAGTTGTTAACCATCAAAATGGTGGTTTTATGCTGATTTCTTTACATGAACATGTACATCTATGCCTTAAGTAACTACCATAAACTTTCCAAGGCAATCCAATAAACTTAAAGGGGTTATCTAATTACTTTCCCAAAATGGGTACATGCAGAAACTGGAATGACCAGTTGTATCACGAAATGAATTGTGACCAAACCACATATCCTTTTACCAAAATTCCAACTCACAGATGTCATAAACACATCACGATATCATCATACCAAAAATCAGCTCATTTTCGCATTTCTACGGTGCATTTTCGAGCCACACAACTTACTACTCAAAACTGTCCTGTTCCAGCGACTCTGTTTGAGCAGTTTTACCAAGAACTTCATTAAAATAATCCACAACTCCTTTTACTAAAATTCCAACTCACACATTTCATAAACATACAAATCTATCACCATACCAAAAATTAGCCAATTTTCACCTTCCTAAGGTTCGTTTTCAGGTCGTTCAACATGACACATAAAACTGCTCAGCTCCAGTGTTTCTGTTTGACCACTTCTTACTAAACACTTCATTAAGGACAAACCACAACTCCTTTCATTGAAATTCCAACTCACACATATCATATACATATGAGGCTAACATCACACCAAAAATTAGCCAATTTAAATACTCCTAAGATTCATTTTCAGGTCATGCAAAACGTCACACTGTGCTGCCTAGTTCCAGTAATTTCTTCTTGAGCAGTTTTACCAAAAGATTTATTAAAAATAAATCATAGCTCTTTTTACTGCAATTCCAACTCTCACTTGTACTACACACACAGAGCTAGTGTCATGTCAAAATTTAGATTAATTGAACACTTCTATGGTTCGTTCTCAAGTCACACAATCAGCAACACAAATCTGCCAGCTCCAGTAGTTTCAGCACTTCTTCACCTTTTTATTGTTCAAGCATTCTTCTACCAACTTCATTCATTAAGAGGACTTACTATACATCAAATACACATTTAAACATAGTTATTTCAAGTCTCATAAATCATTTTAGGCTACACATAACTCATACCAACAGTCTTGTCATTTATGCTTAGAACATGTCACTTTTCATATCAACACTTTTCTTTACATCAACTAAGTTCATGTCTTGTTCTTAGAATCTTCAACTAAGATTCATAACTTAAAAATGGCTAGTCATTCAAGCATGCACTTCACAAATAAGACAAGATTGGCTAGAGTATACTTGCCTCTTTTTAGAGCTTTCCTTAGCTTGAACCTTGGTTGAAATGGAATGAAGTCTTCCTCCACTTCACTTGTGTAGCACGTTTTTGAAGAGGAGAAGAAGGAGAACATTAGCTACCATTTTGAATGAAGAATGGAGCTAGATTGAGGCTAGATTCTCTTACCAAAATGAAGTTTGAATGGGGCTTGAAATGGATTCAAACCACCAAGATGTTAGCTTCTCTTAGTAGCTTGAAGAATCTTCTCCTAGTGACCATTTGATGGTCACGTTTTTAGCAGAAAAGGAGGTACCAATGTGAGCTTCATCCTTTGAAATATAGAACTCACTCAGAAGTTTAACATTTAACTTACCTAGATGAGTTCTTCAAGGCTTGAGGATGAAGATGATCTTACACTCCTAGCTTCTTCATGGCCGAATTTGATGATGAGGATAGAAGAGTTGCCTAAGTGTTCAATGAGTCTTCCATGGCTTGCTTAGGTGAGTTCTTGAGGGTGTTCAAAACTTGGAGATGAAGAAGAGCTCCATGGATGAACTTGAAGATGTTAGGGAGCTTCTTAGATAGTAAAAGAAGTCTTTATGAAGAAGACAAAGGGGGAGGGGGCGTGCCTAGGGGGGCGGTCATCTTGGGGCTTCAAGAGGGGACAAGGATTCTCATGCTTTGCATGGGAATCCAAGATGTCTCCTTAGTGTCTTGGACCTTGACCAACTTTGTCTCCCATGCTTGGTTTTTTTTCTTTTTGTTTTATTTTATTCCAAGACAACTTGTCTTGTCTTTTCTTTTGTTTATTTTATTTCATTTCTATAATAAGAATAGTATATATATATATACTATGTTGTATAATATGTATGTCACCTAAAACATGTATTATCATTTATGTGTATAACCACGTGTATACATATAATTTCTAATATTTGTATAATGCATTCCTACTATATATATACATATTACATTATATACACGCATATATATATATATACCTATATACACGCATATACATATCACATACATACATATATACACTTTTATATACACGCATATACATGTTATATACGTACGTATGTATATCATATAAAAGATCCTTCTCCTTTAGTTTTAACATAACAAGTCTACTTTCAAAAATTCTCCCCTGATACTGCCCAAAACATTACCTCTACCCCATTCTCTTTCCTAAAACTTCCTCCATTCATCCAAGAGAGAAAACCCCACTTGAACATATACCTAGTAGAAAATTTCCTCTCATTATTACAAAGTAAGAAAAAAGCTCTTTCTCCATCTCTTGGCTTCAATTCTTGTCTACAAAAGATAATATAATATTAGTACCTTCAGATCATGTACTCAAAAGGGTCTATCATTTTATCATAATATCTACATACCATCATAAAACACCTAAAAGTATAAGGCTAGAAGGAAGAACACCCCCCACTGCCTCTACTCAAAACCGTGGGTTATGGTACCGACTATCCAACCAACTTTCTTCATTATCAATTATTATTATAACAAACCTTTATTCCTCTCCTTTAATTTTTAGTATAGTGGATATGCCTGCAAAATCTTTCTTTTCTGCTACTGCCCCAAACGCCATCTTCCTTCTCTTTTCTGTAACTTTCACCATCATTCCAAGAGAGAGAAACCCACATAAATATCTAACCCATAATCAATTTCTACTACTTCTATCCTTACTCTCTTGGTTGATGAGATTTAGAAATCTGAAAACTCCCTTAATTTCCTTTTGAGCTTATTTCAAAAAGGCCCTTAAGATTATCATCTCTTATAATTTTGGGAAAAACCCTTTAAGGCCCTTTTTAAACCTTGTGGCCGAAATTTTCTTAAGCCTTTAGGAACTAATTGGCCACCTCATATAGTCCCTAACTCACGCTTGAATTGATTATATCATTTGCTTATCATACTAGAATGAAAGAATCACTAAGGAAACTTAGTGAAAGACGCTTGAAGGATACCACTTTATTATTTCACTTATATGAGTCTTCAAGTATTATATGACATTTCGGCGGGGTACAACATTCTCCCCCCCCCCCCCCTTAATATAAGTTTCGTCCTCGAAACTTCAGGCTAGTCAACGAAATGGGGCATCTACTCCTCATGTTGCCTTTCGTTTTCCATGTGGTTTCTTCTTTTAGGTAAATAAGGTCGCATAAAGCGTCTATTTAGTTCCCTCAGAACTGCTTTGTTACATTCATCTTAGAGATTTCATCAGAACTTATTCTAATTCGATGTTCTCGTAACCTATTTCATATCAAGCACTTGCAACCTTGGTACTATGTACTTGATAATCAATTCCATTCCATGTAATCATGATCACAGCAGGCTTATAATTTCGTTATCCATAAAATGTGTACAAGTGCTCATAGTGACGCATCATGATGAGGACCCCGAGTCCCATACGTAGTGTCATACTTGGTCATGTTGTCGCTAATAATCTCACTTGCTTACTTGTGGTTTACTCATCATAACTTAAAGAAAACTATCATAATCACTCATTCCTGGTTAATAGGAAGTAGTGCAGAGGACACAGGTACTTCACACTTATTAGGCGTACCTTGGTTGTTTTCTTTGTCATCCGCATAAACTAGCTTTATATGGATACGGTTTTCCTCCTTCTATTTCGTTTGCTTGTTAAATCGTTCCTTTTGTTCTTTCGTTCCCTTACTACCGCATTCCGCTCCGTAGCGGTCCTCCAATAGTTCACCAAAGATCCTTGAATACGACTTAACTTAGCCAAATTTGATCTGGGGGTCTAGACCGCGTACAAATCTGATTACCTTAAACTTTTCATCTCTCATAATCAAAGGAACATACTTTCCCAAAGTAATGAATGAGTATGGAGATGCTTGACCCCTGTCTTAGTGAGTCAAATTCCTCAATCCTTCTCGTGACTAAGTTCTGAGAGGAAGAACTCACAAAACTCCTCTTAGAACCTTGCCCTTATCTTATCCAGTACCAATATCAGCATGGAGTTACTTTCAACTTTACTTAACCATCTTTCTGCCTACTATGAACTAAATTCCCTACCAAACCTTGGAATACGTGTTCTTACTAACTATTGTTAGTAATGTTTACTGCCTCCTGGGGTGACAGTGATGATGTCATCTTACTGAATTGTGGTGTCATCCGCACCACGAAGTGTCGGTGTCTTATTTAAGGTATAAATATTCAGAATAAGCGACACCATTTAATTCGTAATCCCTATACGATCTTATGGTCATGCAAACAGTCATGATTACATTCCATAGATGGCCATCGACTAGGGCTTTATCATATGGTCAAAACCCTAATTTCCAGTCTAAATCATCCTGGTCTAAGGTCAACTCTCATCTAAGATCGGAACTTAGGTCTAAGATCAAACTTAGTTGACTATAATCATAACTTAGTTCGACATTCTGCCCGGATCTGGAGCCTTCGCTCTAATACCACCTGTAGCGCCTCGCACCCGGCCTCGTCCGGATAGGGTGCACCTGCCGTACTTCACTAAAGAGAGTACAAAGCGTCATGCGTAACATGCGAAAATCCATAACATAAGTCGTGGACTCCCATGCTAACATTCAACATGGTAGTAAAATTTAGGCAGAATTAAAAACTTTTACATAAATCATTCTATACATCCGACATAAGTTTTACAACCACATTCATTACATCAGTAATTCTGCAATCATTGCTTCCAACATAAATCCGTCGTGTTATGAATCCATCATAAGAGAATCCCTAAGCTGTCATCCACTCGCATTCTCACGGATGTGGGATCCTATGCTCGCCATCAATCCTTGCTACCCCTTTTCCTGTAAACTCTGGGAGGAAAAATAAGAGGGTGAGTGACAAAGTCACCAGCAAGTACACCATAAACAATCATGCATTAAATGGAAAGAACATACAAGAACCGAACCCCCAAATTTTGGTCTCTTACCATCATACCTGTCTTTCCATTCAAATGCCACCAAGGTAATAGAATCATCACTTGATCATAAAGGGAATAAGATCATAGCTTACATAACAACAACAATAAGATCGTAACTTAGGTAACGAAAGATAGCAAAGTCATGACCTAAGTAACATTACGTCTAGCATTTAGCTAGCATCTCATCCCTTCCGTCAATAGCCATTAAGGCAATAAAATCATAACTTAGTCATGTAGCACGTAAAGACACAACTCAGTGCACAGACTCGACATCATGCTCATGACCATATGCAACGTGTATGAGTATGCAAATGGAGTGCATAATGAAAACATGAAAATATTTTCTTTCATTCTTTCTTTCAAAACATCATCGTCAATAAACTCAAGAGAGTTCAGATCTATTATATCCGGATCTGAGGCGGTCATATCCATCCCTTCGAATCTATTATTTCTGAATCCGAAAACGGTCACATCATCAATCATAGTCATCAGGTCTATTCTCTCCAGGCCTGAACGGTCATGAATCTTCCGATCTATCATATCCGGATCTGAAAACAGTCTTACTCATCAGGTCTATCATCTCCGGGCCTGAATGGTCATGATTCTTCAGATCTATCCTATCCGGATCTGAAAACGGTCTTACTTGTCAGGTCTATCATATCCGGGCCTGAACGGTCATAATCATCATAATCAGGTCTATTCTTTCCGGGCCTGAACGATCATAATCATCAGATCAATTAACCCCGGATCTGGAACGGGTTAAGCTGGCCAGAAATATATGGTACCATAGGAATCTTTTCGCAATCGTAAACTTCTCTTTCAAAGATCTTTCTTTCAAAACTCAAAACTTCTTTTCAAAAGATCTTTCTCATCATTCTTTTTCATAAAATCAGTTTCGTGAACTGTATGAACATGGACAATGCGATGTATGATATGCAACATGCGACTCGTGAACAAATACATCATAACACGCATATGCTGACTCGTCACTTAAGCTGGAAAAACTGTCCAGCAATCATACTCTGTTCCTACAGCCTCATGCTCATCAATTCGTGCTCATTTACATCAACTCATGTCATACACATGCATAATGAAGTCTTACACACATGCCATAAAAATTTCGTAACATTCCGAAATGTCTAACGACCTCAAAACATCAAGTATCATCAAAGGTACTGCTGAAATCAGCAGGGCAATACCGCCTTACCTCGTTTTCATGGATCATAAAACCTTAATCAATTTGATCCAACACCTGGAAAACATAGCTAACATACCACCGAACAATATTCCTAAGGCTAAACATCACATTTAAGCTTAAAAGAGCAAGATCGAAGCCTTACAACTTATGACATCAAACTGTCCTGTTTTTCAGTTTTGTACCACTAACTTCAACTCAGTTGTTAACCATCAAAATAGTGGTTTTATGCTGATTTATTTACATGAACATGTACATCTATGCCTTAAGTAACTATCATAAAATTTCCAAGGCAATCCAATAAACTTAAAGGGGTTATCTAATTACTTTCCCAAAATGGGTACATACAGAAACTGGAATGACCAGTTGTATCACGAAATGAATTGTGACCAAACCACATATCCTTTTACCAAAATTCCAACTCACAGATGTCATAAACACATCAAGATATCATCAAACCAAAAATCAGCTCATTTGCACATTTCTAAGGTGCATTTTCGAGCCACACAACTTACTACTCAAAACTGTCCTGTTCCAGCGACTCTGTTTGAGCAGTTTTACCAAGAACTTCATTAAAATAATCCACAACTCCCTTTACTAAAATTCCAACTCACACATTTCATAAACATACAAATCTATCACCATACCAAAAATTAGCCAATTTGCACCTTCCTAAGGTTCGTTTTCAGGTCGTTCAACATGACACATAAAACTGCTCAGCTCCAGTGCTTCTGTTTGACCACTTCTTACTAAACACTTCATTAAGGACAAACCAAAACTCCTTTCGTTGAAATTCCAACTCACACATTTCATATACATATGAGGCTAACATCACACCAAAAATTAGCCAATTTAAATACTCCTAAGATTCATTTTCAGGTCATGCAAAACGTCACACTGTGCTGCCCAGTTCCAGTAATTTATTCTTGAGCAGTTTTACCAAAAGATTTATTACAAATAAACCATAGCTCTTTTTACTGCAATTCCAACTCTCACTTGTACTAAACACACAGAGCTAGTGTCATGTCAAAATTTAGATTAATTGAACACTTCTAAGGTTCGTTCTCAAGTCACACAATCAGCAACACAAATCTGCCAGCTCCAGTAGTTTCAGCACTTCTTCACCTTTCTATTGTTCAAGCATTCTTCTACCAACTTCATTCATTAAGAGGACTTACTATACATCAAATACACATTTAAACATAGTTATTTCAAGTCTCATAAATCATTTTAGGCTACACATAACTCATACCAACAGTCTTGTCATTTATGCTTAGAACATGTCACTTTTCAGATCAACACTTTTCTTTACATCAACTAAGTTCATGTCTTGTTCTTAGAATCTTCAACTAAGATTCATAACTTAAAAATGGCTAGTCATTCAAGCATGCACTTCACAAATAAGGCAAGAATGGCTAGAGTGTACTTGTCTCTTTGAACCTTAGAGCTTTTCCTTAGCTTGAACCTTGGTTGAAATGGAATGAAGTCTTCCTCCACTTCACTTGTGTAGCACGTTTTTGAAGAGGAGAAGAAGGAGAACATTAGCTACCATTTTGAATGAAGAATGGAGCTAGATTGAGGCTAGATTCTCTTACCAAGATGAAGTTTGAATAGGGCTTGAAATGGATTCAAACCACCAAGATGTTAGCTTCTCTTAGTAGCTTGAAGAATCTTCTCCTAGTGGCCATTTGATGGTCACGTTTTTAGCAGAAAAGGAGGTACCAATGTGAGCTTCATCCTTTGAAATATAGAACACACTTAGAAGTTTAACATTTAACTTACCTAGATGAGTTCTTGAAGGCTTGAGGATGAAGATGATCTTACACTCCTAGCTTCTTCATGGCCGAATTTGATGATGAGGATAGAGGAGTTGCCTAAGTGTTCAATGAGTCTTCCATGGCTTGCTTAGGTGAGTTCTTGAGGGTGTTCAAAACTTGGAGATGAAGAAGAGCTCCATGGATGAACTTGAAGATGTTAGGGAGCTTCTTGGATAGTAGAAGAAGTCTTTATGAAGAAGACAAAGGGGGAGGGGGCGTGCCTAGGGGGGGCGGTCATCTTGGGGCTTCAAGAGGGGACAAGGATTCTCATGCTTTGCATAGGAATCCAAGATGTCTCCTTAGTGTCTTGGACCTTGACCAACTTTGTCTCCCATGCTTGGTTTTTTTTTCTTTTTGTTCTATTTTATTCCAAGACAACTTGTCTTGTCTTTTCTTTTGTTTATTTTATTTCATTTCTATAATAAGAATAGTATATATATATATATATACTATGATGTATAATATGTATGTCACCTAAAACATGTATTATCATTTATGTGTATAACCACGTGTATACATATAATTTCTAATATTTGTATAATGCATTCCTACTATATATATACATATTACATTATATACACGCATATATATATACCTATATACACACATATACATATCACATACATACATATATACACTTTTATATACACACATATACATGTTATATACGTACGTATGTATATCATATAAAAGATCCTTCTCCTTTAGTTTTAACATAACTACTTTCAAAAATTCTCCCCTGATACTGCCCAAAACATTACCTCTACCCCATTCACTTTCCTAAAACTTCCTCCATTCATCCAAGAGAGAAAAACCCACTTGAACATATACCTAGTAGAAAATTTCCTCTCATTATTACAAAGTAAGAAAAGAGCTCTTTCTCCATCTCTTGGCTTCATTTCTTGGCTACAAAAGATAATATAATATTAGTACCTTCAGATCATGTACTCAAAAGGGTCTATCATTTTATCATAATATCTACATACCATCATAAAACACCTAAAAGTATAAGGCTAGAAGGAAGAACACCCCCCACTGCCTGTACTCAACCGTGGGTTATGGTACCCACTATCCAACCAACTTTCTTCATTATCAATTATTATTATAACAAACCTTTATTCCTCTCCTTTAATTTTTAGTATAGTGGATATGCCTGCAAAATCTTTCTTTTCTGCTACTGCCCCAAACGCCATCTTTCTTCTCTTTTCTGTAACTTTCACCATCATTCCAAGACAGAGAAACCCACATAAATATCTAACTCGTAATCAATTTCTACTACTTCTATCCTTACTCTCTTGGTTGGTGAGATTTAGAAATCTGAAAACTCCCTTAATTTCCTTTTGATCTTATTTCAAAAAGGCCCTTAACATTATCATCTCTTATAATTTTGGGAAAAACCCTTTAAGGCCCTTTTTAAACCTTGTGGCCGAAATTTTCTTAAGCCTTTAGGAACTAATTGGCCACCTCATATAGTCCCTAACTCACGCTTGAATTGATTATATCATTTGCTTATCATACTAGAATGAAAGAATCTCTAAGGAAACTTAGTGAAAGACGCTTGAAGGATACCACTTTATTATTTCACTTATATGAGTCTTCAAGTACTATATGACTTTTCGGCGGGGTACAACATTACGTCTCATATATATATATAATTGTTGGAAAATTTTTTCTGCCGCCGCCTGAAGCCCTACGCCTTCATCTGCTATCGTCTTCACCATGCAGCCGCCGGGCCCTTCGGCCCCGACACGTTCATTCCTCTCTGTTCTCACCGGCGGATCTTCCGCAGATCCCCCAGCCATCAAACAGAAACCCACTCAGCGTTTTAAAGGATGCCCGTCGGTCACCTTGGAGGAGGGGGAGATAGCCGCATTACTATCGCCGTTCAAATATGTTCTGGTTGGATCCTCCTGGAATGGCAGGCCTGGTATGGTTGCACTGCAGAAAACGCTTGATCGCATTGGCTTTGCAGGTAATGTTCATGCATGCTTACTCGATAAAACTCACGTGTTATTACGTTTTGAAAAAGAAGAAGATTATAATAGATATTTTTGCCGTCGATCATGGAACATCTTGGGATACCATATGAGAATTACGAAATATACATATGATTTTGATCCGCGATATGATGCGCCAATTGTGCCAGTTTAGTTAACGTTACTGGGTTTGCCAGTATATCTTCATACCCAATCGGCCTTATTTTCTATTGCCTCTATGGTTGGAACACCCATCAGATCAGATGCAGCGATGCAAAAAATACTGCGTCCATCTGTTGCGAGAGTTTGCGTGGAAGTAGATGTCTCAAAGGAGTTACCATCAAAGTTACATATTCAGTACCTAGATCATCATCATTGTCAACCAGTCGTTTATGAAGATGTCCCATTATACTACGATAAATGTGGTATTTTAGGCCATAACAAGGATAGTTGTGGGAAGCAGACAACTCAGCCGGATAACCATGTTTCAGAAAAGCAATGGAGCCGTAAGCAAAAGGAGACACAAATACAAACAGATTGCCCAGAACAAATGAATGTACCGGGCAGTGATCCTCAAATGCAGTCTTCACAGATCCCTACAGCATCGCCAAATATCCAGATACCTCTCACTGCAGAAGATATTTTGCCAGAAATGCACATATCTTCCCCCCAAGCTGAGGCTATTCCTACCAATAATCAAGATCTGACAATCTTAGGGCGTTCTACAAAAGATACACCAACAGCTACTATACAGCCTCTAGTAGAACACCAAAACATCCAGACAGTCTCAGATAACGAGGAGCCAATAGTCACACATGGTCAGACTGAGGCAATTTAACGACGAGAACTTCATCAGGAATATAATGCCATTTCAAACATATGGGGTGATAAGTTAAAACACAGGCAAAATTTCACCTCTGATCAGGAGTTACTACAACGCATCACACAACCACCAGAGGAGATGCAGGATGTTGACTATGTTCCATGCATACGTCAACGAAAACGTATGCCAAAAAGCCAGATTGTTCGTCCACCTCACCATATGGTTACTCGTAGTGTTACTAGATCTTCAAGCTCCTAGTCCCATCATTTACAATGAATATACTCACATGGAATTTAAGGGACCTATGCACTTCACTGTCTAGGCTAAGATTACTGCTGCACCAATACTCTATTCATTTTCTTTTTATTATTGAACCAAAACAATCATCTGTTAGAATGGAACGAGCCCGTATCCAACTGGGATTCTCATCGATGTTAAGTGTATGTGATGGATGTGCTTGGTGTTTTTGGAATCAAAACATCCTCGCACTCCTATCTTCAGTACATTCTGAACAAGTAGCCCATTTGCGTCTTCAATTACAGTCTACTGGAAAGATTTTCTGGCATTCTTGTGTTTATGGGAAACACACAGTGGTGGATAGACAACATCTTTGGTCCTGTTTGCGTCATCACTCGGATATATCTCAGGAGCCTTGGTTAATTTCTAGAGATTTCAATACTTTTTGGTCTATTACTGGCCACAAAGGAGCATCCAGTCCGTCTATAACTGCTCTTGACGACTTCAATGAAATGACTCAATATGGAGCGTGGCAGTTATCCCACATACAGGAACTAAATATACATGGCATGGAGGGCGTTGATTAGGTCAAGTTTGGAGACGCTTGGATTGGTCCTTCTGTAATGAACCATTTTACGATCTCTTCTCATCGGTTCGCTTGACACATCTTAGTCGCACAACCTCAGATCATTGCCCTTTGCTGATACAGTGTGCTAATATAGATTTTGATGGCCCAAAACAATTCCGTTTTCTCAATGTGTGGACTACTCACCAGGATTTCAATACATTTATGCGTACCACTTAGGAGGCCTACCCTACAGTAGGAGGAATGTGAGGCATATGTTACAAGTTGAAGTGCTTTAAAAAGGATGTATCTCATTGGAACAAGAATGTGTTTGGGAACATCTTCAATAAAATACAGCATGCAGAACAAATCACACGCACATTAGAAGAGGCCTACGATGCATCACCCATAGAAGAGGCCAGGCAGGCTTATTACGAGTCTCAAGCCACATTGTCTCATGTGGCTTCTCAAGAGCTGTCATATTGGAAACAAAAGGCTGGAGTCAAATGGTTAAAAGAGGGTGAAGCCAATAAGAAATATTATCATGCCTTAGTCAAGGATAAACGTCGGCGTCAAGCTATATACAGCATCCACAAAGAGGATGGAACGCATTGTGATACGTAAGATACAATCAGTGCAGCAGCTATTGAATATTATACACAAATGTTTACAGCTCAATCTATTGATGATGGTCCTGATTTTCTTCAAAGTATCCCCAGATTAGTAACGGCAGAAGATAACCAAATGCTTACTAAAATACCTTCAATTGATGAAGTCAAGCATGCAGTTTCGGAATTGACCCAAACAGTACCGCAGGTCCGGATGGATATAACGGATGGTTCTTTCGCACATGTTGGGATGTAATATCATCAGATGTCCACAAATCAGTTCAGGAATACTTCCTTGGCTTTCCTCTTCCTCGAGCCATGTCTCACATCATGATCATTTTGCTTCCTAAAGGACAATCTCAACGTACGTTTGCTGACTTTCGTCCCATTGCACTATCGACATTCATGAGCAAAACACAAACCAGAATATTATCTAATAGACTCAACACCATTCTTCCGCGTATAATCTCCCTCGAACAAGCAGGCTTCCAAAAAGGAAGAGGAACAGCAGAACAAGTATTATTAACAAATGAGATCATACATTGGTTTGACAAAGGACAACGGCCAGGTAAGACTTTGA
This sequence comes from Eustoma russellianum, assembly GCA_036186865.1. Lineage (NCBI taxonomy): Eukaryota > Viridiplantae > Streptophyta > Magnoliopsida > Gentianales > Gentianaceae > Eustoma > Eustoma russellianum. The sequence goes on from AP025049.1 coordinate 15,513,191, forward strand.
TAAAATTAGACATGGCCAAGGCATTTGACAGTGTTGATTGGCGTTTTTTATGCCAAGTATTGGATAGGTTTGGCTTTTCAAATCATTTTACAAAGCTGATTATGAATCACTTAGAGGGTACACACATTTCCCTCCTTATTAATGGCATCCCATGTGGATTTTTGTAGACCAACCCGCGGTGTAAAGCAGGGAGACCCAGTCTCCCCGCTTTTGTTCATTATTGCAACAGAATCTTTTAGCAGAAGATTCAAACATTTGGTATCAACCTCATTCCTTACTCCATATAATATGGTTCGCATGCCAATTATCATACGCACATGACTTGTTGGTGTTTTTATCAGCAGGCAGGACCAATCTTATCCGATTTAAACGATTTCTAACATCTTATGAACGAGTCTCAGGTCAAGCGATCAACTGGCACAAGAGTATGATTTGTTTTTCGACACATATGGGCGTCAGACAATGTCAAGCATTTTTACGTCTCCTTGATATGCGTCAATCCTCCTTGCCTCTAAAATATCTGGGATCTTACTTGCACAAGGAAATTACACGGGCTGTTCATTGCCAAGATCTTCTTCATCAAGTTGATATTCAGCTGGGGGGTTGGCAACACAAGCTACTGGGAATGGCAGGTAGAGTAGTTTTAATTCGTTCCATTTTATCATCTCTACCTTTGCATCTCATGGCAGGCTCAAATCTTCCTCGAAGTATATTAGCTTCTTTACAGCGCCGGTTTGCCACATTTCTCTGGGGTCACACCGACATCACTGGGTTTCATGGAAGAAAATTTGTTATCCAAGGCTAGATGGTGGTCTAGGCAATAGATCATTGCAGGATGTTCAAGATGCTTTATCTTGTAAGCTGTGGTGGTGGTTTTATCATTCACCAAACCTTTGGGGTCAATATATGCGCATGCGATATGGTTGCAGAGAAGACTTTACACCACAATTATATGATTCTCCTGGTTGGAGCCGCATCTGTTCAATTCATCATAGATTCATATCACTGATGCAATGGGATAACGATATGCCTATCTGGCCGACTGCATTTGGCCGATTTCTGCTGTCAACTGCCTATGATCTTATTCGCCCATCTCGAACAAATTTGATATCTCATAAATATATTTGGCTCAAGCATCAACGCCCAGCAGTTCAGGTTTTCCTTTGGAGACTGTTTAATAATGCACTGCCTCTACCAGATATGCTACGTCGTTTTTCATCATTCTACCCACCATCTACCCTTTCTTCCGCCAAGACTCTGCTTGGACAAACCACTTATTCTTCTCATGCAATGCAATCCGTGTTATAAGAGACTACTTTCACTCTTTCCTGGACATCACTGCATCATCCTTAACCGGATGGAGATCATACTCTTTGGTAGTTTGGATGACAGCTCCAAACACTTTCCTGGGTGAAATACAGCAACATTTTGTGGGGATTCTTTTGTGGAATATCTGGAAATCATATGCTGCAGCAGTTTACGATGATATTGGGTGGTCTCAAAATGCACTCATTCGAGTCATTAAGCATGATATATACATATGGACAAATACTTCGGGACCCCTAGCTTCGGATATACATCGCATGCATTCATTGCTTCATCAGCTGTCTCTGTCGCTCATATATGCACCAAGGGAGGTCAATCAAGTTGTTCATTTTCTTTCACAGCAAGCAATGTCAGTCTCAACGCCAATTTACTATACATCGCTTGCCTCATTACCATCACATGTTCGCGGTCTTATACGCACGGATGCCACATTGCCACACTTTCGCCATACTAGTACAGAAGCTCCAGATGGGATGTATATTCCTTAGCAATCTTTTGTTTCACATGTGTATGTATGTAGTATCTACATTTCATGTTAACTGCTTTTCTTCCAATGATGCAAATATGTACGCTTTTTCCTTCGCCAAGGTTTTATCCACAAGGGTGGTTTTACTTGGCAAGGTTTTAATGCGGCATGTCATGCATGATTGGAGATTAGAAATCATAGCATCCTTGCACTATCTTTTTACGTATGATGATACATTTTTATTGTAATAAGGTATTCCTCCGCCATAAGTGAGGTTTTATCATAATAAATATCTTTACTTAAGATATATATATATATATAACTAAATACAAGGGTCCGACATTGCAGCCTCGCGAGATAACTAAATACAAGGGTGTTCCTGCGATCAAATTTACTCGGGAGGAGGTTTCTCAGCTATCTGATCCGTTCAAATACTGCTTAGTCGGAACATTCTGGTATGGACGTCTTAAGCTTGATGCTATTCGTAAATGTTTTGAACATATTGGTTTCTCTTCTTCCGTCAAGATTACACTGCTGGATTCTTCTCATATTCTTATGCAATTTGATGCTGAGACTGACTACTACAGATGCTTTTCACGTCGCACTTGGACTTTTTTAGGGTATCACATGAGAGTGATGAAATGGTCGTATGATTTTGATCCTAAAATTGATATACCTGTAGTACCAATATGGGTTTCTCTACCAGGTCTACCCATTTACTTGCAAAAGCAGGAGCCTTTGTTCGAAATTGCAAAAATGATAGGACATCCGCTATGACTTAACACCGCCACAACACAGCTACTCCGTCCGTCAGTCGTATGTATTTGCATTGAGATTGACATTTCAAAAGCCTTGCCTAAGCGTGTTTTTATTCAAAGTGACGAACATCAATTTTTCCAACCAGTGGAATATGAAAATCTACCAGCTTATTGCACTACCTGCAGGCTACTGGGCCATTCTATAACATCCCCTCAAAAAATATAACAGCATCAGATGGACATATTCCTTTGGAGCAAATAGAAGAACCACTAGCTGAAGCAGATACAAATATGGAAACAGATACTCTACTACAACCACAGGTTGACCCGTAGTTGGACCAACAAAGTCAACCAGCACCTTCGATTGCAGTCCCTCAAACTGTTACTGATGACCAAGATACTACATTCATGCCCCCCCCCCCAATTTCATGAAATGTTATGGAAGCATTAACTGACACAGATATTTCAACTGTCCAGGATTTGGACTACTACACTGTACATCTGTGCCAATCAACCCTATACGAGTAGAAGATGTCGATATGGCTCTAACACATGCCTTAGACTCTGAAATACATACTGAAGCATCTGTGGACTCACAAGATTTGAGAGAGGCTGTTTTAGAGGTAGCTCGTGCACTAAATCATTCACTCCCATCGGAGGATAGCCAACCTGACATATCTCACCCAGAAGTGGCGGTAGCTGTGGATAACCTTCTGAAATTACGGACAAGGCATCCACGTAGAAAGAAAGGATAGATGCCTTCGCCTCCCCCTTCCTCGATGGTTACTCGTGGTATGCTCAAGCGTAAAATCATCAACTTACCCCCTTCACTGTCTCAATGAATATTCTCCTCTGGAATATTAGAGGTATCAATACCTCTTTGTCTCGTTTAATGTCTCTAATACATCAAAAATCTTTACATTTGCTTGTTGTCATTGAGCCTAAGCTAAGACTATCATGCCTGGAGCTCTTTCGTCTGAAGTTAGGATTCACTGGCGCGTGTGCGTCTAAAGATGGAAATATCTGGGTCTTTTTCAGAAACTCTTTCGTTGATATTTTGACTTTGTGTCATGGGGTGCAGAATATATCTCTTCATCTCAAAAGTCATGCTACATCAAGAGAATTTTGGTTCACTATTGTTTATGCAAAGCATACAGTGGTATTGCGACGACCATTATGGCAAGATCTACGTTAATTTTATACAGACGATTCTTTACCTTGGCTTATAGGGGGAGACTTCAATACGTTCCTCTTTTTAGATGAACATAAAGGAGTTGCTCAGCCATCCATAAGAACTTTATCAGACTTTCGCGATTTTGTTGATTCATGTGGTTTTCAAGATATACCCTTCCAAGGCTCACCATATATGTGGTCTGATGGAAGGGGACTTGGCAAGGTGTGGAGAAGACTTGATTGATTTTTATGTACTCCTACATACTCTGAGGGTTTTACTTCGCTCCTAGTCAAGCATCTTCATAGAGCTACCTCGGATCATGCGCCAATACTCTTGCATTGTCAAAATGATGTCTTCACCAGCCCATCTTTATTTCGGTATTTGGAGGCTTGGCACACCCATGAAGACTTTGACCAGTACGTGAAGGGACAATGGAGATCATACTCTACTGTTGGAGGGATGCATGGATTTTATGACAAACTTAAAAAGTTGAAAACGGACTTGAGAATTTGGAACAAACAAATTTTTGGTAATATCTTTACCAAACTACAGTTGATTGAGGAACAAACAGTTAGAGCGGAAAGAGCTTATGATGATGATCCAATTGAATCACACCGTACTGCTTATCAGCTGCAGAATCGCGTGATGCTTTTTTGTTCAAAAAAGCAAATATTAAATGGCTTAACGAAGGTGATGCAAATACGGCTTTCTTTCATCAAACAGTCAAGAAACGTCAAATTAAGCAAGCAATAACATCAATTCGAAGACAAGATGGAACTGCTTGTGAATCAGCTCAATTGACGCAAACGGAAGCAGTTTCTTTTTTTGAGCAAATGTTCACAGCAGAACCTACAAGTCATCACCAGTTTTTGTTGCAGCACATACCACACATACTGACAGACGCATACAATATTCTTTTATTAGGCATACCCTGCTTGGAGGAGGTTTGTCAAGCGGTATGGGGATTAAGTCCATCTAGTGCATCAGGACCTGATGGATTTCCGGGGTCCTTTTACAGACATTTTTGGGAAGATATTCATCATGATGTTCTATTAGCAGTGCAGGAATTCTTCATAGGCATCCGCATGCCTAAATTTATGGTAGCTTCACTGATATGCCTAATTCCAAAGATTTCGAATCCCTCAACCTTCAGCGATTATAGATGAATTTGTCTCACGAACTTTATTTCAAAATTGGTTACAAGACTTATCTCTTCCAGATTAACGACGCTGCTACCCAGGCTGATCTCTCCAGAGAAATCTGGTTTTATGCAAGGCAGAGGAATCACAGAACAGATACTTATGGCCAAAGAGATGGTACATGTGTTGGATCGCAAATGCAGAGGTGGCCAAGTGATCATTAAACTTAACATGGCAAAGGCTTTTGATAGAGTGTCATGGCAACATTTGGAAGCATTATTGCTCAAATTTGGCTTCCACCCCCGCTTTGTGCGCCTAATCATCAATAATCTTAATGCAACATGTTGTTGGGTTCTGATTAATGGAAAACCATGTGGTTTTTTCCGTGCATCCAGAGGGGTGAAATAAGGAGATCATTTGTCTTCTCTTCTATTTATACTTGCTTCAGAGGGATTTTCAAGAGGCCTTAATGCACTAATCCAGTCGGGCGCCATTAAAGGCTTTGCCAGTGGGCGCATACAACCAGTTTCCCACCTTGCCTTTGCCGATGACTTACTCATCTTTCTTAACGGCTCTCATCATAATTTGCAAGCGTTTAAGCATTTTCTTGAACAATACCAAAATGCTTCGTGCCAGTTCATCAACTATCATAAAAGTCAATGTATTGTAGGAAGAGGCACGTCTTCACAAAGAGCAGTCTCGACACTAAATATGCGGCTCTCAGAGTTGCCCATAAAGTACTTGGGATCATTCTTATTTAAAGGTCTAAATCGTTCCCGCTATTGCACCTCTCTGCTTGCACATGTTGATGCACGTTTGACGGGTTGGTCACAAAAGCTATTAAGCATGGCGGGAAGAATAGCACTAATAAAATCAGTCCTCACATCCTTGCCATTGCACATCATGGCCGCTTCAAGACTCCCTAAAAGTGTAATATCATAACTAAACAGGAAAATGTCCTCATTCTTATGGAATCATCGTCATAGATGGCGTTCGTGGGACTCAGTCTGTTTCCCAACATCAGAAGGAGGATTGGGCTTTCGTTATTTAACAGCATTACAGGATGCATATGAATGCAAATTATGGTGGTTATATCATACCTCTCAATCACAGTGGGCGGCATATATGCGCAACAAATATGGACAGCGACCAACTATGACAGCTCTAATTTATGACTCTACGGATTGGAAGAGGCTATGTCGTATTAATCAATTTTGCTTAGAGCAAACGCAACAAACTCCGGATGATCCAGCTTGGAATCTAGATTCTAACGACCAATTCAGCTTGAAGAGTGCATACAACGTTTCCAGAAGGCAGACTGTCAATTTGCCAGTAGCTCGATACATATGGTGGTCAGGAGTTGCTCCATCAGCTCAGGTAATGTTATGGCGTTTATGGTACAATGCACTTCCCATTGCAAACAATGTCATCCACTGGATTGTGGCATACCCGTCATGTTGCCTATTTTTTCGAACGGCTGATGCCACCCAGGCGCATATCTTCTATAACTGCCCTATGATCTACGCACTTTGGAGTCACTTAGCTGTCATATTTGAGGGGCCTTACCCTAGCAGAGAGACTATCAAACAACATCTGCGCAACTGGTGGTGTCATGCGAAAGTAACTTCAATAAAAGGACAATTCAGATCCTTGGTATCTGTCCTAGCAATTACGGCCATTTGGAAGGAGTATGCAATGGTCACCTATGGTGAAGAAACCTTTTCGTTCAACAGACTACAAGAGCGTTTACGCATGGGTATCTATACGTGGTGTGCGTCTATCTCTGGAAAGAAGTTCGCAGAACCTACTCCTACCTTAGTTGCACTTAACTATTCACCGGTTCTGAAGCCAAGGAGAGTGACTATAGTTAAATGGCAATTGCCACCAAGGGGGAAGCTAAAACTAAATGTTGACGCTATAATGGGAAAACGTGGTGCTACAGGGGGCGCAGTATTACGTGATGATCAAGGCTCATTTATTTTGGCTATGTCTTTTTCACTACCCATATTAACACCGTTACATGCAGAATTGCAAGCTATGTTATGGTCGGTTGTCTACCTCCAAATGGCTGGCTACCGGAATATTTACCCTGAAACGGACTGCTTAGATTTGGTGTACATGCTTTCTTGCAATTCTAACAATTCTGGCAGGCTTAATAGCGATTATATAAGGCTTAAGCATTTCTTGCAACAAATGGATGCGGAAGTGGTTTATGTACCACGGGAGGCTAATTATCCTGCTCACTTCTTGTCCCAACATGGACTCATGCATCAACGATTGGATATATTTTCTTCATCTTCCACTCTCCCACCATTGGTGCGCGGTAGCTTAATCACTGACACTCATATTCCTCATGTACGAACTTAAAGAAATCTTCGACAGAGTCAATGATTGTCCCGCCAGTATCTTATGGATGCAGGCGGTTGGGTATGTTCGCTATCTCTCCCTTTTGGTCACAACGTTATCACTGTCAACTTACACTGTTTCTCTTTATGGCTGAGGATTATTCACAACATGGATGGCAGTATGGACACCACATTTACATACTCACACCAGCCTGCAGTGAAACAAGTTGCCCGTGGCCATCTGGTTACGTGCAACATGGGTACATTCTTATCCGCTGCTAAATTTTGTATACTATTATTTAACATTGCATGGTTATGTGACACACTTTTACTTGTTTCATTGAGGATACCGAGACTATACTACAAGACAAGGCTTCAGCACTTAAACGGAAGGCTTACCTCGCTGCTGGCGCGTTCTGGACAGATACATTCCTACTCCATGTTACACATGCTGCTCCTGCTACTGCTATTGTATCATGTACATATGCTTCCTGCGTCAGTAATAACCAATTATACAAATATGTACGCTTTTTCCTTTGTCAGAGTTTTATCCACAAAGGTGGTTTTACCTGACAAGGTTTTAATGCGGCATATCGTATATGATTGGAGGCTGACGATCCTACAAATGCTACATTATTTTTTGAATATGATGCTTATTGTAAAATGGTATTCCTCTGCCAAAAGTGAGGACAAAGTTTAATAAAATATGCCGCTTCAGATAAAAAAAATATTTTGCGAAAAACCTTTAGGTCTAGCAGTTGAGTAGCATTTATCCCATTCCCGGGTCTCGAGTTCGATTCCCCTCCCCAATTTTAAAAAAAAAGATATATATATATATATATATATATATATATATATATATATATATATATATATATAGACACACACACACATACATACATATACATAAGCATATATTTATTTTAGTAGAAAAAGATTGAGGGCAATACCAATTTAGATGAGTGAAAAATTATATATATATATATACACACACATACATATATATACATATATATACGCATATACATACATACATACATATATATATGTATATATATTTGTAACTTGTACAAATATATAATATTATTACTAGATAAAGCCATTTTTGTCATAAAAAGATCCCTTTGGCCGTTTATACACACATGTATTCATTTCTTTATACATTATACATATAAGTGTTCAATATGTATAATAAATCTATTTTTATCCCAATAAAGAATGTTACAGCCGTGTGTTTCTACATATGTGTAAACCATTATATTTCATCAAACTTGTACTTATATTATATACATGTGTCCGTTGATTTGGTTTATACATATAGGTAGGTTCCTTTTTCACATGTAGTCGTGTGTACATATATATGTATATACCTTATATTTGCTTCACTTAGGAACCTAATCCTTACATATCCTTGAAGGTCAAACTTGAACATATACCATAGATGATCCAACTTAGTATGAACATATATACATAAATATTGGAAAATCCATGAAGGATCTAGGAAGAGTAATTGCCTTTACCACTTTGCTTGCACTTTAAAGTGTTGTTTCTTCACTTGATTTTGGAAGAAAAATACCTTCTTCCCCCTCTTGAAGTCTACGGTTTTAACACCCAAAAATGGAGAGTTAGTGAACAAGTTATGGAAATGGATAAATAGAAGAAAAATTGTTGAACTTAGATGGTGTTCTTACTTTACTATCCTTGGTTTTCAAGCCTTTAAAATTCGGCCATTTTACCTTCAAATGAAAGAGAATGTGTATTTATTATTTTTGGATGTGTGTATGAGATGAAGAGAAGCAATTTTCCTCGTTGTTAGAGCTTGCAACCCACAGTCAAGAGAAGAATGAGGGTTGGAAGTTTTGGTTTTCTTTATTGGGAAGGAAGAAGAAATGTTCTTGAAGATAAAGATGGACTAAATATGAGGTGAGAAGAAGAAAGAAAGTACCATTCTTGGTCCTTGCAATTTTCGGCCATGGAGAGGTTAAGGAATGGCTTGGAGGACTTGTTCTTCTTTTGGAGAAGAAAGAGAAGTGTATACAAGAGAAGTGAGTAAAAGATGAAGATAAGAGGGAGAGAGAGAGTGGGACAACTTTTCAGGGAAAGCATAAACAAATTATGAGGTTTGGAAAGTGATGGGAGAAAGTGGGAAGAAAGAATGTTGGTGGTTGAAAGTGTAAGAGATAGAGTGTAAGAGATGGATAAGTTGAAGATGGAGAAAGTGAGAGAGAGGAAAGATGTCTACAGTTGGAGAGAGATTGGAGGAGAGAATGAAAAGAAAATTATGAAGGTTGATGGGAAAAAATAGAAGTGGGTAAAAGTGGTAAGAGGTTGAGTGAAAGAATGGGTAAAGGAAAAGATTTTTCTTCTCCTTTTGCCCTTCAACTTTCGGCTGACATGGGTAGGGGAAAAAATTTCGGTTGGCTGAGAGAAGAAAGGAAAGATAAAAATAATGAGGGTTTTTGAATTATTAAATGTGTAAGTTATGATGTATGATGTGATGAATAAAAGAAAGTATGTAAGAAAAAGGAAAAGGAGATGCTGACTTGTGGGAGGGGTAAAGGCCGGCCTATGGGTTTGGGAGAGGGAAAAAAGTTTGTCTTTTGTGCCATGTAGGATAAAGTGGGAGAAAATGTGTTAACTGTAGTAAAAATATATAGGGTTTTGTTGTGTAGTGGAAAAAGAAATGGAAGAGAACTTTTTCATCCATTCAAAAGGGAGGGACGGTCATAGCTCTTTGGGTTATGTAGAATAGAAAAAAATATCATCATTGACTTTCTATACCATTTTGTACACTTAGTATTTTGTTCAGGTATTTTTATTTGGTTTAATTTATGTCTATTGACTTAGATTGATACAGACTAATTTATTTAAATCCTATCGTATGTTCGAACATTCGTTATCTAATCCCGTCGAGTCTTACTATATCTGTCAATTTATTGTTCCGTTATTTTCCGAGCGTTTCTAACCCCGATATATAATATCGTTGTCTTTATTAAGCTTAAATAAAAATTTAAATTCCATCAAAATTTTATCGGCATCGCATTTGCGTTCTATTTGCCATTATCTTATTTCATTTTCCACTGACTCGGAAACACGGGTTGTAACAGTGGTCATGGAGTAGAATCATTTAAGATTCGAACCATTCTATATCAGGTGTATTCATTCATTATTTCTCATCTCCCTTCTTTACTTTGATTTGGAGTTCATTTGAGTTGGAGTTAGCCAAAAACGAGAAAATTCTGCAAAATCATCAAACACACTATTCACCCCTTCTAGAGTGATTGTCACGGACCTAACATTATAATGCGCTTAAGAATTGTTTATGTGATATTCTGGATTCGCTGGTCATTGATTCATTAAGTAGATGTGAAAAAATTACAAAAAGAAAAGAGAAACTGGAAATGTAAAATCGAGCATACCTTAACAATCAAGCATGTCAATTCAATCTTATACTTAAGACTGAACTTGATTGCTCGATGATACCTGAACTGTAGAAAAAAAGGGGTTTGAGTGATTTTAAAATATGTGATTTAAATGAGCATGACATAAAACGTGTGCATGATATAAATGTGTACAAACGTGTGCATGATATATGGCTTATTACTTGCCTTATTTAGCTCATATATAATGTTACCGTACTAACGAGACATGAAGCGTTAAAGCTTACATCATATGGCAAACATTTGTTGTGTTTATACTATTTTCAGGTGCCACCATTAATGAACTAAACTAGTTCATTAAGTGAAGTACTTAGTTAATTAAACTAAGTAGTTCATTAAAGGAAGCTACGTTTGGAAAAGGCACAAAGGCAACAAGGCTAAGAAAGGAAAGTCTCCTCCTCCTCTCCTCATTTATTTTACACGCCATACACATATATATAAATATATTTTCAGATTTTTTTAAAAAAAGGCATATACATATGTATTCCAACGTACTATCGACACGTTATATTTTATGTATGTACATTAACGTCATACCATCATAATTAACTCATATTTATGAGTATATTCAGGTCTTATATCATATGATATAAGTCATGGTGATGACAAATTAAATACGACACGTTAAAAGGTTCTAAACCAAAAATTATCGTATCGGGCGAATACCGAAACTTCGCCAACGTGTCTCGTACTTGCCATAAATAGATGGCCAGCCCCTACACTTCAAAAAATACTTATAAATTTCGTGGCTATGATGTTATTTTCAGCCATAAAATCATTCCATGTTGGCACACACAAATCACCCCACATTAAGGCCAAATTGAGGAGATTCTAATTTTAATTTTGTCACATGTTAATGGCACCACTTTAGACCAGCCAAGATCTGAGAATTAAAGTTTATATTATATATATTATGTGTCACATAATATATATAACATGTGCAAAAAGTTGGAATTTAATTAGAGAAAAGTCGGGTAATCGATAAATATCGAAAATTTGGTTTTCTATGTACACAACACATGGAATATTTTTGGCACATCATACGACACGTATCTAGACACTTTTTACATATGTCATACATCTTAAAGTATTCTAGAAAATTAAAGTAAGGGCTGATTGGAATATAACATGTGTGTATTATTAAATGTGCACTATTTTACAAAGTTAGCAAAAATAAAATTCAGCACATGCATATACATATATACACGCCACCTACAGCTGAGATGGAGAATATGTGGAGCCTTGTTGGCATATTGATTGGTCAAGAATCAATCATACAATGTTGGTGATTTAAAGAAAGAAGCTACAAATGGTAAGGTTTCAAACTTTGTCTCATTTGAAACACATGCTGAAAATTTCAGCATGTGGAAGAAGTAGGCTGGCCGAATTTTACTAATTATGAGCCTATATTTTGTGTCTTGAATTATGTGGATAATTGGAAGAAGAAATGGAAGAAATTTGAATGAAATACAAAGTCATAAATTGTGATATCTTGAATATCACACATGCTGAAATTTTTCAGCATGTGTGGAATGTATCTTGAACGTTTTCCAGGCTTTGTTGGTGTCCAAAATTCATTTCCAATTTGATAAGAATATTTTCTACTAATTGGTGATGTATTTTAAAAGAAAAATCAACGGAAATTTGGAAGTTATTTGAATTATCTCACTAAGTAACACATGCTGAAATTTCAGCATGTCAAGTAGTGGTTATGGCCGATTTTCTTCTTGATTTAGTGGAGAAATTATCTTGCAAACTTTATGTGACAATCTTGTGAATTATGGAAATTATTCTATGTTGATTTTGACACATGTTTTTAGTGAAATATTCAGATTTTCCAAGTTATCAAATGATGACAACATTCAACCAATCATGAAGTGCCAAGTAAGCAAAGGTTAAATGATCATCAAATGAGAAGGTGACAAGTAAGCAAGATCATGTCACAATGAAGCCACACATTCTCCCAAGGACTTAGAAGATAATTTTCAAGAGGGGATGGCACCTATAGTGGACGGCCATAATGCATAAAAGGAAAGGAGAAGAGTAAAAACAAAGACAAGAACAAGCATTGCATTTTCAAGTGAAAAAAAAACGCCTAGCCCTCTCTTCTTCTACACTCTCTTTCTTTCTTCTTCTTGAAAGCCTATTGTACCTATATTCTTATCCTTGAATAGGCTTGTAATAGACCACCACATACTCTTTATCTTTGTAAAAGATTGATCAAGGTGTGATAAATCTTCAATCTTGCTAGGTGGTGGTGTTCGTGCATTGTATTGAACATACAAGGTTTGTAAAGGGTTGGAATTGGTGTTTAACTCCATCAACCCTGTGGTAAGGTGTATTGCGTGTGTGTGACTAGTGTGAACCGAGGAAGGTGTCCCTCGAAGACTGGAGTAGGTTGTTATAACCGAACCAGTATAAATCTCTCGGTGCCATTTACTTTCTGCACTTATATTCTGTTTCTGCACTGTTTACTCTTTTTGTTTACGTTCGTAAAAATAGTAAACGATTTTCAAAAATCACGAAAATTTTCAGAAACATAGACACACATCTTAGGGTTAATTTGGCACAAGTTTCAACCCTTTTGGATAAGTATAAGTCACTCAAACATCCAAAGTTCTGAGACTAGTGCAGTCTGATTTTCAGACTTGCAAAGGTTGAGACTTTGAGTGTATTTGACTAATTTTCCGAAAGGATTTTTCAAAACTGTTTCAACCCATTCAAATACAACATATACGTGGTTAGTGGTTAAAATTTCAGAGCAATTGGAGTTAAGAACAAATAAGAATAAATTTTTCAAAATAGTCTACCATTTCTGGCAGATTTGCGCAATCTGACCACCAACAATTTTTGAAAGGGTTAAAGGTTGAATTTAAATCTGAAATTTTTAGGAGACACTCATTACATCTGAGGATAAGTTCCCTCAAAATTTCAGAATTTTTAAAGACCTAAAACCTAGTTTTAAAAACGTTTTAAAACTGATCCTGAAAACAGAATCTGTTTTCAGAAGTTGAGTTGTTTGGTTTTAAACAAATTTTAAAAACCACACTTTCTGCACCAACTATTCAACCCCCCCTTCTAGTGGTGCCTTGCAGATCCTATGTGAGAACCGGGAAAAAAAAGGAGAAAATGATTATAATAATAATAAAAGAATTGAGATAGAGATAAGGACAAAAAAAATTAAATTAAATTAAAAGATAATGGAGGCGTGAAGTGGGGAGGGGGTAACAGTTTCTTCTCATTATCCCCCCCCCCCAAATTCGGCTGAATAACGTTAAATGAGGCAAAAGGAAAAAAATAAGAAGGTAGCGTTGGGGCGAGACAACGGCGAGAGCAGGAGAGGGAAGAAGAAGCCAGCCAAAACCGCGTAGACTCCGGGTAACCGCGTAAAGTGTTTACAAATAGGTAGGTTTCCTTTTCCCCCTTCAATTGGTGCAACCTCAGGCATGCTAGAGTGGTAATCTATTTGCTATGTTGTCTTCTCTGTTGAAATCCATGATACGATGATTATTCTGTGAAATATATGTTGTCGTATATTATTGAATGCGTAGTTTGGTTTGCGTGATTTGGATTTGAGTTTAGGGAAAAGTTTGATAATCAAAATGGTAAACTGTTACATGAATAGAAAGTTTTTTGTTTTGATTTGGCCTTAGAATAGGTTCCCTTAGACTGGAAATAGGCACAAACATAGATTGGCGTCGAAAAACAGTCGCCGGAGGCCGCCGGTGCGCCTCACGCACCGCCGGAAGCGGCCGCACGTGGCTGCACACGCCCCTGGCAACCTGGAATTGAAATTTATAAAAAAAAAGAAAAGAAAAGGAATGGAAAAGGGCCGAAGGCCCTGAACTAGTGGACATGGGGCTGGCCTTAACGGGCCAGCTATGCTGAAGGGGGCTTGGCCCAAATTCGCAAGAAATAAAAAAAAAAGTGCAGGCTGGTTAGCGGACCGGGCCGAATGGCCAACGGACCGAGCCAGTGGTCGGCCGGCCCAATAAGCCAGATAATTAAGAAAAAAATATATATACTGGGATGGCAGGCCAGCCTTAGTGGGCTGGACCCGCGCGCGCCAATGGTCAGGGCTGGCCGAAAATTTAATAAGGGGCCAGCCCAAATGTGTAAAAAAAAATACATATATATATAAAAAGGAATTCCAATAAGGTGAATTTAATTAATTTAAAATAGAAGTAATTTTAGAAAAAATATAATTAAATATCAGAAAATTATAAATAAATTCTAGAAATTAGAAAATGCTGAAATTAATTTAATTCCATTAAATTTCAGTAATTATGATAATTCATTTAATTTAGATGATTAGGTATTAAATAGATATAAATGAGGGAAAAATGAGATAAAATATAAAAAATGCACGATAAGGGTATACAAGACGTGGAAAAGTGGATTTGATGCCGAACAAGGTTGAGTTAGCAACCGGATAATAAGTGAACCTAGAAACGAGTGCCGGAGGATGGTGAGGATGGGCCAGGGGCCTCAGGCGATTGTATTTTTGCATTCATGGCACGTGCATTGCATTGATGGCGGGTCGTGACGTATGGGTCACGGGCGCTTAGGACGGTGTACGGTGGCAGGGCCACGACACTCAGGATAGTATACAGTGGCGGGGCCACGACACTCAGGATGGTGTGCGGAGGCGCGGCCATGCACACTCAGTATGGTGACTGTGGGGTGTACGACCTGCAGCCACTCAGTAGGACCTGGGTTCATGCATTGCACGGTATGGATATTGGCATCCTGCGTGACATGACTTTGTTGCGTGTGACATGCATAGTGGGACATGCATCATGTTGTTGCGCATTCTATATCTGGAGTGATTTACTTTTCCGCCTCCTTTTGCATGCTTATGTGATATTATGTTTTATGTGCTATGTGTTTTATCATTTTGGATGCTTGTCTTGTATTACTTGGAGGTAGGTGCCTACTGAGTGATTTCCCAGTCACTCACCCCTACTTCCCCACCCCCCACCAGGTGAGCAGGAGGAAGCGTTCGACTATGTCTTTGTTGAGGACGGGGCTGACACAGTGGAGTGGGTGAACGATGGCCGCATCTAGGGAATGAAAAGACCGCGCAGCCATTTGTTATTATTTTATTGGGATTTCATCAGTCATTGCCTTGATGAGTGTGATAGTCACTAGACGCTAGCGTGTTGATTTTATTGTAGTGATATATTTACTGTTTCCATGGAGGAGTAACTTTTGCTCTTGTGAATTAATGTTATGGTATTACGTTCCGCGAAAAAGAAAAAAATTTCTACGCTTTTTTTTGGACATGTTGGAGATTGTTTCGACGCTTTGTATCCTCCTTAGTGAGATACGGCGGGTGCACTATTCCCGATGCTAGGGTTCGGGAGCGGGGCGCTAGAGGTGGTATCAGAGCAGAGGCTTCAGGTCCGCCTCGGAAACGTAGGATTAACAAGATCACCTAGACTTAAGTGATGATCTCTCCCTAAAAACAACTAGTACACCCCCAATAAATGAAGTAGACCTAAGTTATGATCGGGTTAAGGGAGTTGTGTGCCGATGGAGAGCTTTTCTTATTAATTACTGCTTTACCCCGCGAACAATTATTTACTTTATTTGTGACTAACCTGCGTACCTTTATGAACTCGAACTTCAGGAAGATGCCGCCAAGACGTGAGCCAGCAGGAAATAGAGGGCGCGATGGAGATGATCATCAGGGCCAGGGGGCTATTCCCCAAGTTATTGCTGATACTCTAGCCACCCTGACTACCCTGGTGGCTCAGCAGCAGGTGCAGATGGCTCACCTGCAGCAACAGCAGGAACAGCAGCAACAGCAGCAGCAACAGCCCCCACCACCACCACCCCCGGGACTTCGTTTCTTTTACAGGGAGATGCAACACTCCCGGGTACCGATGTTTAGGGGCACTACACGGCCAGAGGAGGCTGAGATTTGGCTCCAGAATATGACTGAGC
>AP025049.1:15542823-15554608 GCA_036186865.1 Eustoma russellianum
TTCCTTTTAGAAAATAATTTTAAACGCGGTACTATAGATAGTACACTCTTTTTGAAACAAGAAAAATCAGATTTACTTATTATTCAAATCTACGTAGATGACATTATTTTCGGTTCTACCTCACATAGACTCGTTAAAGATTTTGAAAATTGTATGAAAACTGAATTTGAAATGTCTATGGTTGGTGAACTTAATTATTTTCTTGGCTTGCAAGTTAAGCAAACGAGTAAAGGAATTCATATAAGCCAAGCTAAGTATGTAAATAACATGATCAAAAAGTTTAATTTTGAAAATTTGAAACCCTCCCCCACGCCTATGAGTGTCACTAATAAATTAGACAAAGACAAACATGGTAAAGACGTTGATAATGGATTATATCGATCTATGATAGGTTCTTTACTATATTTAACTGCTAGTAGGCCTGACATCATGTTTAGCGTATGCATGTGTGCTCGTTTTCAAAGTCAACCTAAGGTGTCACACTTAAATGCGGTAAAAAAGAATATTCCGTTATATTAAGCACACGCCCACCTTAGGTATTGGTATGATAAGGATTCTACATTTGACTTACATGCTTACCACTAATGCAGATTATGGTGGCTGCAAAATAGATAGAAAAAGCACGAGCGAACTTGCCAATTTATAGGAAATTCCCTTATTCATGGTTTCCAAAAAGCAAGCAAGTGTTGCTTTGTCCACTACGGAGGCTGAGTACATGGCACTTAGCCTTTGTTGCACACAGTTGTTGTGGATAAAACAACAACTTTCGGACTTTGGAATTACCGTAAATAAGATTTCTATATATTGTGATAGTATGAGTGCAATAAATTTGTCTAAAAATGCCGTGTTACACTCTAAGGCTAAGCATATAGAAGTTCGCTATCACTTTCTTCGTGATCACGTTAACAATGGTAATATTATCATAGATCACGTACGCACAGAATCACAAGTAGCGGATATATTTACAAAGGCCTTAAATCAAGCCACATATGAATCTCTTCGTTCTAAATTAGGCATGATTCCCGTTGATATGATTTGATGTGATATTATTTGATTTACTTCCTTTTTGACAGGAATCTTTTGATTAACTTTCCAAAATAAAGGAGGAGAGAGAAGCATGATTTAAGGGGGAGAGAAACACTGACTGATCTTAATTGATCTTAATTGCACACATCAAGGGGGAGCCGGATTTGAAATTCGAAATTCAAATTTCAAATCAATGCATAGTTCGAGGAGGAGAGATGGCATTTAAATCATGTACACAAGTTATTTTGAAAATCATCAAAAGGGGGAGATTGTAGAAATAAGAGGGTTTGAGTGATTTTAAAATAAGAAATTTGAATGCATATATATACATATATATAAACGTGCATAAATGTGTACATGTATGCATGATAACTTGCCATCACTTGCCTTATTTAGCTTATATATTATGTTGCCATACTAATGAGCCATGAAGCATTAAAGCTTACATCTTATGGCAAACATTTGTTGTGTTTATACTATTTTCATGTGCCACCATTAATGAACTAAATTAGTTCATTAAGTGAAGTACTTAGTTTAATAAACTAAGTAGTTCATTAAAGGAAGATTCATTTGGAAAAGGCACAAAGGCAACAAGGCTAAGGAAGGAAAGTTTTCTCCTCCTCTCCTCTTTAATGATACACACGCCATATATATATATACACCATATATTTTCAGATTTTTTACAAAGGCACATACACATGTATTCCAACGTACTACCCGACACGTTATATCTTACATACGTACGTTAACGTCACACCACTATACTTAACTCATATTTATGAGTATATTCAGGTCTTATATCATATGATATAAGATATGGTGATGACAAATTAAATACGACACGATAAAAGGTTCTAAACCGAAATTTGTCGTATCGGACGAATACCGAAACTTTGCCAACGTGTCACGTACTTGCCATAAATAAATGCCAGACCATATACATCAAAATATGATGATATTTTCGTGCCATACATGATATAATCAGCCAAAAATACTTTCCATGTTGGCACACACAAATTACTCCACATTAAGGCCAAAATGTGAAGATTCCAAATTTAATTTTGTCACATGTTAATGGTACCACTTTAAACCAGCCAAGTGCTGAGATTTAAAGTATATATTATATATATTATGTATAACATAATATATATAACATGTGCAAAAGTTGGAATTTAAATTAGAGAAAAATTGGGTAATCGATAAATATCGAAAATTCGGTTTTTCTACGAACATAACATGGAACGTTTTTCTTGTACATCATGTGACACGTATCTAGACACTTTTTACATATGATATACATCTTAAAGTGTTCTAGAAAATTAAATTAAGGGCTGATTGGAAAATTACATGTGTGTATTATTAAATGTGCACTAATTTACAAAGTTAACAAAAATAAATTTCAGCACATGTATATACATCTTCCAACGCACATACAGCTGAGATGGAGCACATGTGGAGCCTTGTTGGCATATTGATTGGTCAAGGATCAATCATACATGGTTGGTGAATTAAAGAGAAAAGCCACAAATGGTAAGAATTCAAATATGTCTCACTTATGTCACATGCTGAAAATTTCAGCATGTTGAACCAAGGTGGCCGAATTTTATGTGTTTAATGTGACATATTTTGTCATCTTTTATTAGGTGATAAATTGGAAGAAGATATGGTAATGTTTTGAATATAATAAAAAAAAAGGCGGATATTCTACATATCACATGCTGAAAATTTTTCAGCATGTGTACAAGGGGGATGGACGAATTTTAAGCCTCTTTTGTGTCCAAGTTCATGTGTCAATTGATAGCAAGACTTACCATGTATTGTTGATTCATTTTTATGATGAAAAATCAAAGAATAATTTGTATTATTTTGAAAGAAATGGAAGGTTGCACATGCTGAAAAATTCAGCATGGCAAGGAGTGTAAGTGGCCGAAATTTAGCATGACAAAATGGGAGATTTTTGTCTTGTAATTTATGATGAAATTTTTGATTTATGGTATAAATTTATGGTTGATTTTGGCACATTTTTGACTGTTTATTTCAGATTATTTTCATGTCATCTTGATGACAACATTGAGCCAATAAAGAGGTGCCAAGTAAGCGAAGACTAAATGATGATCCAATAGAATGATGCCAAGTAAGCAAGGCATTGTCACCATGATGTCTTACACTCTCTCAAGCACTTAAAAGGAAATTTTCAAGAGGGGAGAAGGCCTATAGGGGATGGCTGCAAGGTTAAAAGAAAGAAGAGGAGAGCAAACAAAAACAACAACAAGAATTGCATTCTAAAGAGATCAAATAGCCAAGCTCTTCATCTCCTACATCTTCTTTCTTTCTCTTTTCTTGTAAAGCCTATTGTTTTTCATATTTTTCCATCTTGAATAGGCTTGAAATAAACCATCATTCATACATCTTTGTAAAAGATTGATCAAGGTGTGATCAATCTTCATTCTAGCGAGGTGGTGGTGTTCGTGTGAATTGTACTCGTCATACAAGGTTTGTAAAGGGTTGGAGTTAGGTGTAACTCTATCAACCCTGCGGTAAGGTGTACTGCGTGTGTGTGATTAGTGTGAACCAAGGAAGGTGTTCCTTGAAGACTGGAGTAGGTTGTTTATAACCGAACCAGTATAAAATTCTTAGTGCCATTTAATTTCTGCATTTACGTTTCAGTTACTGCACTGTTTATCCTTCTTGTTCGCATCCGTAAAAATAGTAAACGACTTTCAAAAATTACAAAAATTTCCAGAAACATACTTACACGTTCTAGGGTTAGTTTTACACTAAGTTTACCCTTTTGGACAATTATAAGTCAACTAAACATCAAAAGTTCTGAGACTAGTGCAGTCTGATTTTCAGACTTGCAAAGGTTGAGACTTTGATTATATTTGACCTACTTCCTAAAAGAATTTTCCAAAACTGTTTCAACCCATCTAAATATAATATATAAGGAGTTATTGGTCAAAATTTCAGAGCATTTGGACGTTCACACAAATAGGAATTAATTTTTCAAAATCATCTACCGTTTTCTGGCAGATTTGCACAATCTGAGTACCAACGGCTTTTGAAGGGGTTAAAGGTTGAATTTTGATTTGAAATTTTTAGGGGACCCTCATAACGTCTGAGGATAAGTTCTCTCAAAATTTCATAATTTTTGGAGACCTCTAACCTAGTTTTAAAAACATTTTAATACTGGTCCTGAAAACAGAATCTGTTTTCAGAACTTGAATTGTTCAAGTTTAAAGAAATTTTAAAAAGCACACTTTCCGCACCATCTATTCAATCCCCCCCCCCTTCTAGTGGTGCCTTGCAGATCCTACAACTAGAAATCGTCAAACCTAGACAAGAATATACAAGTGATGATAAAAAGAAACTTAGCATGAGTGATAGGGCTATGCAATTGCTATTAAATGGATTAAGTAAGAGTGAGTCCAGTTATGTCTCAAACTGTTCTAGTGCACAAGAAATGTGGAGGATACTAGAAATGAAATACGAAGGCACGAGTCAAGTAAAACAGTCAAAGATAAACATGCTTATGTCCACACTTGAGTCGTTTAAGCTATTGCCTAATGAATCTATTGTTGATATGGATCTTCGTTTGACTAACATCTATAATTCTCTTGAGTCTCTTGGTAAAGCTTTTACCATGCAGGAAAAAGTACAGAAAGTCTTACGAAGCCTTCCATCAGAATGGGACCCTAAAGTAACTTCAATAGAAGAAGCAAACAAACGAACTCAATAAAGATGGAAGAGTTAATTGGATCTCTTAAGGTGTATGAAAATAAACTCTCCATACGGAAATCGGAATCATCTAAACAAGGTAAAGCTATTGCTTTTAAATCAAATGAATATGTCTCTACTTCTTCCGATCACGTAGATGATAGTGATTCTGAATCGGATAACGATGACCTAATTCTATTGGCTAAAGGATTAAGAAAATTTATGAGAAGGTCATTTAGAAACAAAAATAAGGGTACTACAACTAAAAGAAATAAGAACAAGTCAATGATAAAGATGTTAAATGTTATGAATGTGGCAAAACTTGGACATTTATCATATGACTGCCCCAATAAAGAAAAGCAAACAAATAAATACCCTGACAAGGAGCGAACAAGAATAGACTCGTCTCAGAACCCAAGCAAAGGAAACATGCTCTAAAGGCCTCCACCTGGAGTGATACATCGGATTCCGAGACAGAAACCGAAGAAGAGACTGCACAAGTACGCTTTGTGTCCAAAGCATCTAATGAGGTATCATCTGATTCTGATTCTGTCTATAAGCCTTCTTATGATGATCTTTTTAGTCAGTATTCAGAATTGCATAAATTCACTAAGACTCTTGCTAGGGAAAAGAAGCGATTAATTGAAGACAAGAAACTGTTAGAATCTTCTAACGAGAATCTTGTCGCTCATTAAACGATTCAAAGAAAGAGTCATCATGCATCATTACTACATTAAAGACAGAGATTTCATCTTTAACCACTCAAAATAACGAAATGAAATCCGAGATTTCAAATTTGAAATCAAGGAATATAGATCTAGAGAAAATGATGAAATAGTTTGATACGGGATCTAACATGCTGCATCGTATTATCTTATCTCAAAAGCATGACAGTGACAAAACGGGTTTGGGATACGTTGATACTAATGAAGTATCCACCAAACCAACTAAGTTTGTTATGTCTAAGAAAGTAGACACCCCAAAGCCTCAAGTGGCGTCTAAGATGACGCAAAAACCGCCTCTTCCCTCATCACGCCCCACTTCCTCTTCATATCATGTGAAATATAATTTTGTACCATATAGATATAAAAAGAAAAGAGTGATGCATACACGACATTCATATCATCCACGCACTACGCACACACACACAATGACATATCAAAAACGTCCTTCATTCAATGAGTATAAAGGAGTTCTTGGGCAAAGGCCCAAAGTGTATTCACCATATGTCTACTATATCGCACCTTCATCTACATTCTTGCCATTTGCTAGACCGAGAAGGATCACCCAAGTATGGGTACCGAAAGGTACTTTTACCAAGAGGTGATTAACTAACTCGCAAGGACCCAAAGTTAAAAGGGTACCTAAATCATTTGTGCACATTGCAGGGAGTCCACACATCAAAAGATACAACTATAAAGTGGTTCCTTGACAGTGGCTGCTCGAGGCACATGACGGGTGACCCGAGCTTGTTCACAAAATTAAATAAGGTCACAAAAGGCGGATCGTGACCTTAGGAGACAACAACAAAGGCAAGATCATCGGAAAAGGTACGATAGGAAATCCAAGCACTCTTCAAATCTCCAATGTCTATTTGGTAAGCAACTTATCTTACAATCTTCTTAGCATTTCTCAATTTATTGACAATGGCTTTGATGTGTGCTTCACTCACCCTTACTGCAATATAATAAATAAAAATGGAGAAACCGTTTTAAAAGGAAAACGAGAAGGTAACATTTTTACGCTTTCTATGGATGATGTGGTAGATGCTAAAGTTAAGTGCTTTATGTCAAATGAACCCAATGTGAATTTATGGCATAGACGTTTAGGACACATTGGTATTTCCACACTAGAAAAACTCCAACGAAAGAACTTAGTACGAGGATTGCCTACACTTGATTTAGACAACTTTCAGTTGTGTGAATCTTGCATAAAAGGCAAACAAACACGTGAGTCACTTAAGCCTAAGAATGAAATAGGCACGACTAGAGTCTTAAAACTACTACACGTTGATTTGTTTGGTCCTAGTCGCACTACAAGCCTTGGTGGGCGCCACTATGCATGCGTGATTGTTGATGATTTTTCTCATTATACTTGGACTTTATTTCTTGTACATAAGGATGATAGTGCCATTGAAATTGCAAAAATTAATTAAACGACTTGAAAATCAATACGGTGTCAATGTGAAAAGGATAAGAAGCGATAGAGGAGGTGAATTTAAAAACAAAGATATGATTTTATTTTGCGAAGAAAAAGAAATCAAGCATGAGTTTCCGCCACCTAGAACACCACAATTAAATGGAGTAGTAGAAGAAAGAATCGAACATTACAAGAAATCGCTAGGACTATGTTATGCGAAAATAAATTGCCTAGATTTCTGTGGGCGGAAGCCGTAAATTGTGCATGCTACATAGTAAATCGCCTATCTATAAGAAAGAAAATAAACAAGACGCCTTATGAGATATTGAATGATCGCATGCCTAAGATTGACTAGTTTCGTGTGTTTGGATGCAAATGTTTTGTCTTGAATACAAAAGATAATTTAGATAAATTTAAATATAAATCAATTGAATGCATGTTTGTTGGTTATTCTATAAATTCAAAAGCATATAGATGTTATGATCCTCTCACTAGACAAATCATAGAATCTATTCATGTGAAGTTTAATGAATTTGGTGAGATTGATAAAGATAAAGAATATGATGATGACTTTGAATTGAAACCCGTGTTGAATGAAGATGATGGTACATTTGATATGCATGACATGAATGACACACTAGAAATGCATGATCACTTAGAAATGCATGATAACATAGAAAATAATCAACCAAGATGGCATAGAGATCACCCACATGATCTCATCATAGGAGACATCACTCACGGTGTGCGACCACGTAGAAGAATTACTTCGGATGAAATAAATCAATTTCAAGCTATGATTTCCGAAATTGATCCCAAAAATGTGCATGATGCTTTGAGTGATTCTTCTTGGATTGGCGCTATGCATGGTGAGCTAAATCAATTCGTTAGAAATGATGTATGGGATTTAGTGCCTCGACCACAAGATAAGACCATAATAGGCACAAAGTGGGTGTTTAGGAATAAAATGAATGAAGAAGGAAAGGTCGTTAGGAATAAAGCTAGACTTGTAGCACAAGGCTATAATCAAGAAGAAGGAATTGACTACGACGAAACATTTGCACCCGTAGCACGTTTAGAAGCCATACGACTCTTACTAGCTATTGCTTGCATGAAAGATTTCAAATTATATCAAATGGACGTAAAAAGTGCATTCCTAAATGGATTTATACAATAAGAAGTATACGTGAAGCAACCACCCGGTTTTGAAGATTTGAAACATCCCGATCACGTGTACAAACTAAAGAAGGCACTATACGGACTAAAGCAAACGCCGAGAGCATGGTATGATCGTTTTGCTACTTTCCTTTTAGATAATGATTTTAAACGAGGCACTATAGATAGTACACTATTTTTGAAGCAAGATAAAACGGATTTACTTATTATTCAAATCTACGTTGATGACATTATTTTCGGTTCTACCTCACATAGACTTGTTGAAGATTTTGAAAATTGCATGAAATCCGAATTTGAAATGTCTATGGTTGGTGAACTTAACTATTTTCTTGGCTTGCAGATTAAGCAAACGAGTAAAGGCATTCACATAAGTCAAGCTAAGTACATAAATGACATGATTAAAAAGTTCAATTTTGAAAACTTGAAACCATCCCCCACCCCTATGAGTGTCACCACCAATTGGATAAGGACGAACATGGTAAAGATTTTGACAATGCTTTATATCGGTCTGTGATTGGTTCTTTACTATATTTAACTGCTAGTAGGCCTGATATCATGTTCAGTGTATGCATGTGTGCACGTTTTCAGAGTCAACCTAAGGTGTCTCATTATAATGCGGTAAAAAGAATCTTCCGCTATATTAAGCACACGCCTACCTTAGGAATTTGGTACGATAAGGATTCTGAATTTAACTTACATGCTTATACTGATGCAGATTATGGTGGCTGCAAAATAGATAGGAAGAGCACGAGTGGCACTTGCCAATTTATAGGAAACTCACTCATTTCATGGTTTTCCAAAAAGCAAGCAAGCGTTGCTTTGTCCACTACTGAGGCTGAGTACATGGCACTTAGCCTTTGCTGCACACAGTTGTTGTGGATAAAACAACAACTCTCGGACTTTGGAATTACCATAAATAGAATTCCTATATATTATGATAGTATGAGTGCTATTAATCTGTCTAAAAAACCCCGTACTACACTCAAAGGCCAAGCACATAGAAGTACGCTATCACTTTCTTCGTGATCACGTAAACAATGGTGATATCGTCATAGATCACGTACGCACAGAAGCACAAGTAGCAAATATCTTTACCAAAGCCTTAAATCAAGCCACGTATGAATCTCTTCGTTCTAAATTAGGCATGATTTCAGCTGATATGATTTGATTTGACGTGATTTTCTTGCCTTATTTACAGGCATCTTTTGATTTAATTTTAAAATAAAGGGGGAGAGAAAGCATGATTTAAGGGGGAGAGAGAGATACTAATTAATACTGATTGCATAAATCAAGGGGGAGCAGATTCGAAATTTAAATTCAAATCTTGAATATATGCATAATTGAAGGGGGAGCGACAGGATTTAAATCATGTGCATAAGTTATTTTGAAAATCATCAAAAGGGGGAGATTGTAGAAAAAAAGGGGTATGAGTGATTTCAAAATATGTGATTTAAATGAGCATGACATAAAACGTGTGCATGATATAAACGTGTACAAACGTGTGCATGATATATGGCTTATTACTTGTCTTATTTAGCTCATATATAATGTTGCCGTACTAACGAGCCATGATGCGTTAAAGCTTACATCATATGGCAAAAATTTGTTGTGTTTATACTATTTTCAGGTGCCACCATTAATGAACTAAACTAGTTCATTAAGTGAAGTACTTAGTTAATTAAACTAAGTAGTTCATTAAAGGAAGCTATATTTGGAAAAGGCACAAAGGCAACAAGGCTAAGAAATGAAAGTCTCCTCCTCCTCTCCTCATTTATTTTACACGCCATACACATATATATAAATATATTTTCAGATTTTTTTAAAAAAAGGCACATACACATGTATTCTAACGTACCATCGACACGTTATATATTTTATGTACATACGTTAACGTCACACCATCATAATTAACTCATATTTATGAGTATATTCAGGTCTTATATCATATGATATAAGTCATGGTGATGACAAATTAAATACGACACGTTAAAAGGTTCTAAACCAACAATTGTCGTATCGGGCGAATACCGAAACTTCGCCAACGTGTCTCGTACTTGCCATAAATAGATGGCCAGCCCCTACACTTCAAAAATGCTTATAAATTTCGTGGCTATGATGTTATTTTCAGCCATAAAATCATTCTATGTTGGCACACACAAATCACCCCACATTAAGGCCAAATTGTGGAGATTCTAATTTTAATTTTGTCACGTGTTAATGGCGTCACTTTAGACCAGCCAAGAGCTGAGAATTAAAGTTTATATTATATATATTATGTGTAACATAATATGTATAACATGTGCAAAAAGTTGTAATTTAATTAGAGAAAAATCGGGTAATCGATAAATATCGAAACTTCGGTTTCTATGTACACAACACATGGGATATTTTTGGCACATCATACGACACGTATCTAGAAACTTTTTACATATGTCATACATCTTAAAGTGTTCTAGAAAATTAAAGTAAAGTCTGATTGGAATATAACATGTGTGTATTATTAAATGTGTACTATTTTACAAAGTTAGCAAAAATAAACTTTAGCACATGCATATACATGTATACATGCCACCTACAGCTGAGATGGAGCATATGTGGAGCCTTGTTGGCATATTGATTGGTCAAGAATCAATCATATAATGTTGGTGATTTAAAGAAAGAAGCTACAAATGGTAAGGTTTCAAACTTTGCCTCATTTGAAACACATGCTGAAAATTTCAGCATGTGGAAGAAATAGGCTGGCCGAATTTTACTAATTATGAGCTTATATTTTGTGTCTTGAATTATGTGGATAATTGGAAGAAGAAATGGAAGAAATTTGAATGAAATACAAGCCATAAATTGTGATATCTTGAATATCACACATGCTGAAATTTTTCAACATGTGTGGAATGTATCTTGAACGTTTTCTAGGCTTTGTTGGTGTCCAAAATTCATTTCCAATTTGATAAGAATATTTGCTACTAATTGGTGATTTAGTTTAAAAGAAAAATCAATGGAAATTTGGAAGTTATTTGAATTATCTCACTAAGTAACACATGTTGAAATTTCAGCATGTCAAGTAGGTTATGGCCGATTTTCTTCTTGATTTAGTGGAGAAATTATCTTGCTAACTTATGTGACAATCTTGTGAATTATGGCAATTATTCTATGTTGATTTTGGCACATGTTTTTAGTGAAATATTCAGATTTTCGAAATCATCAAATGATGACAACATTCAACCAATCATGAAGTGCCAAGTAAGCAAAGGTTAAATGATCATCAAATGAGAAGGTGACAAGTAAGCAAGATCATGTCACAATGATGCCACACATTCTCCCAAGGACTTAGAAGATAATTTTCAAGAGGGGATGGCACCTATAGTGGACGGCCATAATGCATAAAAGGAAAGGAGAAGAGTAAAAACAAAGACAAGAACAAGCATTGCATTTTCAAGTGAAAAAAAACGCCTAGCCCTCTCTTCTTCTACACTCTCTTTCTTTCTTCTTCTTGAAAGCCTATTGTACCTATATTCTTATCCTTGAATAGGCTTGTAATAGACCACCACATACTCTTTATCTTTATAAAAGATTGATCAAGGTGTGATAAATCTTCAATCTTGCTAGGTGGTGGTGTTCGTGCATTGTATTTAACATACAAGGTTTGTAAAGGGTTGGAATTGGTGTTTAACTCCATCAACCCTATGGTAAGGTGTATTGCGTGTGTGTGACTAGTGTGAACCGAGGAAGG
>AP025049.1:15554618-15615131 GCA_036186865.1 Eustoma russellianum
AAAGATTTTCAAAATCACGAAAATTTTCAGAAGCATAGCCACACGTCTTAGGGTTAATTTGGCACAAGTTTCAACCCTTTTGGATAAGTATAAGTCACTCAAACATCCAAAGTTCTGAGACTAGTGCAGTCTGATTTTCAGACTTGCAAAGGTTGAGACTTTGAGTGTATTTGACTAATTTCCCGAAAGCATTTTTCAAACCTGTTTCAACCCATTCAAATACAACATATAAGTGGTTAGTGGTTAAAATTTCAGAGCAATTGGAGTTAAGAACAAATAAGAATAAATTTTTCAAAACAGTCTACCATTTCTGGCAGATTCGCGCAATCTGACCGCCAACGATTTTTGAAAGGGTTAAAGGTTGAATTTAAATCTGAAATTTTTAGGAGACACTCATTACATCTGAGGCTAAGTTCTCTCAAAATTTCAGAATTTTTGAAGACCTAAAACCTAGTTTAAAAAACGTTTTAAAACTGATCCTGAAACAGAATCTGTTTTCAGAAGTTGAGTTGTTTGGTTTTAAACAAATTTTAAAAACCACACTTTCCGCACCAACTATTCAACCCCCCCTCCCCTTCTAGTGGTGCCTTGCAGATCCTACAAGAACATAATCGAGTCCAGTTCCAGCAACGTCAATATTGATTTGAGTCAAGTTTGAGCATTTATATCATGTTCAAACGATCTTGAACCGATCTAGAGCCAACCTAAATACTATATGTTTGATTAAATAAAAACTTTTGATTCAGGAAAGATCTTTTGCATCTTTATTTGGACAGTTCAGTCAAACTCGAGTCTTGACCGAGTTTGACCGGGGCTGAACCGGATTTTAATCGAGCCGGTCATACCAGTTTAATAATATTCAAATGGTAAAATGAAATTCTAGTGAATTCGAAGACCAAACCTTTGGATTACCAATAGAGGCGCTAACCACCAGACCAACATTTGGTATGATAATTTTATTTTTAAGGTTTTTTAATATTTCAGCTTTCCTTTCCGTTATAATTCGCAAATTATCAGGATTATATTATTAATCCATAAATATTTAAAAGTAACATCTTTGAGTGAAGAAAAGCTTATTTTTTTTTAAAAAATAACAAGTCATACTTTCATTTGATTTCAGTAAACTGTCTTTTACCATATAGTATTTTTAATTTAACAACATATGTATATTAGATCTCATGCAAAACAAAGTAGTTAAGATCCAATTGATTAATGATTATAAACTAACACAATAGAAACTTTTGAATTTTTAACGAGAAAAAATAGTTTATTGATTATATAAATAATCATACACGCAGGTGTATACATATGTCTTACATACATGTGTACGCAGTATATATATTTAATGATTTAGTTACTGTAAATAGATCGGAATCCCGTTAAACCTACTATAACACGTTTATTTCTCAAGCTAGACCGAGTATGCACGGTCTCACACTATGAAAGCATATCTTCAGGCCCCATCCATGCATTTGAGACTGATTATTTTCCGGTATCAGACATAGTTCAGTTGGTATTCGGAATGAGAGTTGTTTTAAGAGATACATGATTCGATTCCAGAGACACGCGTATTGTGGATGTTTTACCACTGTCTGAATTAAAGACACAGTTTGCAGTGGACACCTTGTATAGATTCTGACCTATCCACTTAATAGACTGCTGAACTAATTATTTTAATTTCTCTACAATGTTTCTTAAATCTGATTGGGTTAGAGACCTTCAGGGCTATGATATGGGATTTTGCTCGAAGAGATTGATTTTTTTTCCTAACGTGTTTTCTCTTTCTACCTCTCTCTTTTGTCCCTTTTTCCAGCTTGCGATTATTATTCAAAGGTACAACAAAAACGAAGCACGAAAAGGGGGAAAAACATTCCCCCCCTCTTTTCTGGTCTCCTTTCAATCAGTTTGCAGTGGACACCTTGTATAGATTCTGACCTATCCACTTAATAGACTGCTGAACTAATTATTTTAATTTCTCTACAATGTTTCTTAAATCTGATTGGGTTAGAGACCTTCAGGGCTATGATATGGGATTTTGCTCGAAGAGATTGATTTTTTTTCCCAACGCGTGTTTTCTCTTTCTACCTCTCTCTTTTGTCCCTTTTTCCAGCTTGCGATTATTATTCAAAGGTACAACAAAAACGAAGCACGAAAAGGGGGAAAAACATTCCCCCCCCCCCCCCCCCCCCCTCTTTCTGGTCTCCTTTCAATTCAATGGCGGTAGCTTCATTTGTTATTCTTCCTGTCGGTCTCATCGGGAAATCCTGTTGGATAACTGGAATATAATTTTCAATTTTTTACTGATTGTAGTTGTGTAACTTCTCTATGAGTTTCTTTTTTTTTTTTTTGAAAGATGTGGGTGAAGTTTTTAGGTTGCTGAATGATGACAAGTCATAAATTTGTTCCCCTAAAGAAAAAAATGTAAGGAAAATAAAACTTCTGTAGCATGCTACCTGGTAACTTCTTAGCAAGCTGCACAAGTGTCACGTTATTGATGGCCCCACGTACGCGCATCAGCAAGTGGCAAACATACATCTTTCAAATGCATACATCTCTCTGCAATATGTCATGACGCGGCCTGGTTTCATCTGTTCTTGTATAGATATTCAGTTGGCCAATCTTTCCAACTAAGATGCATGACTTACGGGCTCTAAGGAGAGCAGTGATTAAGATGAGGCATTCAGGGACCTTAATACCCCACTGCCTGTCAGATTATGCTCCATCATGGCAATACATACTATCAACTACTAGTCATTTGGCTAGGAAAATGGGGATAGCAGACCAAAAGGAGTGGAATAATCAACTTTTGTGGTGCACTTCTTGTTGGAGGTTCTATTTTTTTCTTGAATGAACTTCTTGTTGGTTGAAGGGTGAGCATATTGTGATTGTCACATTAACTGGAAACCTTAGACCCCTTAAGCTGTGAGAATTTTGATGTAATTATCCCAGAAGTTTTAGTTAGCAGCTATTTTTAATGCATCGACTCTTCTGAAGGTAAAACATGTACAAAAAGAGATGCTTTAAATAAACACTATTTGGTGGTCAATATTTCATTATTTCCTATACTAAAGAAGTATCACACTGCCAGTCTGCCACTTCTCCACGTGAACATAGAACTGGCATAACTATATAATCAATGGAAGGAATTGCAAAATGGAACAGGGATACGATGGTAATCGGGATATCTTTCAAAACAGAGATGTCAATATGTCCTTGGTCAATAGGACTGTTTGTTGCAATTTTCCTACCCTTTGGGCTTGCCACCATCCATGTAAATTAATGAAGTGACAAGTCCCGTCAGGAGTACGGAGTTTCACTGGATGGAGAGCCTAGACATGTAAAATAAAAGAGTATGAATGTGTCACCAGAGCTGTATGACTTGCTATTCTATAATTTGCAGACCAAGGTTTGCGATGGAATAGAATGTAAACGTCAAACATGTGGTAATATAATACTACATGCTACTCTGTGTATCGAACTCTTTGGGTCAAGGAAATGATCTGGTTCATAAAGATGTGTGAGTTGTTCCCCACTGCACCAGTTTCAGCTGTGGCCTGGGTGTGGAATGCTAAGGACCAAAGGCCAATATCAGAAATCAACAGTTACAGTGATCATAAGTATTGCTATGAGGGCATTAAATAGGATCCGTTTTGTAGCGCCCCGGCCCGGTCAGCGGACCCGAACCGGTCTACCCGTGGTAGCCTACTAAGAGGACTACCAGACGTCGCTACTCTCACATACACATCATCACCGACGTAAGAGAAATAAGCGCAGAGACACATGCAAAATTAAAATCTAAATCAATCACATCTGTATTCCCAAAAGCATGAGTAAATAAAACTGTTTATGGACGCGGCCATCTAATTCTCAACTGAATGAAATAACACAAATAACAAGAAGTGGTCTATCACAATTCCCAATATAGGCTCTAAGCACCCCACTCGTCATCGTCCTCAATGAATATCATGTCATATTCGGGCTCATCTGCAAAACAACGGGTAGAACCCTTAGCGAAAAACGCTAGCAGTAACCCGCTTATAAGACATACCGGATCATCACATGACAAGACATGAGTGAATATCAATATCAAGGGGAATAGGGGCACATGTTCTGAGTTGCTCAAAAGTTCCAATTTACTTGCATAACAAAAGAAAAGAACAAGTAACACACAAGTAAACAACGATTCACTTACATATCAATCACACCGGAACGAAACATATGATACATGCCATTTCAAATCATGCTCTACACTACACAGTCACAAATGCTTATGCAATATTTTTCAAACAGTGCAATCCATGTCACAGTGTCCGGTCATATAACTTTATACCATGTGATGGGCCACAGCTTGTCTTTATACCCTATGACACATCACAGCTTAACTTTATACCCTGTAATGATCCACAGCTTGTCTTTATGCCCTGTGCCACATTACAACTCACTTTATACCTTGTGATGGCTACAACTTGCCTTTATACCTTGTAACACATCACAGCTCATTTCGCAAAGTACTTTATACTCTGTGCCAAGGCACAGCTCTTATCAAAACATAATGCAAATGCAAGTGCCATGATGCAAGAATGCGCATTCACATATCATTCAATCGGTTGGGACTCATCTCATTCACACATTCAAGCGTGTCACTACATGCTCGGGCCTAACTCACATAACATTCATATTAGGAACGTAAAGGACGAACTAGACAATCTCACAAGCTCCAATTGAACCTTACCGAAACCTCAAGCATTCATTCCTAACCCCTTAGACCATCCACACCGAAGTCTAGTCCGAATCCTTCGTGAAATCTTAACGTTGGTTCACCATCTTAAGACACATTTCCGAGACTTAAACTGACCTCAAGCACGTCCTAAGAAGCTTCTAATGTCACCCAATTGATCCTCTAACTTCTCTTTCTTTCTTCTATTTTTCCCAAGAAACTTGCTAACATCATACCCTACATCGATCGATCGATGTCACATCACACCCTGACATCGATCGATCGAAGTCTGTCAGTATCCTTCTGTCTCACATCAGTCGATCCCTCAGTCTACATCGATCGATCGGAGTGACTTCATACTCTCACATCGATCGATCGAAGTACATCAGAAACTTTTTGTCTTACATCAGTCTCTCCTTAACCCTACATTGATCGGTCGATGTACATCATTCGATGACATCGATCGATCGATGTCTACGATCCCAGCAAAAGAACTTTGTGATTTCTGCAGAAACTGCAGAACCAAAACTTTGATCATTCCCAAACTCCATCTCAATCATTCCAGGCCTAATCCCTGCTATCATCTCATACTTAAACTACAGAGTGAACACTACACACATACATAACAAAGATTCAAGCTTAGATCTCAAGGATTTCAACCCTATTAACTCAAAGATCTCACCTTTCACCCTCAAACCCTATCAAGAAATACAATTGCAGCAAAGGGGATTCAACGAGTAGGGAATTGCAGGAATTCATATATTCATCAACATCAAATTAGATTTTCAACGTACGATGGCCAAAACATCAAATACAAAACACAGAAATTGCACATAATTCACATATAGATAAACAAGGGTATAATACTGCATGGTGATCCGATTTTGATACCAAAGTAGGGCCTTTTTCTTCACAAATCGTAGGAACTTATAAGAGGATTACTTGCCTTTGATTACTGATAATCGTATTGAGAAACAAACGGGATTTGGATCGATTCTTGAAGGCTGTCTTCCTCACCTAGGGCTTGCAAAAGTCGACTATGGCTGAGGAAGAAGGAGAGGTCGGCGTTTCCTGAGGAAAAATGGGGAAACTGACGCCCCTTTTTCCATTTTATTATGGGGAAGGGCAAAACTGGAATTTCTAAATTGTATTTACTTAAAATCCTTTTTTTTCTTAAATTCTTAAATTCTAATATCTAATACTTAATTAATTGATAACTAATTGGTTATTAATTTCTTAAAATTTCTTCGCTCATTTGATTAAGATCCGGAGGGTGCAGGGCATGACACGCTTTATAAATGATCAAGATTTATTTAGGTTACTTGTCACACAATAGGTGGGAGTTGTATGCACACTATATATGCTTCGACAGTGGCCTTTATCTTTGTTGTCTCTTTAGCAAAGTTTCAGTTGCAGAAAACAGTCAAATATATCGCCTTTTATGTTTCTGGCCATGAAACATTCGACTGGTTTTTATCCTCCTGTGCCTACTGTTTGTGTTCGCGCTCCATTGTTTCTTTTTCCGGCAGGTCATACTTTTTTTTTGAACTGCTTGACATCAAATTATGTTCTAATTTTCTGTAGGCTCATGATTTGTTTTCCTATTGTTGTATGTTCTTTGTGAACTCTTATCTTTCTTTAACGGAACGAACATTACTTGGTTTCTTCTGTGATTGTTTTGAATCTTGCCTTTGGAAGCTTGATAGTGGTACCAGGATAAGCTCTCAGTGTTGCAGCTGCTATATTTTGATGCTTGCTCTGTCTTGATTCATTACTATGGTTTTTCAGTTTTTCTTCCTCATTATCAAGCCAAAAAGGAGGATGGAAAGGGCATAGTTTATGCTTTACAAACTTCCCATTATAGAAAGAAGCACCGAGAAAATAAGCAAATCAAACTGCAAAGGCTCAATACCGTCATTGAAACTGTTTTAGTATGTTTTATTGTCTGATAACTTCTGCTCTTGTTTCCTGATCCTCTATAGCAGGGTAATGGTCTTGGTTATTAGCCTACGGATTTCCAGAGACTGCTTCTCATTTTTAAACTTTCAGATGCTTCTGTTCATCCTTGTGTGCCCCTTGTCAAAGAATGCTTATTGGAGGATCAACAAGGAGGTCATTGAACTATTGTGGTTGGAGATTGATAAACCAGAATTAATCATCTGTTAGTCAATAACAGTCAACGATATAACTCTTGCACATCAGCACCCACATATTGCTGTTCAGCCGTGATTGCACTTCGGCTGAGCCCCATGGCATCCTTTTTGCTATTGAAGAATAAGCCAAGGACTGCATCTCGGCACCGAACCCCAACATCAGCTTCAGCTCAAGTGCTACACCTCAGACCACTTCAGCTAGATTCAACGTTGCACTTCAGCAAGACTTGATCTTGCACTTCGGCGATGCTTAGTTGGGCACTTCAGCGAAGGAATCAAGCACAGCGTTACATCGAGGAACCATCAGGCAGAAGTGCAATTCGAATATAGTGACTACAGCTGGTTATTCAGCCTGAACACGCCAAGGTCACTCCAGCAGATCTATTAGTCACATCAGCCGGTCTACCAGTCACATCAGCAGACCTACGATGTCCTAGGCTTTCTGCCCCAAGCAAACATCTCATCCGCCATCAGAGGCCAAGGGCGGGAAAATGTTAATAAAAGCAAGTCAATACAGACCTGAAAAGGGATCCGAATCCAAAATCTATTCCTCATACAACCCGGAGCTAATACACTGAACTTTCTCTTCGGCTAAGACCAGTGAGAATTTTCTAACTCCATACACTAGATTACATTCTCAGTGAGAAATGGCCCAAACTGACTTGAGCGTTGGAGGGTTTTACCCAGGGTCATCCCCTCGGGACCTCTGATCTCTGCTTCCTTGTGCAGGACATTCAGGAAGCTATTCCAGCTGCAATTTTCAAACCAGATAACAACTCTTCAAGTTAACTGACGACGTTTATTTGAGGTCGTCTTAGACCCTTGGTGAAGATCCGGCTTCATCATTTGGCGCTAGAAGGAGGGCCCCCTTAGTCCCTTAACCCAGTAAAACAGTTACTCAAAGCTTTCTTAATTCCGATATTAGTAAGCTATCCAGAGAAAGATGGATAAAAAAGATGGACAAGGGTCCAAGCGACCTATGACATCTAAAAGAAGTCAGAGATCTTCTCAACAGCAAACAAAACAGTGTTCTACAGAGTCGGGTGTGTTCCAAGCTGTAGTGAGGGAAATGAAGGGGAAAACCTCTGCAGCAAGGTCTAATGGGTCCCATTCCAGTAGCTCTCACCCGCAAAAACACCTGGAGTACTCACCAACTCGGCCCGATTATCACCCCAGGCGTCAGGCCGAATTTATGGCTGAGGCAAGGCGTTCAGGACAAAAGTCTAGCCACCAGAGCTTAAAACGCACTCAAAAGGCATCTTTGCCATTCAAACATGGCAGAGAAGTTGACAATAAAGGCAAGGCCACGCTGCAGGAAAGGTGCTCTGTCAAGATTCGGTTAGGAGGCCGAGGTAAAGAAAGGAACTCTCTGTTGGCTTCAAAACCCCATGCCCTTTCCTATATGAGGAAGAAGTCTCTGGCAAGGGAACCTCAGCTCCTGGCTGGACCAATCCACGAAAGAGACCACCGACTGTATTGCCTTTATCATCATGATATTGGGCATGATACAGAAGACTTTAGGCAGCTCGGACAGGAAATTGGACGTCTTATCGAGCTTGGTCACCTACAGCGTTTTTACAATCCGAGGTCTAGGCTGCACAACAGGCTGGACTTTGGTACGCCCCTTCTGGATGAAAATTGCAAACCTGGGCCTCATCACGGGCTGCCAAGCAATGAGGACTCAAATTCCGATGAAAAGGGGCTACAGGTTCCTGTGCGAACAAGGCTGACTTGACAACAAGAGTATGTATGGATCAAGATTTATTGTCTCTTGCGTATATCCATAATTTTTCAGTTCGGCCTTACATTATTAAAGGACCAATCTTTTGTTGGACTCAACATTGGGACATGTTTCCCTATATTCTAACTCAGCAGGTCTGAGAAAGGTTGAGCAGGACTCAACACTGGGACATGTTTCCCTATATTCTAACTCAGCAGGTCTGAGAAAGGTTGAGCAGGAATCAACATTGGGATAGGTTTCCCTATATTCTAACTCAGCAGGACTGAGAAAGGTTGAGCAGGACTCAACATTGGGACGGGTTTCCCCATATGCTAACTCAGCAGGTCTGAGAAAGGTTGATCAGGACTCAACACTGGGACAGGTTTCCCTATATTCTAACTCAGCAGGACTGAGAAAGGTTGAGCAGGACTCAACATTGGGACAGGTTTCCCTATATTCTAACTAAACAGGACTAAGAAAGGTTGAGCAGGACTCAACATTGGTACAGGTTTCCCTATATTCTAACTCAGCAGGTCGTAGAAAGGTTGAGCAGGACTCGACATTGGGACAGGTTTCCCTATATTCTAACTCAACAGGCCTGAGAAAGGTTGAGCAGGACTCGACATTGGGACAGGTTTCCCTATATTCTAACTCAGCAGGTCTGAGAAAGGTTGAGCAGGACTGCACATTGGGACAGGTTTCCCTATACTCTAACTCAGCAGGTCTGAGAAAGGTTGAGCAGGACTCAACACTGGGACATGTTTCCCTATATTCTAACTCAGCAGGACTGAGAAAGGTTGAGCAGGACTCAACATTGGGACAGGTTTCCCTATATTTGTTTCCCTGTATTCTTACTCAGCAGGACTGAGAAAGGTTGAGCAGGACTCAACATTGGGACAGGTTTCCCTATATTCTAACTCAGCAGGTCTGAGAAAGATTGAGCAGGACTCAACATTGGGAGAGGTTTCCCTACATTCTAACTCCGCAGGTCTGAGAAAGGTTGAGGAGGACTCAACATTGAGACATGTTTTCCTATACTCTAACTCAGTAGGTCTGAGAAAGGTTGAGCAGGACTTAACATTGGGACAGGTTTCCCTATATTATAACTCAGCAGGACTGAGAAAGGTTGAGCAGGACTCAACCTATATTCTAACTCAGCAGGACTAAGAAAGGTTGAGCATGACTCAACATTGGGACAGGTTTCCCTATATTCTAACTCAGATTGTCTGAGAAAGGTTGAGCAGGACTCAACATTGGGACAGGTTTCCCTATATTCTAACTCAGCATGTCTGAGAAAGGTTGAGCAGGACTCAACATTGGGACAGGTTTTCCTATATTCTAACTCAGCATGTTTGAGAAAGGTTGAGCAGGACTCAACATTGGGACAGGTTTTCCTATATTTTAACTCAGCAGGTCTGAGAAAGGTTGAGCAGGACTCAACATTGGGACAAGTTTCCCTATTTTCTAATTCAGTAGGTCTGAGAAAGGTTGAGCGGGACTCAACATTAGGACAGGTTTGTTAGGAAATCGAACGAGATCACTGCAAAAACGCACAGCGGAAAAACAAAACTTGATCTCCGATTTCCTACCAAGGATCCATGTTGTTCGTTTAATCGATGAAAAAAACTCAAAAATTACCTCCGAAGATTCAAAATCCGCAGATGGAAGAGGTGCGAAATCACGAACACCCTCTGTCGGTATCCACACGAACGCTTCCGCCCAGAGTGCTAGCTCTTCAAACGGCGCGGCTGAAGAACTCGTTTTTCTCCAAAACGGCTCTAGGGTTTCCGTTTTTT
Source organism: Eustoma russellianum (assembly GCA_036186865.1). Lineage (NCBI taxonomy): Eukaryota > Viridiplantae > Streptophyta > Magnoliopsida > Gentianales > Gentianaceae > Eustoma > Eustoma russellianum. Next base: position 15,565,005 of record AP025049.1, read on the forward strand.
CGTGTGTATTTCGTGTGTCAAGTGTATACGAGATACACAAATATATATACACGTACATAGACATCAAAATCCGAGTCCTAATCGGATTAGTTGATGCCAATCAAAATCCATATCAGATACGGATTCTATCAGGATATTCAAAATCCATATCAAATATGGATTCTCTCGTTATTATCCGATAACACACATGTATATATAATCACCAAAAAACAAAAATAATAATAATAATTAATATCCAATATTAATATTATTAATATTAAAAACGATAATAATAATAATAATAATTAATATCCAATATTAATATTATTAATATTATTAATCTCAGCCCTACGCATTCTTGTGTGTGACCCGATAGGCCCATATTAATTGGCAGTTGATTAAATCTCTATTAAACCAACAAGTCGTAATTGGCTTCTAGCAAGGCATTACAACTACCCAATTAATACGAGTAAAGTCCAACTAGCCTAATAATAGTACATGCATTAATCCCTTTGTCACACGATATCTAGTTTGAACATAAGTCATGGTCAGCGTCATACTTATATAGTTCAAACATATGATTACTCGATCTCTAAGTAGACTGATAAAACAAATGATATTGATAACACTATCAATTCATTTGAGCACGGCCATGCATTTCACAGTCTCACTAATCGAGGGGCCCAAAGATATCTCTCTCAAAAGAGAGGGACAAATTCTATCTTGATTGTTCAATATCCTCTACATAATTTCTATCACATTCAATCATGACCTTTATTATTATCCAGTTACGGATAACGTTTTGATCATGTCAAAATATAATAGTCCTTATGTTGGAAACTATGACAATCTCAAGTCAAAGGATTAAAACATGACTATCATGAGATTTACTTATGACGCTAATCCATGTAGCAATCTCATGATGGGTCTGTCCAATACACTGTTCTCTAACAAGTATCTATGAGATTGATTCGTATCACCATACACATAATCATCTCATGATTATCAAATCAATACTCATACTGATTATAAATTATTTTATCTCCATAATAATAATGAATCAGGGACATATATCAAAATTGTGTAACATACTAACCAACAATAATGATAATAAAACCTCTTTTATTAATAATAAATGCATAACATAAATATCCAAATCATGGCCTAGGGCACATACACTAACAAGGTTTCCCTATTTTGTAATTCAGCAGGTCTGAGAGGGTTGAGCAGGACTCAATATTGGAACAGGCTACCCTAAATTTTAACTCAGCAGGTTTGAGAAAGTTGGGCAGGACTCAACACTGGGGTACAGGTTTTCTATATCTTAAAATTATTAAAGCACAGCAGAGCTGCAGTTCAGCCAAGTAGCGTAACATTTCTGGCAGAGCCAAGGATAGAGGCTGAAGCCCAACACTTGTGGGAAGATCCAACATAGAAGTGATTAAAGAACTCTTTTGGCAGAGCCGAAGACAAATACTTGCAAACTATGAAAATAGAGCAAGTAAAGTTTCTCAAGCCAAAGACAAACACATCAACTATGAAAGTAGAACAAGCAAAATTTCACATGCAGAAGACAAAGTCAAGAAAATTGGAACAAACCGAAGAGCACAAGTTGAAGAAAGTATACTTTTCATTGAAGAAAGTGTTTATTACAATTACAAGAAAATTGGAAAAGTAAAAAGATCCTATTCTATTCTTCATCATTCTTATCCTCTCTGAGATCAGCCCCACTTTGAAACTGAGCTATTTGGTTTTCCAGTAAGCTTCCAGCCTCGGGGTTGTAGAGTTCAGCAATTTGAGGATGATTTTTGTCCAGGCTTGGGCAGACCTCAGAGCAAGTATCGATTGCCCAAGTCTGTCCAACAGCAATTGTTGAACCTTGAATCTTCAAGAAATTGCCAGTGAAGAACTCGGATTGCCTGAACTCAGCAATGGCATTTTTCTTAATCTCCTCAGCCTGAAGCTCAAATTGTTGAAGGAGATCAGCCTTGCTTTTCCTTTCTGCCTCCAATTGCTGGTTTAGTTCAGCCTTGCTATTGGACAACCCTTGATCAAAAGTACCAAGTTCCTTTTGATAGAATTCCAGCTCAGCCTGGGCCTTAGAAGACACTAACTCAACATGAGCCAATGATTCTTTCAGCTCAAATACTTGAGAATTAGCAGCAGCCAACTTGGCATCAGAATCTTCTTTGCCTGCTCGAAGTCTGGAGTTCTCTTTAGTAAGGACTGTCACTTCAGATTTCAGGCTGTTCTCCTGGGCCTCCAGCTGGTTCAACCTCAAACTGTTGGGTCTTGCCACCTCTGCCAACCCGTCATAGGCATTTCTGAGATTGGCATTGATCTCAGAGAGTTGGGAGAATTTGACACGCAGCTCTTCAGCCCGTTTGAGAATGTTGTATTCTTGGACCCGGTACTGCAGGAATCAGTCTGGTTAGAAAAAACATAAGAGATCAAGTTAAAAAAGATGGAAAATATCAAAAAATCTTACCATGGCCATATTCATTGCAAATGAATCCATGGCAGTGTCCCAATCTAGACTGCCATAAGTTTGCCAATCACTGGGTAGCACTGACATCTCAGTTACCTTCCTAGCTACATTAGGATTTGCAGCAGTGTCAGCAAAGGAAAACTGTAGCGTCCTCGTACCCCGGCGGTTTCGTGAGGAGGACTCTCCTTCTGGCGCATTTCCTTCGGAAGACTCTCCTAAGAGCTCAAAAGAAGGGATGGCCTCGTCAAAAATCCACCTTGGTGGAGGCATAACTTCCTCTTCGGCAACTGGAGAGGATGGAATTAAAATAGGGGCATCAATTCACCCACTCCCATCGTTTGGCTGAGCTAAAGCTGAGGCAGGAACTTGAGCTTCAGCATCATAAGTTCCAACTGAAGAGAAAAAAGTTCAAATGATTAAATGGAAACCAAATGTGTTCTAGACCAATGCAGGGCAAAAATCTTACATGGAATTTCGATCTCCGGAGTTATCTACACCTCGGATGAAGTGTTGGCAGAGGCTTGCCCCGAAGAAGAAGGTTGACCCTCTGTCCTCTTTCCCTTCTTGGGGACCAAGTTCTTCAACCTTGCGAGGGTTTCGGACACCATGATTCCGGCAGAATTCAAGGAACAAAACAGTCAAAGCAAAGATGCAATATCAGAACAAGTTAAAGATGTTCAAAATGTTGCTATATACCCCAAACTATTCTCAAAGCAATTGGGATGAGAGGTCGAAAGTTATGTTCTGGCCACAAGTGTTCCAGGTCAACAACCGTTACAATTGGCCTGTCAACTTTTTTACAGTCTACGACCAAGGGCAATTTTAACAATTGGGAGGCTTCATTGCAAGATTGCTCACTTGGCCTCCTGTTATTTGCACTGCCAGATTTCCAAGGGATTCCTTCGGGTAATCCTATAGCTTTAACAAAAAAGAAACGTCCCTTCCAATTTTCGGTAGAAGGAAGGTTTATGACGTGGAGTTTTTCACTATTTTGTTGCCTCCTGCCAAAATAGTACCAACTATCCTTCTGCTCACATACAAATATCCCTCTAAAGACTGCGAGTGAAAAGGCTTTCTCAGCAGCTCTTAAGTAGAGCAGGTAACTGAGGATAACCTTAAGGCCATTAGGCGTTATTTGGGGAAGCCTAAGTCTAGAGTACATGATTTGAAATAAAGGAGCTGGAATGGGAAGATTGAAACCGGACTTAAAGTATTCTTCATAAACTACCTCATACCCTGCTGGAGGATCATAAGCAGTTTGATGAGGAAGGAGAAGAATGGGGGCAAAAGTGCTACTATCAACATTATAATGTTGGCATAATGCTGGGAGATCAGTGGCTTTCAAGGTGCACATTGAGTTCTGCACCGTTGAAGAAAGCACCATGGACTCTGGGGTAATCAAAGAAGAAGAAGAAATAACGAAAGCCATGAGTAAAATAAAGAAAAGCTTACAGAAGTATGGAGGGTTGAGCTGAAAAACACCAAAATAAGAACAGAGAGGGGCTTCGAAGATGAAGAAGAAGAGCAAAGCAGCAAAACAGGCAAACGTGCAAAATAGAAGAAGAAGAAAAGGAAGGGTTACGGCAATTGTCCCTATTTATAAGAAGAGAAAGGTTACAACTTTTCATTTGAAATTCGAAGAGGCGACAGTTCAGATATTTTCCCCCTCGGGAGCTGAAACCGCCGAAAAGATAATGATGAGGCGTTGGAATTAACGTTTACAATTAAAGGCGGGAATTACGGCGTAAATAAGAGGATAACTGCTCAGTTAATGAAGACACATCACAGACTCATTGGAACAAGATTTGTCTGCCTTCACAGTTCAGCTCAGCCACACCAAATCTGGGGGCAAATGATAAACCAGAATTAATCATCTGTTAGTCAACAACAGTCAACGATATAACTCTTGCACATCAGCACCCACATATTGCTGTTCAGCCGTGATTGCACTTCGGCTGAGCCCTATGGCATCCTTTTTGCTATCGAAGAATAAGCCAAGGACTGCACCTCGGCACCGAACCCCAACATCAGCTTCAGCTCAAGTGCTACACCTCAGACCACTTCAGCTAGATTCAACGTTTCACTTCAGCAAGACCTGATCTTGCACTTCAGCGATGCTTAGTTGGGCACTTCAGCGAAGGAATCAAGCACAGCGTTACATCGAGGAACCATCAGGCAGAAGTGCAATTCGAATATAGTGACTACAGCTGGTTATTCAGCTTGAACATGCCAAGGTCACTCCAGTAGACCTATTAGTCACATCAGCCGGTCTACTAGTCACATCAGCAGACCTACGATGTCCTAGGCTTTCTGCCCTAAGCAAACATCTCATCCGCCATCAGAGGCCAAGGGCGGGAAAAGGTTAATAAAAGCAAGCCAATTCAGACCTGAAAAGGGATCCGAATCCAAAATCTATTCCTCATACAACCTGGAGCTAATACACTGAACTTTCTCTTTGGCTAAGACCTGTGAGAATTTTCTAACTCTATACACTAGATTACATTCTCAGTGAGAAATGACCCAAACTGACTTGAGCGTCGGAGGGTTTTACCCGAGGTCATCCCCCTGAGACCTCTGATCTCTGCTTCCTTGTGCAGGACATTCAGGAAGCTATTCCAGCTGCAATCTTCAAACCAGTTAACAACTCTTCAAGTTAACTGACGACGTTTATTTGAGGTCGTCTTAGACCCTTGGTGAAGATCCGGCTTCATCAGAGATAGAATGGCTTTTTCACTTGTGGGCAAACATCAAGGTGCATATCTTTTAAATATATGTTCTAATCGTTATAGGCACAAAATGTTTACCGGGCATATATGGTTCTTACCTTTTGAATCTTTACAAAAGAATTATTGCTACATGCCCTACTCATCCTTAAACTATTCATGTGGTCATCTGCTTTCAAGGTTCTTATTTTCATCTTCCGTTGCCTTTTCTTTTATATGATGTTTCTTTTCTTTTGTATCATAACTACACACCTTGGATTAGTTTTGGCAACAGTAACATGTAAAGAGTAGAGCAGAAACAGCTGCCAATGACATTTTAGCAAAATCATCTGCACATAGTAAGGGCGTTGATATTTGTTTATTCTGTACTTCAACTACTTTTCTTCCTCGCCATTTTGTCTAGAAACAGTGTTTTGCGTGTGTGCAAAGGCTGTTGGAAGGTGGGGGTTAATGAGAGGCAATATAATCCCATGTGACACCTTAGGGGTGGCAAAGAAATTTTTAGTATTCACAAGCTAAAGCTTTTGTAAAAAAAAAAGGCTTTTATAAAGCAGGCATTTCACTATGAAGGCTTATGTTAATCTCAGTATAATGCAGCATTATGGACAGCCACATAATTTTCTGCATTATTACAAATTTAAACCACCCAAACGTCATAATGCTAGAAATGTTGTCTCCTTTATAGTAACCTAGATGGTGTTTGGATTAGATGGTCTGAAAATTGCTGTAATTTCTGTGTTGGATAAATTGTGTGGCTACTCTCTCATTTACAGGTTGAGCTGTATACAGATCCTGAAATTTATGATCGATGAGGTAAGACTTTCTTCTCCAAAGTCCAAAAGATACATGACTAGTACTACTACTATTACCGCTACTACGAACTAATTATATATGTCATTATTATTTCTTGTTATTTGTTATTTTTTCCTTATTGCTACTATGATCATTGTTATTAACTCATACTGAGATTATTAGTATTATTTTTAATATTAGTTTTTGATTTCTTGAATAATTACCTTGCTGCTATTAATATTATTATCATTAGCATTTGGTTTTTATTGTCCTAATTTGGTAAAGTTATTAGCTTATCTAAAACTTAAGCTCCTGCAAGGAGTGTACTCATTCACGGTAACTGCTCCCTGAATTGAGGCAACTACAATTCTTGAAGTGGCAGCATTAACTTCAACACGTTATATATATGACAGGGTCTAACCTCTGTTTTTCTTATTTGTTGTTTTCCAGGTAAAGAGCTTGCACTTCTCATTTGTAACCAAAGGAGTGATGTTGACTGGCTTGTTGGATCGGTTCTGGCTCAGGTGTTTAGCTTCTTGGACTAGCGTTCTTGTGATCCTCATTCGAAACATTGCAACCATATTCTAATTTTAGTTCCCCTTAGATTTTCTTCACCTACTTTGATTTCTTGGCCAAATAGAAAACTGGGACCTTATGCTGTTTGTTCAGTTCCTCCAGTTCTTGTATCTTGTATGTCCTGGAGTTCAAGTCCCGATCCTCTTCTCGAAAAGAGTTTCCTAGTCTATAATAAAGGATTAAATATGCAGATACTAACAGCCGGCCGAATATACTGCATTGACTGAAGTATATTCTGTATTTAATATTGTCATTCATTGTGTATCATTTATTGTACCATATATAGAACATACCAAATATGCAAATATTCTCCATAATTGTATCATTATGATAGAGCATAATTAGAGGCATATAGTAGGAATATTGTTGTATTTATACTTGTGATTGAATCAATGAAAGGCAAGGAAATATTCATTCCATTATGGTATCAGAGTCTTCCTCCTAAAACTCCCTCTCCTCCCTTCACCGGCGGCCACCACACCCAACGGCCTCCTCCCTTCACCGGCGGCCACCACACCCAACGGCCTCCACCATCTCTCTTTCTCCTTCTCAACAACAATGGCTGACACCAAGTTTCACCCTGCGCTTGCTGTCACAAATATTAAAAATTTCATCCCTATCACTCTTGAAATGGAGAAAAGCCAATATTCCTCTTGGTATGAACTCTTCAAAATTCACTGCCGTGCATATCAAGTTCTTGATCACATCATCTCACCTTCATCTGATGCTTCTACGTCTAAAGACAAAACTGCTCCTCCAGACACGGAACTATGGAGCCGCCTCGATGCCATTGTTCTACAATGGATATATGGTACTATCTCTACTGACTTACTGCACACCATTCTTGCTCCTGATTTAACTGCTAAGAACGTCTGGGACAACTTGCAGAACATCTTTCAGGATAACAAAAACTCACGTGCTGTCTATCTTGAGAACCAATTCTCAAACACTCGTCTTGATAATTTTTATAACATCTCTTCTTACTGTCAAGAATTGAAATCTCTCGCAGATCAATTATCTAACGTTGGTTCTTCTGTCTCTGATCAACGGCTAGTCCTTCAACTAGTCAGTGGTTTGAACGAGAATTATGACGGTGTTGCCACAATCATACAACAAAGCAATCCTTTACCCACTTTCTATGAAGCCCGCTCCCGCCTCATCCTTGAAGAAACCCGAAAAACCAAACAAACAGCCTCTGCCGCTAAAGTTTGCTGACACCGCCCTCACCACCACTAACCACAACCACCACCCTTTGTCTGAACCTACTACGCTTCTCCCCCCTCTCTATGTCCTACCTACCGCGGCTCACCGCATCGTGGGCGCGGGCGCGGACGCGGCCGTGACCGCTCCAACCGTCCACCTTGGCACCAACGATCCTTTAACCCATGGCAATCCTACTCCCCTTGCCACTGGCCCTCTCCACCTTGGTTTAGCCCTCCCTGCCCATATCCCACCTCACCATCTACGCATCCTCAACAACAACAACCTGGCCTCTTAGGCCCTCGTCCCACCCAAGCCCATCATGCCACCCACCTCTCATCCCCCTACATGCCCACCGATATTGACCAAGCCATGCATACTTTATCTCTCAACTCTCCTGATCCCACTTGGTACATGGACACCGGAGCCACATCACACATGACCTCAAATTCAGGTATACGCTCGTCTTATTTTAATAAACCGCATTCAAATTCGATTATAGTTGACAGTGGTCACTCTATTCCCGTTTATGGCTCAGGCCATGCACGCCTACCTCCTCCCCTACCCCCACTTCACTTATCAAATATTCTACATGCTCCTCAACTAGTCAAAAATCTTATTTCTGTTCGTCGTTTTACCACTGATAATAATGTCACCATTGAATTTGATGCTTCTGGTTTCTCTGTGAAGGATCGGCATACGGGCACCCAACTCATGAGATGCAATAGTGTTGGTGACCTTTACCCCATCACCACAAAGCCGACTACCCCCCCACCCTCCGCGCTCACAGCTTTGTCTGCAGACCTATAGCATAACCGACTGGGCCATCCTGGTCGACCCATTTTTCAATTTTTATGCAATAAAAATATGATCAGTTGCGATTCCCAATGTAATCAGTCTAGTTGTTCATCTTGTGTACTTGCTAAACATGTGAAATTGGCGTTTTCTGATTCTCTCAATAACACAACTATGCCATTTGATATTTTACACAGCGATGTATGGACTTCCCCTATTCTGAGTTCTACAGGTCACAAATATTATGTGTTGTTTATTGATGACTATTACAATTTCTTATGGACATTTCCTATGGGTCACAAATCCCAAGTATTCTCTCATTTTCTTACACTTCACAAATATATTCATACTCAATTTGGTGTTCCTGTTAAATGTTTGCAGTGTGACAACGGCCGTGAATACACAAACTCCCAATTCCACAGTTTTTGCCAACAAAATGGTATGACTCTTCGCTTATCTTGCCCACATACATCGTCTCAAAATGGTCAAGCTGAATGCACAATCCGTACCATCAACAATATAATTTGTACTCTCCTCATCCACTCCGGTCTACCACCCTCATTTTGGCATCACGCTCTATCCATGGCCACCTATTTACTAAATATTCTACCCAGCAAAACCCTATCATATCTCTCACCCACTCAAATATTATATCACAAAGACCCCTCTTACTCTCATCTACGCGTCTTTGGATGTCTCTGCTATCCCCTTATACCCTCTACTACTATTCACAAACTTCAAGCTCGCTCCACACCGTGCATTTTTCTGGGTTATCCACCTAATCACCATGGGTACAAATGTTATGAAATCTCTACGAGCAAAATAATCATCTCAAGACATGTCATCTTTGATGAACACACGTTTTCTTACACCACAATCTCTTCCGCCTCCACCCATCAATACAATTTCCATGATGACGCGTACTCCCCACTTATTCATAATCCACAACACCACCAAACCCCCACAGCCGCCGCCCCTCCCCCATCTCCAACACCCCAACCGCCCCCATCACCGCCCCCTCCCACCTCGGTTACCCCAATCCCGACCGCCCCCACAACCCATACCATCACAATGTGAAGCATGCACGGTATTGTAAAGCCTAAACATCCTCTCAATCTTAATATCATGACCGCCCCCCGAAATCCCACTGAAGCCCTTCGTGATCCACATTGGTACGCTGCCATGCTTGATGAATTTGATGCTCTTATTAAAAATAAGACATGGGTATTAGTCCCCCGTCCACCCAATGTTAACATTTTACGTTCCATGTGGATTTTTCGTCATAAAACTCGTTCTGATGGTTCTTTTGAGCGACATAAAGCTCGTCTTGTAGGTGATGGCCGTTCACAACAACAAGGCATTGACTGTACTGAAACTTTCAGTCCCGTTGTCAAGCCTGCTATTATTCGCACTGTCCTTCATTTGGCATTGTCACAATCATGGCCCATTCATCAACTTGATGTCAAAAATACGTTCTTACATGGTACACTACAAGAAACTGTCTACATGCATCAACCTATGGGTTTCCGTGATCCGAACTATCCTGACTATGTCTGCTTGCTCAAGAAATCTATTTATGGCTTGAAACAAGCTCCGCGTGCTTGGTACCATCGGTTTGCTGATTATGCCTCTTCTATTGGTTTTGTTCATAGTCGTTGTGATCATTCCCTTCTTATCTATCATCATGGCACTGAAATTGCATATCTCCTTCTTTATATTGTTGATATTATTTTAACAACTTCCTCTGATGCACTCCGCTGCCGCCTCATGGATCTTCTTGCATCCGAGTTTTCTATGAAAGATCTCGGCCCATTGAGTTACTTCCTCGGTATTGCGGTACACCGCGGATCCAATGGTATCTTTCTACACCAACAAAAATATGCCACGGAACTTCTTGAACGTGCTGGCATGACGAATTGTAAACCCATCTCCACGCCAATTGACACCTCATCCAAACTCAGCAGCACTGATGTCGGCTTATATGATAATCCTACTCTAAATCGCAGTTTAGCTGGAGCTCTTCAATATCTCACTTTACACGTACATATATCACCTATGCGGTTCAACAAATTTGTCTTCATATGCATGCCCCTCATGATGTTCATATGACCGCCCTCAAGCGTGTCTTACGCTATCTCAAAGGTACTCTTCATTTCAGCCTACACCTATCCAAATCTCGTCATACTAATCTTCTCTGCTACACTGATGCGGATTGGGGCGGTTGTCCCGACACGAGACGCTCTACTTCTGGTTACTGTATCTTCTTTGGTGACAATCTTATTTCTTGGTCCTCAAAACGTCAACCAACCTTATCACGATCCAGCGCCGAGGCCGAATATCGAGGTGTGGCAAATGTCGTTGCTGAATCTTGTTGGCTACGCAACTTACTTCTTGAGCTTCGTTGCCCTCTTACAAATGCAACTCTTGTTTATTGTGACAACGTAAGTGCTGTTTATCTCTCTAGTAATCCGGTCCAACATCAACGCACTAAACACATTGAAATGGATATACACTTTGTACGTGAAAAAGTAGCTCAAGGTCATATTCGCGTCTATCATGTTCCATCACGGCATCAACTCGCTGACATCTTCACCAAAGGCCTTCCACGAATTCTGTTTGATGATTTTCGAGCCAGCCTCAACGTTCGCGAACCTCCCGTTTCGACTGCGGGGGTGTAACAGCCGGCCGAATATACTGCATCGATTGCAGTATATTCTGTATTTAATATCATCATTCATTGTGTATCATTTATTGTACCATATATAGAACATACCAAATATGCAAATATTCTCCATAATTGTATCATTATGATAGAGCATAATTAGAGGCATATACTAGGAATATTTTTGTATTTATACTTGTGATTGAATCAATGAAAGACAAAGAAATATTCATTCCATTAGATACTATTACTTCGCAGAAAATTGTAAAAGCCAAATCCTTATGTTTGTCTACTAGCGGCAGCTGCAGATGTAGTTATACATGGTTCATTTTAATTTGTACTGCCGTAAGTTTAGCAATTTCGTGCGTATCTGATGTAAAACCAATTATCTTGCTTGATAATCCATCATTATGCATTATAGACATGTTCTTGTCTCTGATCTGTCAGGAGAAAAAGGATGGATGAATTGGCAATGTCAGAGAATATAAAAGAAGTTTGTACCGTAAGTACTAATTTTCGCAAGTATCTTTTGCTCCCGATGGTTTGACATTTAACCTTTTGTGGTGTCTGTCTAGGTAAGAGAGAGCAACGGAACTCGAAATGAGGAGTCTTGAATAGATTAATTTGTGACATGTTTTCAAAAATCTGTTCTAAAGGGAACATGACAATGATTATATTTCATCCCAAATCTTGCAAATCCTGCTGAACAAAGACTCCTCTGTAGATCTGTTTCGTTGCATAATTAACAAAGAAATAACAGCTCCTTATGTAACCTCTTAGAAGAAAATGAATCAGAAAAATTCTATCGACCTTTTTTCTTCTCCTAGTACAAAAATTTTTCCACGGATTTTCTCTGGTCCTTCCTAAGAAGTACCTGTGGGAGAATTAAAAGTTTGGGCTTTGTCCCATTAAGGAAGGTTGCAAAACTTGGTTTAGCAACATACTTTGAGCTTAATTATGATTAGTTTCCGATAATGAAAATCGAAAACTAGTGGGTCCTTAATTATCTACGTAACGAATAGTTAATTTTAGGCTTTGGAATCACTCAATTACGATACCGGGTGAAGATAAATTAATGCTCAAAGTGATTGGAAAACATGGTTAATGGGTGATGTGTCCTATTCGTAGGAGGCCACATCACCCTTATGAAGGAATACCACATTGGACATTTGGATAAATTTAGTCACCTTATAAATGGCTAGAATGGACACTTTAGATGTGCCCTTGGGGCATGAGAAGTTTTTGACCGGAGGGAAGACCTAGAAAGTGTCACACGCGCGCGCGCGCCGCCGGGCTCATGGATCGTGTGCGCGTGAGCCGGGCCAGTTCCTATCTTTTTAGAGAATTTATTTGGGCTTTTGGATTAATTATTTTTTGTAAATAGTTAAAGGCTTCGGGCCTAGCTGCGCGGCGGCCCAAATGATCTCCTGTGTGTGCGGTCCTGTCCAATATGTGCGCGGTCCAGTAACGCATAACGCGATCTAAACGCATTTCGTTTGAGTTTAAACAGGCGTTCGGTTGTTCGGTTACGGTTTAAATCGAATGGTTAATTTTTAAATGGTCTCCTCCGATGTGTGATAAGATCAAACGGTTTTGATCTAACGGTGATGGAAAGGCAGCTTTGATCCAACGGATAAAATTCAAACTGACCTAACCGCCTAACCGAATGTGGTTTTCATCTAACGCTCCAGGTTTAATCCTGTGAATCGGTTTTCCATCTAACGGTTGTAATTTAAATCTCTCAAAACCGCCAGGAAGTTTTCATCCGACGGCTCTGGCTCATCTACGGTTTTGATCCGACGGTCACAGTTCCATCTACGTAACCGATTCTCCAACCGATTCCCCTATATAAACAGGGCAAGGGGTGCGTTCTACAAACACACTCGCTCTAAGCATTCGTAGTATACTGCATTCGTAGCTTTATACTTTCTGCATAACGTCCAAGAGAAGTCAGGACACTCGAAGGTTCGCTGTAATTCAAGTTCAGCAGTGCCGCTCAACTGAATAGGTACCCGTTGTATCCTTGGAGACGGTTGCTAACGCCAGTTAGGCACAGTATACCGGAGCAATACGTCTTAAGGACAGAGTCCTCGACTCGCCCCGGGTTTGGTTTATTTTACTGTTTCCATACGCAAACACCGAACGACTGCGTCTTAGTACATGATTGATTATTTCTAACAATCTTAAGACGTATTCGATTCAATTAATTTATGTACTGTTTTTTTACGCAAAGCAGTGTTCATACTGATTTGCGGTCTGCTTCTACTCATTTCTTATATCCGATTCTGTTTTGATTTGTACGTTTTGATCGAACTGAACAGGAATGTAAAACGAAAGCTCGAACTCTGTTCAAGGCTTTAACGGTGCACACTCCGTGTCTGCACCTGACGGGACCAACAATATTGCTGCTGGTGCGCCGTTCAACACGGTTCTAAGCGGAGGGCCTCAGATGAATCCGGCTGCTACAGCTGCACACGTGGAGAAGCCGGAAAAGTTTACTGGCAGTTTCCTCAAGAGGTGGCAACAAAAGATGCTGTTCTATCTCACAGCGCTGGAATTGACCAAGATGCTGAGCGAGGATCCGCCAGTGGTAGAACTAGTGGAGGATCAAAATCTGAACATGCAGAATGCCTTGGGTGCTGAAGCATGGGAGTATACGAATTTTTGTTGTTTGAATTTGATTCTGAGTTTCCTGGATAATACTATCTATGGCGTATTTTGTACTTATAAAACTGCAAAAGCGTTGTGGTCAGCTTTAGATAAAAAAATATCGTGCCGAAGATGCTGGCACGAAAAAGTTGATAGTTGGTAGATTTCTCGACTATAAAATGCTAGATTCCAAAACTGTCATTTCGCAGGTTGAAGAAATACAGATGTTGGTATCTGAAATGGAAGAGGAGGGCATGCGGCTCAATGAATCTTTCCAAGTTGCGGCTGTGATTGAGAAGCTACATCCTTCGTGGATGGAATTTAAGAGCTATCTCAAACCCAAACGAAAGGAAATCAAAATGGAAGATTTGATTGTCCGGCTTCGGATAGAGGAGGACAATCGGCGTGCCGAGAGAAAGCCAACCACTCCGTCTGGTCAAGCCAAGGCTCATGTTGCTGAGGAGAGGAACAAGAAGAAGAATAACACTTTGGGTGTGAACGTCAAGGGCAAGGAGATTGCAAAGAAGTTCACAGGTAAGTGTTACAAATGTGGGAAACCGTGGCATCGTAGCAGTGACTGCCGAAAGCCCAAAAAGAATCAGAATCAAACCAAAGCAAAAGCGAATCTGGTCGGTGCAATGAAAGATATGAATTTCTGCGCAGTGGTGACCGAATGCAACGCAGTGGGGAATCCGCGTGAGTGGTGGGTGGACACAGGGGCCACTCGACATGTATGTGCCAACAGGGCAATGTTCAGTGACTATGTACCCACGACAAACAATGAACAACTCTTCATAGGAAACTCCGACAGCTCGAAGATTGAAGGATCGGGCAAGGTGGTTCTGAAACTGACCTCAGGACGGGAGCTGACCCTGCAGAATGTGTTGCATGTTCCTGACATCCGGAAGAACTTGGTATCTGGCGCTTTTCTAGTTAGTCATGGATTCAGACTTGTTTTTGAGGCAAATAAATTTACACTTTCTAAGAATGGTTTGTATTTGGGAAAGGGTACCTTACTGATAACATGTTTAAGTTAAATGTTATGACGATTGTACCCAAGAAAGTTGCGCCCATTGAGGCTAATAAAATTGTTTCCTCTTCTGCTTACATGCTTGAGTCTTCTTGTTTATGGCATTTTCGTTTGGGACATTTTAATTACAAGTCAATACAACCAATGATTAACCTTGACTTATTACCCAAACTGAACTTTAACAATAAAGAAAAATGCCAAATATGAGTTGAAGCAAAATTGACAAAAGCGCCATTTCCTTCAACAGAACGAAACACTGACCCTTTGGATTTAAATCACACAGATTTGTGTGATTTAAAGTTTGTGCAAACAAGAGGAGGTAAAAAGTACTTTGTAACTTTTATTCACGATTGCACTAGATACTGTTATGTTTATTTGCTAAGTAGCAAAGTTGAGGCCATTGACGCTTTTAAAGATTATAAGAATGAAGTTGAGAATCAACTTAGCAAACGAATTAAAACAATTCTAAGTGATAGAGGCACGGAATATGACGCATCATTTAATGAATTTTATTCAGAACATGGCATTATTCATCAAACGACTGCACCATATTCACCTCAATCGAATGATGTTGCAGAACGCAAAAACCGTACTCTAAAGGAAATGATAAATGCTATGTTGATAAGTTTGGGTTTACCTCAGAACTTGTGGGGGGAAGCAATTCTCTCCGCCAACGTCATTTTAAATAGGATTCCATCCAAGAAGACGGATAAAACCCCATATGAACTTTGGAAAGGCTATAAGCCTAGTTACAAATACTTGAAAGTGTGGGGGTGTCTGGCGAAGGTTGTTGTACCTAAACCAAGACAAGTGAGAATCAGGCCTAAAACAATTGATTGCATATTCATCGGCTACGTAACGAACAGTAGTGCATATCGTTTCTTAGTGCACAAATCAGACATTCCCGAGATACATGAAAATGTTGTCATGGAGTCGAGGAATGCAGTGTTCTTTGAAAATGTCTTTCCGAAGAAAGACAAAAATGGTGAAGAAGCTAGCACTAGTAAGCGAGTGCGTGAGATGCCTCTCAAGAGACTGAGGAACCTCGTCAAAACAAACGAGCCAAAATACTAACGTCTTTTGGACCAGATCTTCTAACCTACATGGTAGAAAACGAGCCGAGATCTTTCTCTGAGGCAATGACAAATCCAGAAGCTCCTTTCTGGAAAGAGGCAGTAAATAGTGAGATAGATTCAATTCTTCAAAATCATACTTGGGAGTTGGTAGATCTTCCTCAAGGAAGTAAACCACTCGGATGCAAGTGGATTTTTAGGAAAAAACTGAAAGAAGATGGATCTAATGACAAGTACAAGGCCAGACAGAAAGAAGGCTTTGACTTCTTTGACACCTACTCACCAGTGACTATGATCACTTCCATAAGGATGCTAGTGGCTATTGCTATAGTCTTTGATTTAGAAATCCATCAAATGGATGTGAAGACTGCCTTACTCAATGGTGAGTTAGAGGAAGAGATTTATATGGAACAACCCGAAGGGTTCGTCGTTTTAGGACAAGAAAGGAAAGTGTGTAGACTTGTTAAGTCTCTGTACGGACTTAAACAAGCACCCAAGCAATGGCATTTAAAGTTTGATCAGGTAATGATGTCAAACGGCTTCAGTATCAATGAGTGTGACAAGTGTGTGTACATCAAGAGCACACCAAATGCCTATGTGATAGTATGTGTCTATGTAGACGACATGATAATCATGGGCAGTACTCGTGATATCATCTTGAATACAAAGAAGATTTTAACACGAAATTTTGATATGAAGGACATGGGGGTTGCCAATGTTACTCTAGGAATTAAAATTTCTCGAATGGCTGATGGTCTTGTTATGTCGCAAACTCATTATATTGAATCTGTTCTCAAACGATTCAATATGTTTGAAACAAAACCAATAAAGACCCCACTTGACTTAAATATACACTTAAGGAAAAACCGAGGAGAACCTGTAGCTCAATTAAAATACTCACAGGTAATCGGGAGTCTGATGTACATAACAAATTGTACAAGACCAGACTTAGCTTGTTCAGTAAACAAATTGAGCAGGTTTACCAGTAATCCAAGTGATGATCATTGGAAAGCTCTAAATAGAGTGATGAGGTATCTGAAATACACAATGAATCTTGGATTACATTACACGAGATATCCAGCAGTATTAGAAGGATATTGCGATGCAAATTGGATATCAGACAGTAAGGACTCGAAGTCCACCAGTGGATACTTATTCACTGTTGGTGGTGCTGTTGTGTCATGGAAATCCACGAAACAAACATGCATAGCTCGGTCCACTATGAAAGCTGAGTTTATAGCGCTGGATAAAGCAAGGGAAGAGGCTGAATGGCTTCGAAATTTCCTAGAAGATGTTCCATGCTGGCCTAAGCCAATCGCTCCTATTAGCATACACTGTGATAGTCAGTCAGCTATAGGACGTGCTCAAAGCAGCATTTACAATGGTAAGTCACGACACATACGTCGGAGACATAACACCAATAAACAGTTGATCTCTAATGGCGTGATTTCCATTGATTACATAAAATCAATGGAGAATCTTGTGGATCCGCTTACAAAACGTTTGCCTAGGGATCGGATGTCGATTTTGACAAACGGAATAGGACTAAAGCCTATAATGCAAGAATCCTTTTAATGGTAACCCAACCTTGTTGACTGGAGATCCCAGAATCTTGGTTCAATGGGACTACTAAGTTATGAAGTTTCAGTTTAGCACTTACTCATTCCGTCACATAAAAGTGCTGTCTGCAGAGAATATTTAGGGTAAGCTAAAGCTTTCAATGATGTCCTATATCTTGATACATCAGTGGAGTATGGCAGAATACTCTTGATAGGAATCACCTATGTAAGTGTGAAGTGGGGCCGCTTCTATGCGAAGTCTAGGAGGCAAGATTTCTCTAAAACACTTTCTGAAACCAGGCTGTTCATGGCCAATACGAACACAACCATGAGAACCAAAAGGGTGTTAAAGAAAATGTTGTGTGAGTATCGTTGTCTAGGTTCATAACAAAGGTTGACTGGTTCAAGACATCAAGTCACTAATTAGCCGAGTGAATCCGATGGTACATCACTATGAAAGGTTCAAAGCCAGAAGCTATCTCTTCTGATGCAATATTTTCTTGTCTGACTTCTCCTTAGAGTTTGCATTTGCATTAATTTTCATTCATGTGGGGGATTGTTGGAGAATTAAAAGTTTGGGCTTTGGCCGATTAAAGAAGGTTGCAAAACTTGGTTTAGCAACATACTTTGAGCTTAATTATGATTAGTTTCCGATAATGAAAATTGAAAACTAATGGGTCCTTAATTATCTACGTAACGAGTAGTTAATTTTAGGCTTTGGAATCACTCAATTACGATACCGGGTGAATGAGAAATTAATACTCAAAGTAGATGGAAAACATGGTTAATGGGTGATGTGTCCTATTCTTAGGAGGCCACATCACCCTTATGGAGGAATACCGTATTGGAAATTTGGATATATTTAGCCACCTTATAAATGGGTAGAATGGACACTTTAGATGTGTCCTTGGGGCATGAGAAGTTTTTGAACGGGGGGAAGATCTAGAAAGTGCCACATGCGCACGCACGCTGTCGCCGCACGCCTGTCTGGTCGGCCGGCTCGACTCGGCTCGGGCTCGGGCTCGTGGCTCGTGGCTCGTGGGCTGGGCCCGTTCCTATCTTTTTGAAGAAAATTTATTTGGGCTTTTGGATTAATTATTTTTTGTAAATAGTTAAAGGCTTCAGGCCTAGCTGCGCTGCGGCCCAAATGATCTCCTGTGCGTGCGGTCCTATCCAGTATGTGCGCGGTCCAGTAACGCATAACGCGATCTAAACGCGTTTCGTTTGAGTTTAAACAGGCGTTCAGTTGTTCGGTTACGGTTTAAATCGAACGGTTAATTTTTAAATGGTCTCCTCCGGTGTGTGATAAGATCAAACGGTTTTGATCTAACGTTGACGGAAAGGCAGCTTTGATCCAACGGATAAAATTCAAACTCACCTAACCGCCCAACCGAATGTGGTTTTCATCTAACGCTCCAAGTTTAATCATGTGAATTGGTTTTCCATCTAAAAGTTGTAATTTAAATCTCTCAAAACTGCCAGGAAGTTTTCATCCGACGGCTCTGGCTCATCTACTGTTTTGATCCGACGGTCACAGTTCCATCTACGTAACCGATTCTCCAACCGACTCTCCTATGTAAACAGGGCAAGGGGTGCGTTCTACAAACACACTCGCTCTAAGCATTCGTAGCATACTGCATTCGTAGCTTTATACTTTCTGCATAACGTCCAAGAGAAGTCAGGACATTCGAAGGTTCGCTGTAGTTTCAGTTCAGCAGTGCCGCTCAACTGAACAGGTACCCGTTGTATCCTGGGAGACGGTTGCTAACGCCGGTTAGGCATAGTATACCGGAGCAATACGTCTTAAGGACAGAGTCCTCGACTCACCCTGGGTTTGGTTTATTTTACTGTTTCTATACCTACACACCGAACGACTGTGTCTTAGTACAGGATTGATTGTTTCTAACAATCTTAAGACGTATTCGATTCAGTTAATTTCTGTACTTTTTTTTACGCAAAGCAGTGTTCATACTGATTTTCAGTCTGCTTCTACTCATTTCTTATATCCGATTCTATTCTGATCTGTACGTCTTGATCGAACTGAACAGGAATGGAAAACGAAAACTCGAACTCTGTTTAAGGCT
This sequence comes from Eustoma russellianum, assembly GCA_036186865.1. Lineage (NCBI taxonomy): Eukaryota > Viridiplantae > Streptophyta > Magnoliopsida > Gentianales > Gentianaceae > Eustoma > Eustoma russellianum. The sequence continues at coordinate 15,584,615 of AP025049.1, forward strand.
TTAACGGTGCACACTCCGTGTTTGCACCTGACGGGACCAACAATGTTGCTGCTGGTGCGCATCTCAACACGGTTCTGTTGGCACCAAGCGGAGGGCCTCAGATGAATCCGGCTGCTACAGCTGCACACGTGGAGAAGCCAGAAAAGTTTGCTGGCAGTTTCTTCAAGAGGTGGCAGCAAAAGATGCTGTTCTATCTCAAAGCGCTGGAATTGACCAAGATGCTGAGCGAGGATCCGCCAGTGGTAGAACCAGTGGAGGATCAAAATCTGAACATGCAGAATGCCTTGGGTGCTGAGGCATGGGCGTATACGAATTTTTGTTGTTTGAAATTGATTCTGAGTTGCCTGGATAGTACTATCTATGTCATATTTTGTACTTATAAAACTGCAAAAGCGTTGTGGTCAGCTTTAGATAAAAAATATCATACCGAAGATGCTGGCACGAAAAAGTTGATAGTTGATAGATTTCTCGACTATAAAATGCTAGATTCCAAAACTGTCATTTCGCAGGTTGAAGAAATACAGATGTTGGTATCTGAAATGGAAGAGGAGGGCATGACGCTCAGTGAATCTTTCCAAGTTGCGGCTGTGATTAAGAAGCTACCTCCTTCGTGGAGGGAATTTAAGAGCTATCTCAAACACAAACTAAAGGAAATGAAAATGGAAGATTTGATTGTCCGGCTTCGGATAGATGAGGACAATCGGCATGCCGAGAGAAAGCCAACCACTCCGTCTGGTCAAGCTAAGGCTCATGTTGCTGAGGCGAGGAACAAGAAGAAGAATAACACTTTGGGTGTGAACGTCAAGGGCAAGGAGATTGCAAAGAAGTTCACAGGTAAGTGTTACAACTGTGGAAAACCGGGGCATCATAGTAGTGACTGCCGAAAGCCCAAAAAGAATCACAATCAAACCAAAGCAAAAGCGAATCTGGTCGGCGCAATGGAAGATCTGAATTTCTGCGCAGTGGTGACCGAATGCAACGCAGTGGGGAATCCGCGTGAGTGGTGGGTGGACACAGGGGCCACTCGACATGTATGTGCCAACAGGGCAATGTTCAGTGACTATGTACCCACGACAAACAATGAACAAGTCTTCATAGGAAACTCCGACAGCTCGAAGATTGAAGGATCGAGCAAGGTGGTTCTGAAACTGACCTCAGGACGGGAGCTGACCCTACAGAATGTGTTGAATGTTCCTGACATCTGGAAGAACTTGGTATCTGGCGCTCTTCTAGTTAGTCATGGATTCAGACTAGTTTTTGAGGCAAATAAATTTACATTTTCTAAGAATGGTTTGTGTTTGGGAAAGGGGTACCTTACTGATAACATGTTTAAGTTAAATGTTATGACGATTGTACCCAAGAAAGTTGCGCCCACTCAGGCTAATAAAAATGTTTTCTCTTCTGCTTACATGCTTGAGTCTTCTTGTTTATGACATTTTCCTTTGGGACATGTTAATTACAAGTCAATATAACAAATGATTAACCTTGACTTATTACTCAAACTCGACTTTAACAATAAAGAAAAATGCCAAATATGTGTTGAAGCAAAATTGACCAAAGCGCTATTTCCTTCAACAGAAAGAAACACTGACCCCTTGGATTTAATTCACACAGATTTGTGTGATTTAAAGTTTGTGCAAACAAGAGGAGATAAAAAGTACTTTGTAACTTTTATCGACGATTGCACTAGATACTGTTATGTTTATTTGCTAAGTAGCAAAGATGAAGCCATTGATGCTTTTAAAGATTATAAGAATGAAGTTGAGAATCAACTTAGCAAACGAATTAAAACAATTCGAAGTGATAGATGCAGGGAATATGACGCATCGTTTAATGAATTTTGTTCAGAACATGGCATTATTCATCAAACGACTGCATCATAGTCACCTCAATCGAATGGTGTTGCAGAACACAAAAACCGTACTCTAAAGAAAATAATGAATGCTATGTTGATAAGTTTGGGTTTACCTCAGAACTTGTGGGGGGAAGCAATTCTCTCCGCCAACGTCATTTTAAATAGGATTCCGTCCAAGAAGACGGATAAAACCCCATATGAACTTTGAAAAGGCTATAAGCCTAGTTTCAAATATTTGAAAGTGTGAGGGTGTCTAGCGAAGGTTGCTGTACCTAAACCAAGACAAGTGAGAATCGGGCCTAAAACAATTGATAGCATATTCATCGTCTATGCAACGAACAGTAGTGCATATTGTTTCTTAGTGCACAAATCATACATTCCCGAGATACATGAAAATGTTGTCATGGAGTCGAGGAATGCAGTGTTCTTTGAAAATGTCTTTCCGAAGAAAGAAAATAATGGTGAAGAAGCTAGCACTAGTAAGCGAGTGCGTGAGACGACCCCTCAAGAGACTGAGGAACCTCGTCAAAGAAAACGAGCCAAAATACCAACGTCTTTTGGACCAGATCTTCTAACCTACATGGTAGAAAACGAGCCAAGATCTTTCTCTGAGGCAATGACAACTCCAGAAGCTCCTTTCTGGAAAGAGGCAGTAAATAGTGAGATAGATTCAATTCTTCAAAATCATACTTGGGAGTTGGTAGATTTTCCTCCAGGAAGTAAACCACTCGGATGCAAGTGGATTTTTAGGAAAAAACTGAAAGAAGATGGATCTATTGACAAGTACAAGGCCAGGTTGGTAGCCAAGGGCTACAGACAGAAAGAAGGCTTTGACTTCTTTGACACCTACTCACCAGTGACTAGGATCACTTCCATAAGGATGCTAGTGGCTATTGCTGCAGTCTATGATTTAGAAATCCATCAAATGGATGTGAAGACTGACTTTCTCAATGGTGAATTAGAGGAAGAGATTTATATGGAACAACTCGAAGGGTTCGTCGTTTCAAGACAAGAAAGGAAAGTGTGTAGACATGTTAAGTCTCTGTACGGACTTAAACAAGCACCCAAGCAATGGCATTTAAAGTTTGATCAGGTAATGATGTCAAACGACTTCAGGATCAATGAGTATGACAAGTGTGTGTACATCAAGAGCACACCAAATGCCTATGTGATAGTATGTCTCTATGTAGACGACATGCTAATCATGGGCAGTACTCGTGACGTCATCTTGAATACAAAGAAGATGTTAACACGAAATTTTGATATGAAGGACATGGGGGTTGCCAATGTTATTCTAGGAATTAAAATTTCTCGAATGGCTGATGGTCTTGTTATGTCGCAAACTCATTATATTGAATCTGTTCTCAAACGATTCAATATGTTTGAAACAAAACCAATAAAGACCCCACTTGACGTAAGTATACACTTAAGGAAAAACCAAAGAGAACCTGTAGCTCAATTAAAATACTCGCAGGTAATCGGGAGTCTGATGTACATAAGAAATTGTACAAGACAAGACTTAGCTTGTTCAGTAAACAAATTGAGCAGGTTTACCAGTAATCCAAGTGATGATCATTGGAAAGCTCTAAATAGAGTGATGAGGTATCTGAAATATTACATGAGATATCCAGCAGTATTAGAAGAATATTGCGATGCAAATTGGATATCAGACAGTAAGGACTCGAAGTCTACCAGTGGATACTTATTCACTGTTGGTGGTGCTGCTGTGTCATGGAAATCCATGAAACAAACGTGCATAGATCGGTCCACTATTGAAGCTGAGTTTATAGCGCTGAATAAAGCTGGGGAAGAGGCTGAATGGCTTCGAAATTTCCTAGAAGATGTTCCATGCTGGCCTAAGCCAATTGCTCCTTTTAGCATACACTGTGATAGTCAGTCAGCTATAGGACGTGCTCAAAGCACCATTTACAATGGTAAGTCACGACACATACGTCGGAGACATAACACCAATAAACAGTTGATCTCTAATGGCGTGATTTCCATTGATTACATAAAATCAATGGAGAATCTTGTGGATTCGCTTACAAAACGTTTGCCTAGGGATCGGATGTCGATTTTGACAAACGGAATAGGACTAAAGCCTATAATGCAAGAATCCTTTTAATGGTAACCCAACCTTGTTGACTGGAGATCCCAGAATCTTGGTTCAATGGGACTACTAAGTTATGAAGTTTCAGTTTAGCACTTACTCATTACGTCACATAAAAGTGCTGTCTGTAGAGAATATTTAGGGTAAGCTAAAGCTTTCAATGATGTCCTATATCTTGATACATCAAGTGGAGTATGCCAGAATAATCTTGATAGGAATCATCTATGTAAGTGTGAAGTGGGGCCGCTTCTATGAGAAGTCTGGGAGGCAAGATTTCTCGAAAACACTTTCTGAAACCAGGCTGTTCATGGCCAAAACCAACACAACCATGAGAACCAAAAGGGTGTTAAAGAAAATATTGTGTGAGTATCGTTGTCAAGGTTCACAACAAAGGCTGACTGGTTCAAGACATCAAGTCACTAATTAGCCGAGTGAATCTGATGGTACATCACTATGAAAGGTTCAAAGCCAGAACCTACCTCTTCTGATACAATATTTTCTTGTCTGATTTCTCCTTAGAGTTTGCATTTGCATTAATTTTCATTCATGTGGGGGATTGTTGGAGAATTAAAAGTTTGGGCTTTGGCCCATTAAGGAAGGTTGCAAAACTTGGTTTAGCAACATATTTTGAGCTTAATTATGATTAGTTTCCGATAATGAAAATCAAAAACTAGTGGGTCCTTAATTATCTACGTAACGAGTAGTTAATTTTAGGCTTTGGAGTCACTCAATTACGATACCGGATGAATGAGAAATTAATGCTCAAAGTGGATGGAAAACATGGTTAATGGGTGATGTGTCCTATTCTTAGGAGGCCACATCACCCTTATGGAGGAATACCACATTGGACATTTGGATATATTTAGCCACCTTATAAATGGCTAGAATGGACACTTTAGATGTGTCCTTGGGGCATGAGAAGTTTTTGAACGGGGGGAAGATCTAGAAAGTGCCACATGCGCACGCGCGCCGTTGCCACTTGCCCGTCCAGTCGGTCGGCTCGGCTTGGCTCGGGCTCGGGCTTGTGGCTCGTGTGCTCGTGGGCTGGGCCCGTTCCTATCTTTTTGAAGAAAATTTATTTGGGCTTTTGGATTAATTATTTTTTGTAAATAGTTAAAGGCTTCAGGCCTAGCTGCGCAGCGGCCCAAATGATCTCCTGTGCGTGCGGTCCTATCCAGTATGTGCGCGGTCCAGTAACGCATAACGCGATCTAAACGCGTTTCGTTTGAGTTTAAACAGGCGTTCAGTTGTTCGGTTACGGTTTAAATCGAACGGTTAATTTTTAAATGGTCTCCTCCGGTGTGTGATAAGATCAAACGGTTTTGATCTAACGTTGACGGAAAGGCAGCTTTGATCCAACGGATAAAATTCAAACTCACCTAACCGCCCAACCGAATGTGGTTTTCATCTAACGCTCCAAGTTTAATCATGTGAATCGGTTTTCCATCTAAAAGTTGTAATTTAAATCTCTCAAAACCGCCAGGAAGTTTTCATCCGACGGCTCTGGCTCATCTACTGTTTTGATCCGACGGTCACAGTTCCATCTGCGTAACTGATTCTCCAACCGACTCCCCTAATAAACAGGGCAAGGGGTGCGTTCTACAAACACACTCGCTCTAAGCATTCGTAGCATACTGCATTCGTAGCTTTAAACTTTTTGCATAACGTCCAACAGAAGTCAGGACACTCGAAGGTTCGCTGTAGTTTAAGTTCAGCAGTGCCGCTCAACTGAACAGGTACCCGTTGTATCCTGGGAGATGGTTGCTAACGCTGGTTAGGCACAGTATACCGAAGCAATACGTCTTAAGGATAGAGTTCTCGACTCGCCCCGGGTTTGGTTTATTTTACTATTTCCTTACGCACACACCGAACGACTGTGTCTTAGTACATGATTGATGATTTCTAACAATCTTAAGACGTATTCGATTCAATTAATTTCTGTACTGTTTTTTACGCAAAGCAGTGTTCATACTGATTTTCAGTCTGCTTCTACTCATTTCTTATATCCGATTCTGTTCTGATCTGTATGTTTTGATCGAACTGAACAGGAATGGAAAACGAAAGCTCAAACTCTGTTCAAGGCTTTAACGGTGCACACTCCGTGTCTGCACCTGACGGGACCAACAATATTGCTGCTGGTGTGCCGTTCAACACGGTTCTGTTGGCACCAAGCGGAGGGCCTCAGATGAATCCGGCTGCTACAGCTGCACACGTTGAGAAGCCGGAAAAGTTTGCTGGCAGTTTCTTCAAGAGGTGGCAGCAAAAGATGTTGTTCTATCTCACAGCACTGGAATTGACCAAGATGCTGAGCGAGGATCCGCCAGTGGTAGAACTAGTGGAGGATCAAAATTTGAACACGCATAATTCCTTGGGTGCCGAAGCATGGGCATATACGAATTTTTGTTGTTTGAATTTGATTTTGAGTTGCTTGGATAATACTATCTATGGCGTGTTTTGTACTTATAAAACTGCAAAAGCGTTGAGGTCAGCTTTAGATAAAAAATATCATACCGAAGATGTTGGCACGAAAAAGTTGATAGTTGGTAGATTTCTCGACTATAAAATGCTATATTCCAAAACTGTCATTTCTCAGGTTGAAGAAATACAGATGTTGGTATCTGAAACGGAAGAGGAGGGCATGACGCTCAGTGAATCTTTCCAAGTTGCGGCTGTGATTGAGAAGCTACCTCCTTCGGGGGAGGGAATTTAAGAGCTATCCCAAACACAAACCAAAGGAAATGAAAATGGAAGATTTGATTGTCTGGCTTCGGATAGAGGAGGACAATCGGCGTGCCGAGAGAAAGCCAACCACTCCGTCTGGTCAAGCCAAGGCTCATGTTGCTGAGGCGAGGAACAAGAAGAAGAATAACACTTTGTGTGTGAACATCAAGGGCAAGGAGATTGCAAAGAAGTTCACAGGTAAGTGTTACAAATGTGGGAAATCGGGGCATCGTAGCAGTGACTGCCGAAAGCCCAAAAAGAATCAGAATCAAACCAAAGCAAAAGAGAATCTGGTCGGCGCAATGGAAGATCTGAATCTCTGCGCAGTGGTGACCGAATGCAATGCAGTGGGGAATCCGTGTGAGTGGTGGGTGGACACAGGGGCCACTCAACATGTATGTGCCAATAGGGCAATGTTCAGTGACTATGTACCCACGACAAACAATGAACAAGCCTTCATAGGAAACTCCGACAGCTCGAAGATTGAAGGATCGAACAAGGTGGTTCTGAAACTGACCTCAGGACGGGAGCTGACCCTACAGAATGTGTTGCATGTTCCTGACATCTGGAAGAACTTGGTATCTGGCGCTCTTCTAGTTAGTCATGGATTCAGACTAGTTTTTGAGGCAAATAAATTTACACTTTCTAAGAATGGTTTGTGTTTGGGAAAGGGTACCTTACTGATAACATGTTTAAGTTAAATGTTATGACGATTGTACCCAAGAAAGTTGCGCCCACTGAGGCTAATAAAAATGTTTTCTCTTCTGCTTACATGCTTGAGTCTTCTTGTTTATGGCATTTTCCTTTGGGACATGTTAATTACAAGTCAATATAACGAATGATTAACCTTGACTTATTACTCAAACTCGACTTTAACAATAAAGAAAAATGCAAATATGTGTTGAAGCAAAATTGACCAAAGCGCTATTTCCTTCAACAGAACGAAACACTGACCCCTTGGATTTAATTCACACAGATTTGTGTGATTTAAAGTTTGTGCAAACAAGAGGAGGTAAAAAGTACTTTGTAACTTTTATCGACGATTGCACTAGATACTGTTATGTTTATTTGCTAAGTAGCAAAGATGAGGCCATTGATGCTTTTAAAGATTATAAGAATGAAGTTAAGAATCAACTTAGCAAACGAATTAAAACAATTCGAAGTGATAGAGGCAGGGAATATGACGCATCGTTTAATGAATTTTGTTCAGAACATGGCATTATTCATCAAATGACTGCATCATAGTCACCTCAATCGAATGGTGTTGCAGAACACAAAAACCGTACTCTAAAGAAAATAATGAATGCTATGTTGATAAGTTTGGGTTTACCTCAGAACTTGTGGGGGGAAGCAATTCTCTCCGCCAACGTCATTTTAAATAGGATTCCGTCCAAGAAGACGGATAAAACCCCATATGAACTTTGAAAAGGCTATAAGCCTAGTTTCAAATATTTGAAAGTGTGGGGGTGTCTAGCGAAGGTTGCTGTACCTAAACCAAGACAAGTGAGAATCGGGCCTAAAACAATTGATAGCATATTCATCGTCTATGCAACGAACAGTAGTGCATATTGTTTCTTAGTGCACAAATCATACATTCCCGAGATACATGAAAATGTTGTCATGGAGTCGAGGAATGCAGTGTTCTTTGAAAATGTCTTTCCGAAGAAAGAAAAAAATGGTGAAGAAGCTAGCACTAGTAAGCGAGTGCGTGAGACGACCCCTCAAGAGACTGAGGAACCTCGTCAAAGAAAACGAGCCAAAATACCAACGTCTTTTGGACCAGATCTTCTAACCTACATGGTAGAAAACGAGCCAAGATCTTTCTCTGAGGCAATGACAACTCCAGAAGCTCCTTTCTGGAAAGAGGCAGTAAATAGTGAGATAGATTCAATTCTTCAAAATCATACTTGGGAGTTGGTAGATCTTCCTCCAGGAAGTAAACCACTCGGATGCAAGTGGATTTTTAGGAAAAAACTGAAAGAAGATGGATCTATTGACAAGTACAAGGCCAGGTTGGTAGCCAAGGGCTACAGACAGAAAGAAGGCTTTGACTTCTTTGACACCTACTCACCAGTGACTAGGATCACTTCCATAAGGATGCTAGTGGCTATTGCTGCAGTCTATGATTTAGAAATCCATCAAATGGATGTGAAGACTGACTTTCTCAATGGTGAATTAGAGGAAGAGATTTATATGGAACAACTCGAAGGGTTCGTCGTTTCAAGACAAGAAAGGAAAGTGTGTAGACATGTTAAGTCTCTGTACGGACTTAAACAAGCACCCAAGCAATGGCATTTAAAGTTTGATCAGGTAATGATGTCAAACGACTTCAGGATCAATGAGTATGACAAGTGTGTGTACATCAAGAGCACACCAAATGCCTATGTGATAGTATGTCTCTATGTAGACGACATGCTAATCATGGGCAGTACTCGTGACGTCATCTTGAATACAAAGAAGATGTTAACACGAAATTTTGATATGAAGGACATGGGGGTTGCCAATGTTATTCTAGGAATTAAAATTTCTCGAATGGCTGATGGTCTTGTTATGTCGCAAACTCATTATATTGAATCTGTTCTCAAACGATTCAATATGTTTGAAACAAAACCAATAAAGACCCCACTTGACTTAAGTATACACTTAAGGAAAAATCGAGGAGAACCTGTAGCTCAATTAAAATACTCGCAGGTAATCGGGAGTCTGATGTACATAATAAATTGTACAAGACCAGACTTAGCTTGTTCAGTAAACAAATTGAGCAGGTTACCAGTAATCCAAGTGATGATCATTGGAAAGCTCTAAATAGAGTGATGAGGTATCTGAAATACACAATGAATCTTGGATTACATTACACGAGATATCCAGCAGTATTAGAAGAATATTGCGATGCAAATTGGATATCAGACAGTAAGGACTTGAAGTCCACCAGTGGATACTTATTCACTGTTGGTGGTGCTGCGGTGTCATGGAAATCCACAAAACAAACGTGCATAGCTCGGTCCACTATGGAAGCTGAGTTTATAGCGCTGGATAAAGCTGGAGAAGAGGCTGAATGGCTTCGAAATTTCCTAGAAGATGTTCCATGCTGGCCTAAGCCAATCGCTCCTATTAGCATACACTGTGATAGTCAGTCAGCTATATGATGTGCTCAAAGCAGCATTTACAATGGTAAGTCACGACACATACGTCGGAGACATAACACCATTAAACAGTTGATCTCTAATTACGTGATTTCTATTGATTACATAAAATCATTGGTGAATCATGCGGATCCGCTTACAAAAGGTTTGCCTAGAGATCGGATGTCGATTTTGACAAACGGAATGGGACTAAAGCCTATAATGCAAGAATCTTTGTAATGATAACCCAACCTTGTTGACTGGAGATCCCAGAATCTTGGTTCAATAGGACAACTAAATTATGAAGTTTCAGTTTAGCATTTACTCATTCCGACACATAAAAGTGCTGTATGCAGAGAATATTTAGGGTAAGCTAAAGCTTTCAATGATGTCCTATATCTTGATACATCAAGTGGAGTATGGCAGAATACTCTTGATAGGAATCACCTATGTAAGTGTGAAGTGGGGCCGCTTCTATGAGAAGTCTGGGAGGCAAGATTTCTCGAAAACACTTTCTGAAACCAGGCTGTTCATGGCCAAAACAAACACAACCATGAGAACCAAAAGGGTGTTAATGAAAATATTGTGTGAGTATCGTTGTCTAGGTTCACAACAAAGGCTGACTGGTTCAGGACATCAAGTCACTAATTAGCCGAGTGAATCCGATGGTACATCACGATGAAAGGTTCAAAGCCAGAAGGTACCTCTTCTGATGCAATATTTTCTTGTTTGACTTCTTCTTAGAGTCTGCATTTGCATTAATTTCCATTCATGTGGGGGATTGTTGGAGAATTAAAAGTTTGGGCTTTGGCCCATTAAGGAAGGTTGCAAAACTTGGTTTAGTAACATACTTTGAGCTTAATTATGATTAGTTTCCGATAATGAAAATCGAAAACTAGTGGGTCCTTGATTATCTACGTAACGAGTAGTTAATTTTAGGCTTTGGAATCACTCAATTACGATACCGGGTGAATGAGAAATTAATACTCAAAGTGGATGGAAAACATGGTTAATGGGTGATGAGTCCTATTCTTAGGAGGCCACATCACCCTTATGGAGGAATACCACATTGGACATTTGGATATATTTAGCCACCTTATAAATGGCTAGAATGGACACTTTAGATGTGTCCTTGGGGCATGAGAAGTTTTTGACCGGAGGAAAGACCTAGCAAGTGCCACGCGCGCGCGCGCACGCGCGCTCGCCACCGCCGGGCTTGTGGCTCATGTGCTCGTGGGTCGGGCCGGTTCCTATCTTTTTGGAGAAAATTTATTTGGGCTTTTGGATTAATTTATTTTTTGTAAATAGTTAAATGCTTCGGGCCTAGCTGCGCAGCGGTCCAAATGATCTCCTGTGTGTGCGGTCCTGTCCAGTATGTGCGCAGTCCAGTAACGCATAACACGATCTAAATGCGTTTCGTTTGAGTTTAAACAATCGTCCAGTTGTTCGGTTACGGTTTAAATCGAACGGTTAATTTTTAAATGGTCTCCTCTAGTGTGTGATAAGATCAAACGGTTTTGATCTAACGTGACTGAAAGGCAGCTTTGATCCAACGGATAAAATTCAAACTGACCTAACCGCCCGAACGAATGTGGTTTTCATCTAACATTCCAGGTTTAATCCTGTGAATCGGTTTTCCATCTAACGGTTGTAATTTAAATCTCTCAAAACCGCCAGGAAGTTTTCATCTGACGGCTCTGGCTCATCTACGGTTTTGATCCGACGATCATAGTTCCATCTGTGTAACCGATTCTCCAACTGATTCTCCTATATAAACAGGGCAAGGGGTGTGTTCTACAAACACAATCGCTCTAAGCATTCGTAGCATACTGCATTCGTAGCTTTATACTTTCTGCATAACGTCCAAGAGAAGTCAGGACACTCGAAGGCTCGCTGTAGTTCAAGTTTAGCAGTGCCGCTCAATTGAACAAGTACCCGTTGTATCCTGGGAGACGGTTGCTAACGCCGGTTAGACACAGTATACCGGAGCAATACGTCTTAAGGACAGAGTCCTCGACTCGCCCCGGATTTGATTTATTTTAGTGTTTCCATACGTACACACCGAACGACTGCGTCTTAGTACAGGATTGATGGTTTCTAACAGGACCTTCTGCCTTCGACGATCACCTGGGAAATAAGTAATCTGTTCTTGGAAAGTTACTGGTTGGTGAATGTGGTTTGGTGGCTATATTTTCCTCGAGAGAAGCTGGACCAAAGAAGAGAAAACTCTGGTGGTAAGTTCTTCACCTTCTTTTGAGTTTGAGTTTGGATTGGTTCTAGTTTCCTTCCTCATTGATATACTCTCTCTGTTCTGAACTGCAGTCAGGTTTGCAAGTTCTAAGTGATTTTCCGCTACCTTTCTGGTTGGCCATCTTTGTAGAAGGAACTCGTTCTACTCATGCAAAACTTTTGGCTGCTCAAGAGTATGCTGCATCAGCAGGGTTACCTGTTCCACGAAATGTTTTGGTACCTCGAACAAGGTGAGACTCTAATAAAAGGTAAATTTCTTATGTGGTGCACGATATGATTTCTTTTTCCATATAAAACCAACTGATACGCAGGTTCATATGTTTGGGAACCCAGATACTCATATTTGTGAAGATTGTGATTTTTTTTGCTTTTAGTGCAAAGACCACCTACAGTTGCAGTCTCATTTTTGAGGTGTACCAATCTTCCGACTATAGGATGATTTAAGTCCATTAGTACGGTTAATTGTTAGCTCATATCCGGGTTTTGTGCTTTGTTTGGACGTTTTTTATGATTCTTTGGTTGACCATTTCTTTTGCTTGTTTTTCTCTTTCGTTTTTGGACATTTCCATGTTGCACTATGGTTTAACTTCTACGTAATGTTATACCTTCTCTAAATAGGTGAATTGTCCATGATATCTGGAAAATATAAATAGAACAATACTAAGTGCATGACCAGTATTCCAATATTTTGAGGCTATTGTTATCTGATTATTCATCATCTTGAGATGATCTGGTTCCAGAGAACAAAAGCGACTATACTTTGATGCAACTTGAGGATATATTGTACATTGTGTATATTGGCAGGGATTTGTTGCAGCTTTGACTCAATGGCGCTCCTTTGTTCCAGCTATTTACAATATAACAGTTGCAATCCCCAAAAAAAGAACCTCAGCCTACAACGTTCAGAATCTTCAGAGGTCGATCTTCTGTGGTAAGCCAGCAACTCAAACTTTTGTACTAATGGATTCTATATGATGAAATCACATGTGCCACCAGGGATGCTGATTTCATCACGTGCCTACAGAGAAGCTAGTGCACCATGTTATCTTTTGTACTTCTCAAACAGCAGATTTTTTTTGCTTTCCTTTTCAAATAGCATACTTTAGCAGCTCAATTTACTCATGGGAGATTTGTTGTATGCTCTTGCGTGTGTACATCACCATTTTGAAAAAGTTTTCTTCCTAAATTCTGACTTCCCATCTATTGGAATACATCCTGAGGGAGAATGTAGTCCATTAGTGATGTGGCGCTTCTTTTGCTTTTTCTACCTTGGTTAAGGAAATTGCCATCTTACCTTAAAGGTCAGGTTGTCTAGGAGCATAGTTTGTGCATAGGCATGCTTTAACTGATGATTCCAAATTTATGCCAACCATGCACTCTCATACCGTTGCCAATGTAAAGCCTGATGAGCACATGGAGAAACAGACTTTTACCCACTTGAGCTCTTGGAGAAAACTGTTGGAGAAAAATTTGTAAATGGGTTTGTCCAAAGTTGGTGAGCAACATACTTTGAGCTTAATTAGGATTAGTTTTCGTTAATAAAAATGAAAACTAATGAATCCTAAATTATCTACGTAATGATTTTGAATCACTCAATTTTGATACCGGGTGAATGAGAAATTAATGCTCAAAATAGGAATAAAATTGGTTGCAAATTGGAAAATTGGTGATGTGGCTTCATGAGAAGAAGACACATCACCTTTTTGCAAATATACCACATTGGAAAATTGAAGGGAAAATGCCACCAAATATAGTGCTAGGAGATGCACTTTAGATGTGCCCTAAGGGCATGAGAAGTTTTTGACCGGAGGGAAGACCTAGAAAGTGCCACACGCGCGCCGCCTGTCCGACCGGCTCGGGCTCGTGGCTCCCCCGACCGGTTCTTATCTTTTTGGACAAATTTTCTTTTAAATTTTTCTAGAAAATAATTTACTTGATCCTACGATTATGATTTAATCCTACGATCTAACAGCTCAGATTAAGCTGTCAGTTTCAGCTGACTGATTCCTACCAGTCATGGGTTAATGGCCGATCAGAGGCAGTCGTGGGGTGCATGGTGAACGTGGGGGTAATTGGCCGATCAGTGCGGTCGTGGGTTGCCGTAACCTCCAAGATTTCCCTCTATAAATGGAGGCAGTGCACTGCTTCTGAAAAACACAAAAAATTTTCTTCTCTTTTCCTACTGCATTCGAGCATTCTGCATAAACTACTGCTGCATACTGCATACGCTGTTGCATTTCATCAATCCGAGAAGTCAGAACATTTGTCAGGTTCGTGGAAATCTTACGTAGTAGTGCCACTCATTCGAACTGTTAGCCGTCGTATCCTAGGAGACGTTTGCAATTTTCGGTGGGCACAGTATACCGGAGCAATTCGTCTTAAGGACAGAGTCCTGGACTCGCCTCGGTTTGCATCTTGAGCTCTTCTCTGTGTTGAGCTCATCTATGTGTTGAGCTCATCTTTGTGCTGAGTTCTTGAGCTCTTCTCTGTGTTGAGCTCTTCCCTGTGTTGAGCTCATCTCTGTACTGAGTTCTTGAGCTCTTCTCTATGCTGAGCTCTTTTTGCGATGAACTCAGCTCTTCCTGCGTTGAGCCCAGCTAGCTCTTCCTGCGTTGAGTTTAGATCTTCCTGCATTGAGCTCAGCTCATCCTGTGCTGTACAGAATGTCAGTTTCATTCTCTAATAAATCTGAGTTTGTATATGAGACAACAATCTTAAGACGAATTATTTGTTCTTATCTCAGTTCTGTACCGGTTTATTTACAGTATTCTATTTGTATACTAACTTCTTGTTTCTACATTTGTCAGAAACTGAAACATGATGGAGAACAAAAGCACTAATTCGCTCAATGCTATGCACGTTGGTTCTCAGGAACAGAACAGTGCTGTTCAAATTGCACCTACTGTTGCTGCGCCTATTCCTGCTCCTTTCCCTACAGTTGGACAGGTTGAGAAGCCAGAAAAGTTTGTAGACAGTTTCTTCAAATGTTGGCAGCAAAAGATGCTGTTTTTCTTGACAACGATGGGTTTGGCTAAAATGCTAACTGAGGATCCTCCGGAGGTGGTTCCAGTTGAAGATCAAAATTAGAATACGCAAAACAGTTTGATGGCTGATGTGTGTTGGATCGTGCACCTGAAATAAACACCACTAGAGGGGGGTGAATAATGGTTAGCAGAAATTACACTACAACCCTTTGTTAAAATCCCCTTTGAAAACAGAATCTGAGACCACCTCAGATTCAGAACCCGTTCTTGAAAAATTCAAAAATAATTTTACACAACTCCAAAAATTATTAAACTTTCCAGAATTAAACTTCAATGTGTTAAAAAGACTCTGTCCAAAAATAAGACAAAAATAAGATCGTTTGACCCTTCAAACAAATAAAAAGATTCAGATGGTCAATCTGGACAGAATTGGACAGAATGTTGCTGATTTTAAAAATAGTGTTTCTCTTTGAATAATCAACCAAAAAGATTGATCTTTATATAAAAATACTCCTTAGAATGTGTACATGAAGTTTTCAAAAGGACCTGACCTTAAACAATTCTTGAAAAATACAGAATTTAAGTTTTCTCAAAACTGGTCAGATTGCAGCCAGATTGGAGCAGTTATCTTGCAAAGACTGAAAGACTAACCTTCTTTTGCTCAAATCAAGTGATTCTTGTTGCAAATAAAAGATAACAGTCTGAAGTATACTCCACCAAAAATCACGAATTTTGAAAATGGTTAGCTATTTTTTCAAATCGTGAGAAGTTGTGTGAAAACTGCAGTAAAAAACGGGCAGAAAACAGAAATAAAGAAACAAGAGAAGAACACCGAGGATTTATCCTGGTTCGATCAATGTGACCTATTCCAGTCCCAAGGAACACCTTTCCTTGGATTTTACTATGAAATGAACACCTTACAACAAGAGCCAAGCTTGATCCTTGGGTTATACACCAACCCTACTCAAGGCTTGGATAATCACCTTCTAAGCAACACTTCGTTGCAACTCCTCTAACACCTATTGATGTTGCCTTATAAAGATGGCTAATCAATCTTACAAATGAAGCTCAAGAGGCTTGTAGCTCACCACAATACAACAAGAACACCTTTGCTACAATGAATAAAACAATAACAACAAGAAGATGAAGATGAAAGCTAGAGAATTCAACAAATGCTTGAGAGCTTCAAGTGTGTTTTATCTTCTTCACCATTGCCTCTATTTATAGTGTGATTTGAGCCTTAAAGATAAGAATGCACATGTGTCACCACCTTCATCATCAATTCCAAATGCCTTCTCATCATTGGTTTGCTTTGTACACTTGGCAAAATAAAACACAATGATTGGTCCACCTTGGCAACTCCATGCAGTCGAAATTTTCAACTAAAAAGTGACTTGGAATTTTCTTGAAAATGTGAAGATAAAAGCAAAGGATAATACTCCACTATCCCCTCAACTTCTTGGCTTGAGAATAGGCATGTGGGCTTGAAGAATTCAAACAAAATTCACCTTCAACATTTCAGCCTAGTAGCCGTTGGTCATCTTGCATATTTTCAAAATGAACTTTGATTTTCCTTATTAAAAATAAGAAAGGATAATACCACCAAATTATCCTCAACTCGAAGCACAAGAATAGGGCATGTGAGAGCTCCATTTGACTTCCAAAAATCTGCTGAAAATTCACCAAGAAAACCATATAGCCGTTGGGTTTAATTTTGAAAATTTCAAGTTGGTAATTTTGCCAACTAGCTCCTTTTTGGTTTGTCCACTTGTCACCAACTCATAAAATGAATACCACATCATGTCCACCTGATTAATCACGCTTTTGGACATACCAATATGTGTAGCAACTCAAATTTTTGAAGAAATAAATAGATAACAATTAACAAGATTATGTCAACGTGTAACACCGAAATTCCCCAATATTTCTTCTTATATGTCAAGAACATTTCTACACCTTTGATACCTTTAATATCTCTGAATAATGATGATAAATATCCTCTTATAACACATATAAGATGGTCTTCAAGAAAAAGTAGAATGTGACATCTTAAATCGTCACATATCCAACTATAGTCAATAATATCATCGGTTGAGAGAATAAGATATGAGATCACCATATAATCTTCAAAATAATAATAACATAGCTCCAGAATGAAGATAATAATGTGCTCAAGAGATTCCTTGAGTGAAAATACCGAAAATACCCTTGGGGGTGAAATGACCAAAATACCCCGATGTGAGAAAACTCCAGAAATGCCCCCGATGGTCAGAAATAATCACAATTCCACCTTTGTCATGATAACCAAGATAATAATATGCACTTGACATATCTCCACCATATGATGTTTCTACAAAACTCAAAATACCAAATTTTCATTTTTTGGTAAGTTGTACAAACTTCCAAGGCACGTTAGTCACAAGACAATAATAATCACCAAAAACACATAATAATCACATAATGAACATGTATAATTCATATAAAAATGAAAACAATCATTTTAACACATTTTAGAAAATTATTTCTAAAAACCCTGGACATCGATCGATCGAAGTGCCTCAGCTTCAGAGATCGATGTCTCACAGAAAGTTTCAGAGTTTGCCTCTGACCTACATCGATCGATCGAAGTGAAGGTTCGATGTACATCGATCGATCGATGTGTCTCAGGTTTAGAGATCGATGTCTCACAGAAAGGTCTTAAACTTTTCTGCCCTACATAGATCGATCGATGTGAGAGATCTATGTACATAGATCGATCGATGTGCAACAACCTGAGAGATCGATGTCAATTTTTCAACTTTTAATCACATATAACACCATGTGTGACATTTTTAAGTATTCACCACTTAAAATCATGACTTTGAAAATTATCCAAACATATTTCTCAACATTCTCCCCCTTTTGGATGATTTTCAAAATAACCTAACATGATTTTAATGTCATAACTTATAACCAAAAATTTAACCAAATGTTTTCAACTTTTAAATAGTTTGCTTCTCCCCCTCAACTCATACTCTCCCCCTTAACCTATGCTCCAAAATTTATACCAATTAAAACTTAGCATATGATTCATCATGACTTACCAACTAAAATCATGTTCTTATTCTATCTCCCCCTTTATTTTGCAAATCATGCAAAAGATAGAACTATGCAATGGTATCGTAAGTTATCATTCCTAATTTGGCTCGTAAGTTTTCAAAAGTGGCTTGATTAAGGGGTTGGGTGAAGATGTCAGCAATTTGGCGATCTGTTCTTATATGGTTTATCACTATATCCTCATTTTGAACATGATCGCGAAGAAAGTGGTATCGCACCTCAATGTGTTTGGCCTTAGAATAAAGCACCGGATTCTGGGAAAGATTGATTGCACTTGTGCTATCACAGAAAATTGGAATCTTTTTCATTTTAATGCCAAAATCACTAAGTTGCTGTTTAAGCCACAATATTTGGGTAGTACATAAACTCAAAGCAATATACTCGGCTTCAGTGGTAGAAAGAGCTACACTAGCTTGCTTTTTAGAAAACCAAGAGATCAAGTTGGTTCCTATGAATTGGCATGTACCACTAGTGGATTTTCTATCTAACTTGCAACCACCATAATCAGCATCACTATATGCGTGTAATTCCAACTTAGCGTTTCTATCATACCACAGTCCTAAGTGAGGTGTATGCTTAAGATATCTAAAGATCTTTTTCACTGCATTGCAATGCGATACCTTAGGACAAGATTAAAACCTAGCACACATACACACACTAAACATAATATCAGGTCTTGATGCAGTAAAGTATAACAATGAGCCAATCATAGACCTATAAAGTGTGTCATCAAAAGATTTACCATTTTCATCCTTATCAAGTTTGGTACTAACACTCATGGGGGTAGTTGTAGGTTTCAACTCTTCAAAACCAAACTTCTTAATCATATAATTGACATACTTAAGTTGGCTAATATGAATTCCTTGAGGGGTTTGTTTGATTTGAAGGCCTAAGAAGTAGTTCCATTCTCCTACCATTGACATTTCAAATTCTGACTTCATACACTCTTCGAAGTCTTTTACTAAGGTAGGGTTAGTTGAACCAAAGATAATATCGTCTACATATATTTGAACTATTAACAAATCATTATCTTTTCTTCTTAGGAACAATGTGTTGTCTATGGTTCCCCTTTGATAATTGTTTGCAATAAGAAAGTTTGCAAATCTATCGTACCAAACTCTTGGAGCTTGTTTCAAACCATATAGAGCTTTCTTAAGCTTGTAAACATGGTTAGTATTCTTTGGATCTTCGAATCCTGGGGGTTGTTTGACAAACACCTCTTCTTGGATGTATCCATTCAAGAATGCACTCTTGACATCTATTTGGAAGAGTTTAATATTGCTTAGACTTGCAATCGCAAGTAACAATCTAATTGCTTCTAGTCGTGCAACGGGTGCAAAGGTTTCTTCATAATCTATTCCTTCTTGTTGATTATAACCTTGTGCGACTAGCCTAGCTTTATTTCTTGTAATTTTTCCTTGTTCGTCCATTTTATTCTTAAACACCCATTTCGTTCCTATTATTGACTTGTTTTCGGGTTTAGGTACTAAGTCCCACACATTGTTCCTTGTGAATTGATTTAATTCCTCATGCATAGCATCTATCCAAGATATATCACCTAAGGCTTCTTTTACGTTCTTAGGTTCTAAGTGTGAGATTAAGCTATGTCCTTCAAGTTGACTTATATTTCTACGTGTTCTAACCCCAACACTTGGATCCCCAATGATTAATTCTTTAGGATGCCACCAATTCCTAGATTGACTAGGTTCACCCTCATCTTGTTCAAATGTTTCATTAGTGTGAACATTATCATATGTAATTGGATCATTAGTTGTATTATCTTCTAAATGCAAAGTTTCTTCATTTATTTCATCTAAGGGTTCATGCGTGTCTTGTTCAGGGGGAGTTGGTTCGAGATGATCAAGTACAGGCTCAAGTGATACATCATCATCAAAAATATTTTCAACATTTGTTTCTTGTTTATGTTGATGTTTATCACTAACTTCAAAGCATGCATTTTCGTTGAATTTTACATGTATGGATTCAATTATCTTTCTAGATGCAGGATTATAACACCTATATGCTCTTGAGTTAGTAGAATAACCAACAAATATGTATTCAATAGACTTTTGTTCAGACTTATCTAGATTATCCTTAGTATTCATCACAAAACACTTATATCTAAATACTTTAAGATAATCTATCTTAGGTTGTCTATTGTTTAGCAATTCATAAGGAGTTTTATTTAAATTCTTTCTTATAGTAAGCCTATTTATAATATAGCATGCACAACTAACAGCTTCAGCCCATAAATATTTAGGTAATTTATTTTCACAAGGCATTGTTCTAGCAACTTCTTGAATCGTTCTATTTTACGTTCAACAACATCATTGAGTTGTGGTGTTCTGGGTGGTGAAAATTCATGTTTGATTCCATATAGTTCACAAAATTTGATTACATCTTTGTTTTTAAATTCTACACCTCTATCACTTCTAATCCTTTTAACATTTTCTTCATAAATGTTTTCAAGTTGCTTAATAAGGGTTTCGATTGCTAATGAAGCATCGTCTTTGTGTGTTAAGAACAATGTCCATGTGTAGCATGAGTAATCATCTACTATGACACACACATAGTAGTGTCCACCTAGACTTCTTGTCCTACTTGGACCAAATAAGTCTAAGTGAAGCAATTCTAGTACATGACTAGTATTCACTTCATGTTTCGGTTTTAAGGTTTCTTTGATGTGTTCTCCTTTAATACATGTTTCACACATTTGAAAATTATCTAAGTCTAACTTAGGCATTTCTCTAACTAAATTCTTCTTAGATAATTTCTTAATGGTTGAAATTCCTATATGGCCTAATCTTCTATGCCATAAATTCACATCTAAGTCATGTGATATCAAACACTTAACCTTAGAATCTAACATATTATCTAAGGTAAGAGTATAAATATTACCATCTCTATTTCCTTTTAAAACTATTTCTCCTTTTTCATTTATTATATCACATGAATTGGGAAGAAAAGAGACATTGTAACCACAATCTATAAGTTGTGAATACTAAGTAAATTATATGAGAGATTGCTTACTAACAACACATTTCGTATTTGAAATGTGTTAGGGTCCCCAATTGTTCCTTTTCCAACAACTTGTCCTTTGTTGTTGTCACCAAATGTTACTTTTTCTCCATTCTTGATATGTTCAAGTTCTGTGAATAGTTTGGGGTTCTCCGTTATATGCCTCGAACACCCACTATCTAAAAACCATTTGGTTTTCAGATTCTTTGACTTCCTTCTTGCATTCCTTACGTTTTTCCTACAATGGAGACAAAGTTTTAGGTACCCTTTATTTGAGTCCTTGAATGTTATGGGCATTATTCTTGTTTAGATAACCCTCAGGTATCCAAAGTTGAACATACCTTTTAGGCACATTTTCAGCATGGTTAAAATAACAAGGATAAGCATATAGATGATTATTCCACGTAAATGAAGATGCATTGTTATACATGTCGCGCCATGGTTGATCACTACTATGTCTTGGCCGATTTTTGTAGTCTGTATAAGACATGTAATTTTGTTTCTTGAATGGCGCTATGTATGTATGTTCATATGAATTTCTATAAGATATATATGAGTGTTGTCTATACTTAGGTTCATAATAAGTTGTATGCATTTTATTGGGTCTAGTTGCATTTGTATACATGTAGGCATAATTTCTAGGTTGTCTAGATGCAAAGTTTGGCCTAGATGTATGTTTATGCGTGTGTATATTGGTGGGTGTATGTTGTATTTTTGCCTTGATATAAGTAGAAGAAGGTGTAGAAGAAGATGTAGCAGGCAAAGTTGATTTTGTATTATATGGCAACTTTGTACTAGATGAAACAAACTTAGTCTTTTTATTTACTTTTTCATTTTCTTCTTTATAGCCGGTTTTATCATTACCATACTTTTTTGATGAGATGAGTGTGCCTAACATGTTTATACCGGATTTAAATTGTTCTAACATTTTTTCTAAGTTAAGTTTAGACGACTTAAGTTGTACTATTTCATGTTCACAACTTTCTAACTTAGACTTTAACATATTATTTTCCATTTTTATCTTTTGTTCATCTTTCCTATATGATTCAATTTTATTTTCTAAAGAATCAAGAGTATTAGAAGACTCTTGTTTAAGAGATTCTAATTGATCAGAAAATTCCAAGTTGGACGTCTTCAACTTGTTATTTTCTTCAATTAGTTTCTTCTTTTCTTTAGAGAGCCTCTTACAGTGAGCATGCATTCTTAAGAACTCTTCATACATTTCATCAAATGTCATGTCACTATCAGAATCACTATCAGATGAAGAACATACCTCGTTGGATACGAAGCAGATTTAAGCTTCCTCAGTTTCGGATTCTGACTCGGATGAGTCGTTCCATGTGCTCACCTTCATTGCTCGTTTCCCTTTCCTTGCCTTAGACTCCTTTGGCTTTGTCATTTGTGTCTCCTTGTCCTTGGCTTGTTTATTATTGTTGTTATTATTATTATTTTTCTTCGTTGGACAATCGTATGAAATATGTCCTTTTTGACCGCATTTATAACACTTTAATTCTTTATTATACCATTTGTTTGTGTTATTTTTCTTAGATTGAGAAAAAGAAGAAGAAGAAGAATTACGTTGTCTATTCCTATTTGGACGTTTGAAAAACTTTCTAAGTTTTCTAGCTATCAATATCAAGTCATCGTCTAATTCAGTATCACTATTACTATCATCGTTACTAGCATGTGTTTCGGTTGTTTTGAAAGCTATTGACTTACCGGATGACTTAGACGATTCAGACTTTCGTTGATTTAACTTTACCTCGTAGACTTTAAGAGACCCGATCAATTCATCCATCTTGGTGATTGACTTTGTTTCCTCGATTGCAGTCTCCTTTGGATCCCATTCAGCAGGAAGGCTTCGTAGCACCTTTTGAACCTTTTCATTGTTCGAAAATGACTTCCCTAAAGCTTCAAGGAAATTGAAAATATTAGTAATCCTCAAATCCATAGATGTTATGGATTCATTCGGTAACATTTTGAAAGTCTCTAATTCAGTCATAAGCATGTTTATTTTAGACTCTTTAACACCACTAGTACTTTCATGCTTTAATACAAGTGATTTCCACATGTCGTGTGCGCTTGTGTAATTTGACACATATCCTGCTTTAGAAGTTGTAAGTCCATTCAAAAGTAATTGCATAGCTTTAGCATTAATGTACATTTTCTTTTTATCATCCGATGACCATTCACTTTTATATTTTTCAACCTCTTGAGTGACTCCACTAACTTGTACGACTTTCATTGGAATGTATGGCCCATCTTCAACTATAGACCATAAATCGATGTCTATAGCCATTAAGAATAGCCTCATTCTTAGTTTCCAATGAACAAAATTATTGCCATAAAAAAGAAGAGGGCGTTGTGTAGACATAGCTTCCAACTCACCTTTGTGAGAAACAATAGCCATTGTATGTACCTTGGATTTGAGACAAGCAGTATATAATGAATTGTTGTTTCTTGGCCTTGTATTGTTCGTATGGTGTTGAATCTTGCTTCTTTTGAGTGGTTTTAACCTGGCTCTGATACCAAATGTTAGACCATGCACCTGCAATGAACACCATTAGAGGGGGTGAATAGTGGTTAGCGGAAATTACACTACAACCCTTTGTAAAAATCCCCTTTGAAAACAGAATCTGAGACCACCTCAGATTCAGAACCCGTTTTTGAAAAATTCAAAACTAATTGTACACAACTCCAAAAATTATGAAACTTTCCAGAATATAACTGCAATGTGTTTACAAGACTCTGTCCAAATATCAGACAAAAATAAGATTGTTTGGCCCTTCAAACAAATAAAAAGATTCAGATGGTCAAACTGGACAGAATTGGACAGAATGTTGCTGATTTTGCAAAATGTGTTTCTCTTTGAATATTCAACGAAAAAGGTTGATCTTTATATCAAAACACTCCTTAGGATGTGTAGATGATGTTTACAAAAGGCCCTGACCTTAAACAATTCTTGAAAAATACAGAATTTAAGTTTTCTCAAAATGGTCAGATTGCAGCCAGATTGGAGCAGTTATCTTGCAAAGACGAAAGACTAACTTTCCCTTGCTCAAATCAAGTGATTCTTGTTGCAAATGAAAGCTAACAGTCTGAAGTATAACTACACCAAAAGTTACGAATTTTAAAAATGTTTAGCTATTTTTTCAAATTGTGAGAAGTTGTGTGAAAACTGCATTCAAAAACGGGCAGAAAACAGAAATAAAGAAACAAGAGAAGAACACTGAGGATTTATCCTGGTTCGGTCAATGTGACCTATTCCAGTCCCAAGGAACACCTTTTCTTGGATTTTACTATGAAGTGAACACCTTACAACAAGAGCCAAGCTTGATCCTTGGGTTATACACCAACCTTACTCAAGACTTGGATAATCACCTTCTAAGCAACACTTCGTTGCAACTCCTCTAACACCTATTGATGTTGCCTTATAAAGATGGCTAATCAATCTTACAAGTGAAGCTCAAGAGGCTTGTAGCTCACCACAATACAACAAGAACACCTTTGCTACAATGAATAAAACAATAACAACAAGAAGATGAAGATGAAAGCTAGACAATTCAACAAATTCTTGTGAGCTTCAAGTGTGTTTCATCTTCTTCACCATTGCCTCTATTTATAGTGTGATTTGAGCCTTGAAGATAAGACTTCCAATGTGTCACCATCTTCATCATCAAGTCCAAATGTCTTCTTATCATTGGTTGGCCTTGCACACTTGACAAAGTAAAACACAATGATTGGTCCACCTTGGCAACTCCTTGTTGGCTGAAATTTTCAACTAGAAGTGACTTGGAATTATCTTGAAAATATGAAGATAATAGCAAGGGATAATACTCCACTATCCCCTAAACTTCTTGGCATAAACATAGGCATGTGAGGCTTTGAAAGTTTGAAGAATTCAGCCTTTTTTAACTTTGTAGCCGTTGGCTGCACCCTTTTTCTTTCAAAAATAAATTTTGATTTTCTTTAATAAAATAAAAAAGGATAATACCACCAAATTATCCTCAACTCCAAGCACAATAATAGGACATGTTAGAGCTCCATTTAACTTCAAAAAATCTGTAATACATAGCCATAGCGTTGGCTATTTTTTGAAAATAGTCCAAGTTGGCAGCTTTTGCCAACTAGCTCCTTTTTGGTTGGTCCACTTGTCTCCAACTCATAAAATGAATACACCATCATATCCACCTGATGATACACATTTTGCAACATATATATATATATGTGTAGAAACTCAGATTTTTGAAGAAGAAATAAATAGATGACAGTTGACAAGATTATGTCAACGTATAACACTGAAATTCTCCAATATTTCTTCTTATATGTCAAGAACATTTCTACACCTTTGACACCTTTAATATCTCTGAATAATGATGATAAATTTTCTCTTACAACATATATAAGAGGGTCTTCAAGAAAAAATAGAATGTGACATCTCAAATCGTCATATATCCAGCTATAGTCAATAATATCATCGGTTGAGAGAATAAGATATAAGATCACCATATTATCTTCAAAATAATAATAACACAGCTCCAGAATGAAGATAATAATATGCTCAAGAGATTCCTTGGGTGAAAATACCATAAATACCCTTGGGGGTAAAATGACCAAAATACCCCTGATGTGAGAAAACTCCAGAAATGACCCGGATGGTCATAACTACTTATGATATCACCTTTGTCATGATAAATAGGATGAGAATACATTCTTGAAATATTTTCATCATGTGATGTTCCTACAAAACTCAAAATACCAATTTTGTCTTTTTTGGTAAGTTGTAGAAACTTCCAAGGCACGTTAGTCACAAGACAATAATAATCACCAAAAACACATAATAATCACATAATGAACATGTATAATTCATATAAAAATGAAAACAATCATTTTAACACATTTTAGAAAATTATTTCTAAAAACCCTGGACATCGATCGATCGAAGTGCCTCAGCTTCAGAGATCGATGTCTCACAGAAAGTTTCAGAGTTGCCTCTGACATACATCGATCGATCGAAGTGAGGGTTTGATGTATATCGATCGATCGATGTGTCTCAGGTTTAGAGATCGATGTCTCACAGGAAGGTCTTAAACTTTTCTGCCCTACATAGATCGATCGATGTGAGAGATCTATGTACATAGATCGATCGATGTGCAACAACCTGAGAGATCGATGTCAACTTTTTCAACTTTTTCAACTTTTAATCACATATAACACCATGTTTGCGTGGAATTATAGTAATTATGTTTGCTTGAGTCATATTTTAAGTTGTTTAGACAATTCGTTGTATGGACTGTATTGTACCTTTAAAACTGCAAAGTCACTGTGGATGGCCTTAGATAAGAAGTACCGCACGGAGGATGCCGGTACAAAGAAGTTTGTCGTTGGCAAATTTTTTTATTTTAAAATGTGAGACTCCAAGACTGTTGTTTCTCAGATTGAGGAACTTCAGATGTTAGTGGCCGAAATGGAAGAAGAGGGCATGTCGCTCAGTGAATCTTTCATAGTGACATCTGTGATTGAGAAGCTACCTCTTTCGTGGAGGTAATTTAGAAGCTATCTCAAACACAAGCGAAAGGAGATGACACTCGAGGAATCGATTGTTCGACTCTGTATAGAGGAGGACAACCGCAAATCTGAAAGAAAGCCAAGTTCGAGTTCTGGTCATGCAAAGACGCATGTCGCAGAGGCAAAGAAAAAGAAAAAGGTAAATCCTGTCGGAGTGAACCCTAAAGGCAATAAAGTTACCAAAAAGTTCACTGGAAAATGTTGTAACTGTAGAATTCAGGGGCACCGCAGTGTTGATTGCCATAAGCCCAAGAAAAAGTAGGAAAAAGCGAAAGCCAACCTTGTTAGCCAGATGGATGATCTGGATTTGTGCGCTGTTGGTAGCAGTAGGAAATCCTCGTGAATGGTGGGTGGAAACTGGAGCCACTCGACATGTCTGTGCAAACAGGGCGATGTTCAGAGACATGGGAAACTCTGATAGCTCGAAGATTGAAGTTTCGGGCAATGTGATTCTGAAGATGACTTCACGAAAGGAATTAACTCTGCGAGATGTATTGCACGTTTCTGACATCTGCAAGAACTTAGTTTCCGGAGCTTTACAAATCAGTCACGGTTTTAGACTAGTATTTGATTGTAATAAATTTATTCTGAGTAAGAATGGGGTATTTCTGGGGAAGGGGTACTTGACCGACAGCATGTTCAAACTTAGTGTGATGACTGTTGTACCCAAGAAAACTTTGCTCAAAGAGGCTAATAAGAATGCTTCTACTTCTACTTATATGCTTGAGTCTTCTTATTTATGAAATTTTCGTTTGGGACATATTAATTATAAGTTAATACAAAGAATGATTAATCTTGACTTATTACCCAAATTGAACATTAATAAAGAAAAATGTCAAGTCTATGTTGAAGCAAAAATGACAAAGACGCCATTTCCTTTAATAGAAAGGAACACTGAACCTTTGGATTTAATTCATACCGATGTGTGTGATTTAAAATTTGTGCAAACAAGAGGTGGTAAAAAGTATTTTGTAACTTTTATCGATGATTGCACACGATACTGTTATATCTATTTGCTAAGTAGCAAAGACGAGGCCCTTGATGCTTTCAAGGACTATAAAAATGAAGTTGAGAATCAACTTAGCAAACGAATTAAGACAATTCGTACTGGTAGAGGTGGTGAATATGACACACCGTTTAATGAATTCTGTTCAGAACATGGCATTATTCATCAAACAACTGCAGCATATTCACCTCAATCGAATGGTATTTCTTTGATGAGCTCAGCTCTTCCTGCGTTGAGCTCAGCTCTTCTTGCGTTGAGCTCTGCTCTTTCCTGCGTTGAGCTCTGCTCTTCAAGCGTTGAGTTCTGCTCTACCTTCAATCTTTGTAAATGGGTTTGTCCAAAGTTGGTGAGCAACATACTTTGAGCTTAATTAAGATTAGTTTTCGTCAATAAAAAATGAAAACTAATGAATCATAAATTATCTACATAATGAGTAAATGATTTTAGGCTTTTGAATCACTCAATGTCGATACCGGGTGAATGAGAAATCAATGTTCAAAGTAGGAATAAAAATTGGTTGCAAATAGGAAAATTGGTGATGTGGCTTCATGAGAAGAAGACACATCACCTTTTTGCAAATATACCACATTGGAAAATTGAAGGGAAAATGCCACCAAATATAGTGCTAGGAGAGGCACTTTAGATGTGCCCTAAGGGCATTAGAATTTTTTGACCAGAGGGAAGACCTAGAAAGTGCTGCGCACGCCGCCGCCGCCGCCCGCCGGCTCGGCTCATGCTCGGGCTCGTGGCTCGTGGCACGTGGCTCGCCCGCTCGGTTCTTATCTTTTTGTACAAATTTTCTTTTAAATTTTTATAGAAAATTAATTACTTGATCCTATGGTTATGATTTAATCCTACGATCTTACGGCTCAGATTAAGATGACAGTTTCAGCTGACTGATTCCTACCAGTCGTGGGTTAATGACCGATTAGAGCCAGTCATGTGGTGCGTGGTAAACGTGGGGGTTACTGGCCGATCAGTGCGGTCGTGGATTGCCGTAACCTCCAAGATTTCCCTCTATAAATGGGGCAGTGCACTGCTTCTGAAAAACACAGAAATTTTCCTTCTCTTCTCCTATTGCATACGAGCATTCTGCATAAACTACTGCTGCATACTGCACACACTGCTGCATTTCATCAATCCGAGAAGTCAGAACATTTGTCAGTTTCGTGGAGTTCTTACGTAGTAGTACCACTCGTTCGAACTGCTAGCCGTTGTATCATGGGAGATGTTTGCAACTTTCGGTTGGGCACAGTATACCGGAGCAATTCGTCTTAAGGACAGAGTCCTAGACTCGCCTCAGTTTGCATCTTGAGCTCTTCTCTGTGTTGAGCTCATCTCTGTGCTGAGTTCTTGAGCTCTTCTCTGTGTTGAACTCTTCCCTGTGTTGAGCTCATCTTTGTGCTGAGTTCTTGAGCTCTTCTCTGTGCTGAGCTCTTTCTGTGATGAGCTCAGCTCTTCCTGCGCTCAGCTCTGCTCTTCCTGCGTTGAGCTCAGCTCATCCCTGTGCTGTACAGAATGTCAGTTTAATTCTCTAATAAATCCGAGTTTGTATATAAGACAACAAAAACTAAGGACAACGATGGCCTTTTGTGGAGGTCCTCATTTAAATATGAATGTGAATTAAGAATTTTTACCTGTAACTGTTTGCTGCTATCTCCGAGACTTTAAATTCCACAACCATGTCCCTTGAATATGTTTCTTGCTTGACGTTGCATTACCAACACCAACACTATGCCTGCTTTAGACGAGACTGTCTTTTGTCGGATCTTCTGACTGGGTTTTATTGATGATGTTACGAGTTAGAAAACTCCACGCGGTGGTTATGGATTTGCTATTTGCTTTCTCCTTACTATATGTTTCTTTGTGACAAACAAATTAAAGTTCCACGAAATTTAGCATTGATTGACCTGCAAAATGTACTCCTGCAGGCTTTTTGTATGTGCACAACAATCAGAACAAACTCTATTTTTTCCCCATGATCTACATAGGAAAAGATTATTTGCATATACTTGCTCTAAGCTGTAAAATACATGTGAAAAATGGTCATGGTTTTCCTTTTATCATAAGATAGATGTTGTGATGGACCTTAGTCAAGTCCAACTCAGTGTAAATGTTTTTTTTCCCTGCAGGTTCATGTGCATATTGAGCGGCATTTGATTTCAAAATTGCCCGAAACTGCCAGTGGTATTGCACAGAGGTGTAATGACATTTTTGCAGCTAAGGTACGCGAGAAGGACATTCACGAGTTTGGTCTAGTCCCCTGTCATGGTTCTCTGACTTGGTTCTTTCTCCTTACTTGTTCTCACATAATGTTGACAATGTGAAAAATGTGAAGTCCTACTATTTTAATGGCATAAAACAAGATGTCCTCGGCACTTCCCTGCAGCAGGCAAAGTTGGAACTTTATCAAGCACAATAGTAACTATCATGCATGATTTGCTCAGTAAAGATTGCATGCTTGTCAATCAGACATTACCTGGTGTAACTTCCCATTCATCGTTCATTGCCACATCCATGTTGCAATGTAAGAATCATCTCTGATGTTGTTGAGTTGCCAGGATGCTTTGTTGGAGCGACATCTAGCCAAGGACACATTTGGGATCAAGGCGTGCTTTATTGGGAGGTGTTGGTATTTTTAATGTAGTATGCTAAAAAATGAGTGTTACACTTTATAGTAAAAGAAGAAAAAGGAAACTTTGAGAGGAAGAACTTAACCGAAGCAACTTGCACTCGGTTGTGTTCTCAGCATTTCAATTTATAGGCAAAAAAAAAAAAAAAAAAAAT
>AP025049.1:16283156-16300536 GCA_036186865.1 Eustoma russellianum
CAATCATATATGATATGCCGCATTAAAACCTTGTCAAGTAAAACCACCCTTATGGATAAAACCTTGACGAAGGAAAAAGCGTACATATTTATATGATTAGTCAGCGAAAAACGAAAATTGTACAAATATGTAGAAACGTATGCTGATGAACTACGCTGAGGTTGACCGAAGAGACGTGTGGTGTTGAAGCAGCTTGGCTGAATATGTATTAAATCCGCTGATGGCCAGTGATAGAGATCAAGTCCTCGTGCAACAGGCAAGAAACCTACGTAAGAACGGCTCCAAGAAAAAACCATAACCATAACATGAGGAAGGAAGGAAATCCATACCCGCTTTGCCCGTAGCCAGAGAACCACGGGCAACCACCAAATACGAATGACATATCGTCCATGCCAGCGCAAACGCCATTTACGTGGATGCAAGACATGCAGCAACACAAAGAAGTAGGGAATGTCATCCAAAAATAAGATATAAGGAGCTCTCATATATATAAAGCAACACAAGAAGTATAGAGAAACAAAGACATACCAAGGCTTCCTATGCCAATGAAGGACATAGGCAACCCGCAATAGTGATTGCGTGGTCATTGAAATATCATAACCGAAAAGCTGGAAGAGTAGCATCCATGTTAATAACTCCACGAACCTCACTTGGAAGAGCAGAGGTTGATATGTATGTCTTCATTCCAGATATGTGGAGACCATATTGCGCTAACAAATGTGCCGCAGTATTTGCCTCTCGCGGACAATAGCAGACTGTAGATGAATTTGAGACTCAGCAGATCAATGGCTCTCTGCACATCACTCAAGCAAGAACCCTGATATTGTAGGGGGTTTGGCAAGCATGTGTAATAACATGCGGCAATCTGTTTCAACCTACAACGCATCATATGTGACTGCATAATATAGAAGAGAGTAAAGCAAGGCCTGCAGCTCTGCCCTGATGGGAGTAACATGTGGAAGGGCGAAACAAATGGCAGATACAAATTGGCCAGTATCATCCCGGAGTACTGCACCTGCTGCTGCACCATGGCGACCTACCGTAGCATCCAAATTAACTTTCATTCGACCAGAAGGGGGTAATTTCCATTTGATCAATCTGTGCCGATGTACCCTTAAATGAGGAGAGAAACCGCAATCAATAAGGTTGGGAATAGACTCCACAAATTTACGATCTTGTACTGAAGCACACCACGTATATATATATGTATACGGACACGATCAAATAAACGATTATATGAAAATGTATTGTCTCCAAAACGGATAGACGTATACTCCTTCCAAATCACCCAGAGAACCAATGCTGGAACCACAGTTCGAAGATGTCCCCTCATGGAAGACGTTGAAGCTTGCCTCCACCAACAGATCAAGTAAGCCGTGATGGTTGATTGTCGTGGCCATTGAGCTGAAAAGATGACTGCGATCTCATTCCACAAAGCTTTAATTTCCTTGCATTGTAAAAACATGTGATCTTTAGAGTCCGATTGACTCAAACAGAAAACGCACTGTGAGGGGTAGATAGTCTGCCATATCCGAAGGTTATTCGAGATAGGCAAAGTCCCCAACCAAAGTCTCCATAAAACACTCCTTGCTCCAATGGGGGAAGAGACCCCACCATATAAACTTAGAAAATTGCATTGTAGAGTTATTCTGATGGTGTAGGGAGATAAGCCGTTTTGATAGTATATGTGCCAGTCGGATGTGAATCCCAGCTGATGCCATCGAGTGACTGAGTGACCTGTGTACTCATGTATTCATGAACCTGACAAAGCCTTTTCCACACTGCTGAATCATAGATATGTGCAGACACAGTCAGCCTCTGTCCATATTTTGCACGACAATATGTGGCCCATAGGAGTTGATGTGTGATATTTCCACCAAAGCTGTCCATCATACTCTTGTTGAAGGTAATCCAATTTTGGATACCAAGACCACCATTATTAGTCGGACAGCAAACCAGATGCCAAGAGATCCAATTATGACGATCATTCCATAAAAAATGTGCCATCTTCCTATTCAGTGCATTGATTACACTTTAGGCAATCGTGAACTTGCAATGAGATGAGTTGGAATCAAGGATAATACATGTTTGATTAAGGTTAATCTGCGTGCCATTGACAGTAATTTGGATGACCAAGCATTGAGACGGATGTCAAAGTGGTTTAGTAAAGAAGTGCAGTAGGAAGCACGATTAACCCCTTATACAAGTATGAACCAGAATTTGATGGGAAGCCCAACCAACCGCATGCCAAGCACCGAGCTAACTGCGGTCCAGCCACATAATTTCCCACAATCAGCTGACTCTTGTTAAAATTAATTCATTGACCCAAGGCTGCTTGTTATTATCTAGGAACTTTTGAAACGCCTTATATTTGAAATCTTGCCATTAAGAAAAACAAGGCAAATCATCTGCAAAACACTAATGCGAAACTTGTGGGGCCCGACCCCACATTAAAAACCAGTAAACTCACCCGGGTAAGGCTAGTTAAGGAGTTAAGGCCTCGAGAAAATACTACAGATGCCAAAATAAACAATACAGGCAATAGGGGGTCACCTTGTTTACCCTTCGTGTAATAGGAAAGAAGCCCACAGGTTTCCCATTGATAAGGTATGGAGCCATCTTGTAGCTGCCAATTATTTAATATAATTCTTACTATCTTTGCGTCAATCCAAACTTATGCAAGAGTTGCCGAAGGTAACCCCAATCAACACGATCAAACGCCTTTGACATGTCAATTTTTATCATTACTTGGCCTCCATGCACACGTTTTGTCAATCAATGAACCATTTCTTGGGCTAGTAAAATCTGAATCAGTGATACCACGGCCCTTTAAAAAATCCTCCTGCTCCTTCGAAATAATCTTAGGCAATATGTCTGAGAGTCTAGAAGCTAACAGTCGTGTAATAATCTTGGCAATAAAGTTAGTTAAACATATTGGTCTATAATCAGGAGAATGTTTGTGGATTCACAACTTTAGGAATGAGTGTGATAAGAGGCGCCGCCAGTTGATTTGGAGGTGGAATACCCAGAAAGAATTCCTGATTGCTTTATGCACATCAAATTAATTACATGCTAAAATTTACGATAGAAGGAACCAGGAAACCCATCCGGGCCAGCCGCACTTGTTGGACTTAGTGACCATACTGCTTGTTGTACTTCTTGTATGTCTGGGAATGGGCCAAAAGCAACACAATATCTTCAGCAGTTAGTACAAGTGGTATATATTGAAGCAATCAGAAGTGTTGTGTATAGGCTCTTTGGCAAACAACTGCTGATAGAAGCAAAGCGCTTCTTGCGCTATCTCCTCTGATGTTTGACACTCAATACCATTAGGAGTAAAAATTCAAGTGATACGTTTGTCTCCTTCTCTTGTCTTTAACTATTTGATGAAAATATCGAGTGTTGATGTCCCCCTCTTTCATCTACTTGACATTGGCTTTTTGCTGCCAAAACAGCATTACCCGATGCTGTTTTGTGTCAAAGTGCCATTTTCTGATGATATAACTCACGGTTTGGCAGCAGTGGATTGGCATCGTATTCCTTTTCACAACGGATAACATCAGATTCCGCAACAGAAACTACGTCAAAAATATAGCCAAACACGTCTTTATTCCATTGTTGAAGATGTTGTTTGAGCTTGCCTCAACTTTGCATAATAGC
The DNA here is from genome assembly GCA_036186865.1 of Eustoma russellianum. Taxonomy (NCBI): domain Eukaryota; kingdom Viridiplantae; phylum Streptophyta; class Magnoliopsida; order Gentianales; family Gentianaceae; genus Eustoma; species Eustoma russellianum. Next base: position 16,286,817 of record AP025049.1, read on the forward strand.
CTCGCATACCCCCAACGGTTTCATAAGATTGCCAACAGTGATTTTACTAACTTTGCAAAATCTGCATGTGAAGTCCAGACGTCTAGGTATCTAATGATGCAGTGGTGCTTGAGCTTTTAACTAAAGCCTGAAGATAGATCGGGCAGTGATCGATGTAGTGCGGCTAAGATGTTGATATGAAACCGTGTGAAAAAGCTCAAAAAAATCCGGTGAACAAAGATACCTATCCAGTCTACGCCATACCTTTCCCAATCCACGCCCATCACTCACATAAAATTAGATCCTTGATAATTAATGGATTGTAAAAGAGCAAAGCACAGAAACACAATCATTAAAATCTTGCAGAGATCGTAGAGAGGGCACTGGATCTACCCTTGTGTTCGTCCAAGACAAGAATGTATTAAATCACCTCCTAGAAGCACGGGAACATCCAGTTCCTGATTGCAATGTCTTTAAGTCATCCCATAAAGGGCGATGCGAGATCACGAGTGTAAACCATAACTAAAGATCAGCAGAAAACTTCTCCTGTGGGTATCCATTTAAAATACATTGAGTGATTTTGAATGCCTATACGATCTCTCTCCAAACGCATAAAGCAGCACTCCAAAATATCCAGATCTTATCCTGAACCACACCGAGGACGCTTGTGTAAAGCCAATTTCAGACGATAGAATTGCAAAGAAGAGGGCCGAACCTTATGCTCTATTAATACCAAAACTTGCAACTGATAACGACGTAACAACGATAATATACAGGGCATAGGACGTACGTATTCCACAGACATTCCATATCATAATCTTCATTGAGTCGATAAGCAGTTGAAAAGAGTTAGAGAGAGTAGACCTGGATCTTGTAACTGGAGGTGACAGTGGATCAATCTTATGTCGAGGACGACAAAGTAAACGAGGCGGAGGCGAAACTGGTCATCCAACACTTGCTCTGGTATATGGATAGTTGGAGCATCCGGAGAGGCGGTTGCTGAAACCATTGCCTGCATAATATCTTCGAGAACTTCCGTGACTACTGCAGCTGCTTCACAATTTGCGGCAACAGCAACCTGCACCTCAGTTGAAGGCGGAGGGATTTCACTGTCAAAGAAAGAATAGGCTGTGGATGATGCTGAAAGTCATTAATGAAACTATCATCCACTCCTTGCAGTTGAGAGAGATCCTGAATGTAAGGGACTTCAGTTGGCTTAGCTGCAGTTAAGTCTGGCGATAATAATAAAGGGTGATTCAGAAGCAACATGTTTTGAGCAGCTTGCTGGAGGTTGTTTTTTAGGAGTCCAACGCTGATCTGTAACCTTGCGCGTGAGCGGTGGGACACTGCTGTTGTCTGTGGATCTGCCATAGCCTTAGGAGGCACTGCAGATGGTGGCTTTCCACAATCTGCAATCTTATGTCCAAGCCTGCAACATTTAGAGCAATATGATGGCAAATCTTCATAAATTACCCTGTGAGCCAGCACTTTATTTAATGCTTGAATGAATACTCGCGAAGGTAACTCCTGTGAGACATCTATCTCGATACACAAACGAGCCACTGATGGATGGAGAGATTCAGCTGTCGCAGTAGTCAAATTTCATCGGGGTTCCCAGCATACGACCAATCTGCATGAGGGCAGATTTCTGATGAAGATGCAACGGTTAGGCCAGGAAAAGATACCCAAACCGGCACAATAGGCACATCGACTGTAGGATCATACGCCGGCGTCCATTTTGTTACCCGCATATATTTCCTTGCTATCATCCAACTTTGCCGTGCAAAAAAACGCAGGTAATCTTGTTCATGCTTGAAATGAAGTACCACATGCGGGAGTCCAGTAGACCCACCTGCACCGGTCCAGTAAATCCGATCCGATCAATGGATGATCGGATGACGACGATTGGCGGCTTGCCATACCAAAACGTGCCCACGAGTGAGAATTTAAATGGTGCTGCTAAGGAAGCGATTTTTTTCATCCGTAAAGGATATCATTGGGCTGCCCTTGTATTGTGTATCGGTTTCGGATCCATGTGCGTTGCCTCTGTCGTCTGGAAGAGGGAAGCAAAACTCTTCTTTGATGATGAGGCCGTAGGGTTTGGTAAAGGTTGCATGGCCGCCGTGAGGAAAAGAAACAAACTTTTCGGTGTGGAGAGGAATATGAGAATAAAGAGATAGATTAGAATGCGAAAGGAAGTGCCGTTGGTGTCGGCCGGCATCAGCCGGACCTCCACAGGTGCCGCGCCGCCCAAATCTCCAGAGAGGGAGATCATCTTCCTTACTTCATTATTATATATATATATATAGCGTGTGTGTGAAGATGTGAAGGGAAGACTTTCCATTCGAGTTTTTTTTGCCAAATAGCTCTCTCCAAATATGTCTTTATTTAATGAACTAGATAGTTCATCTCCTAAGCACTTCACCTAATGACCTAGTTTAGTTAATTAATCATGGAACCTAAAATAGTATAAAGACAACAAATGTTTTCCATATGATGTAAGCTTTAACGCTTCATGGCATGTTATACGAAACAATATGTATAAGCATGTAAAGCATATTATCACATAAGTATGTCAGGTAAACACTTAAATCATGCATTTTAGAAACATTGTAACATTTAAATCATGCATTTTCAAATCACTTAAAACACGGTTTCTCAACAATTTTGCTTAAAGAGAGCATGGACTGCCTTTTTGCTAGGGAGAGACTTGCCATCTTACTAAGAAGAACCCTCAGGGACTACCCTCTTTCAGAGGCATCAAACACCAGATAGACTTCATTCCAGGGGCCACACTTCCTAATAGGCCAGTCTATAGGGCCAACCCTGAGGAAACGAAAGAATTCAGAAGCAAGTAGAGGAACTTTTAAGTAAGGTCAAGGTGGAGAGAGAGTATGAGCCCTTGTGCCGTACCGGTGATAATAGTCCATAAGAAAGATGGAAGTTGGAGAATGTGTGGATTGTAGAGCCATTTATAAAATCACAGTGAAGTATAGGTAACCCATCCCTAGACTTGATATGCTCGACATGTTGCACAGTGCTAAGTACTTTACTAAGATTGATCTTAAGAGTGGCTACTTTCAAGTGAGGATAAAAGAAGGAGATGAGCGGAAAACGGCTTTCAAAACAAAATTTGGGTTATACGAGTGGTTAGTGATGCCTTTTAGGTTAACTAGTGCACCTAGTACATTCATGAGGTTGATGAACAAATTTTTGAGAGCTTTCATTGCCAAGTTTGTCGTGGTTACTTTGACGACATTTTGATCTATTCTAGAAGTTTGCCTGACATCTCGACCATCTAGAGGCTGTGTTTGACACGTTAAGGAAACAACAGTTCTATGTCGACTTTAAAATGTGTTCTTTTTGCATGGAGAAGGTTGTGTTCCTAGGGTTTGTAGTAAGTTCTTCAGGGATAGAAATGGACAAAGGGAAGGTGAAGTCCATCATAGAATGGCCCACGCCCAAAATGGTGGGAGAGATTAGGAGCTTCCATGGGTTGGCAAGATTCTACTGGCGTTTTGTGAAGGACTTCTCAACAATAGCCGCACCATTAGACGAGATTGTCAAGAAGGATGTTGGATTTCATTGGGAAAGAAGCCCAACAACAGGCATTTGACGAATTGAAAGTAAGACTCACCTGAGCCCTTATCCTACGATTACCTAACTTTTGATGACACTACTGAGATTGAGTGCGATGCTAGTGAGGTTGGGATAGATGCCATTCTTACACAAGGAAAAAAACCTATCTCATACTTAGTGAGAAATTAAAAGGCGCGTCACTGAATTACTCTTCTTTTGACAAAGAATTGTATGCATTAGTGAGATCTTTGCAAACTTGGCAGCATTACTTGCCACCTAAGGAATTTGTGATCCACATTGATCATGAAAGCCTTAAGTACCTTAAAGGCCAAGGAAAATTGAATAATAGGCATGCAAAATGGGTAGAGTTTATTTAGCAATTTCCTTATGTCATTAAATACAAGAAAGGTAAGGATAACATTGTAGCTGACGTATTGTCTAGGAGATACACTTTGATCATTAAGTTGTCTTAAAATTTGCTTGGTTTTGAGCACGTTCAGGAGTTGTATAAGGACGATACTGATTTTGGTTCCATTTACAATGCATGTCTTGAATCACCCTTCGGTAAGTTCTATTTGCTTGATGGATATCTGTTTAGAGCACAGCGGTTGTGAATACCGAAAGGGTCTGTGAGAGAGTTGCTGGTGAGAGAGGCTCATGGAGGTTTTTAACACTTTGGAAACACTAAAAGAACACTTTCTCTGGCCTCACATGAAAGTGGACATTGAAAGAATTTGTTGGAGTTGCATCACCTGTAAGCAAGCAAAATCAACCATGCTCCCACATGGACTTATACTCCCCTACCCGTTCCTTCTTCACCATGGGTGGACTTGTCTATGGACTTTGTCTTAGGCTTGCCTAGATCCCAGAGTGGGAAGGATAATGTGTTTGTTGTTGTAGATAGATTGTCTAAGATGGCACACTTTATTGCATGCAAGAAAGCCAATGATTGCTTCCCATGCTGCACACTTGTTTTTCAAAGAAATTGTACATTTGCATGGTATGCCTAAAACGATTGTGAGTGATATGGATACTAAGTTTTGAGTAATTTTTGGAGAGTTCTTTGGGTAAAGCTTGGTACTAAACTTTTGTTTTATACCATGGCCTATCCTCAAATCGATGGTCAGACTGAGGTTGTTAATAGTGTAGAGAAAAAGAGGTTTCAGTGATTACAAAATGCATGATTTAAATAACGTGTACTAAAGAAATGCATGACACATTTTATGACTTGACACGTTTTTGCAAGAAACCTGTCTTATATAGTTCATATATAATGTTGTCGTACTAACGAGCCATGAAGATTTAAAGTTTACATCAAATGGAGAACATTTGTTGTGTTTGAACTATTTTCAGGTGCCACAATTAATGAACTAAACTAGTTCATTAAGTGAAGTACTTAGATAAATGAACTAAGTAGTTCATTAAATGAAGCCATATTTGTAAAGGCACAAAGGCAACAATTACACTTCGGCAGGCGTATAACGATGTTAGACCAACTCGAGCAACACTTCTCTCACATAAATTCATTTGGTGGCATGGAATACCAAAGACTATCAGCATTTTTATTGGAGACTATTGAATTGCGCACTTCCTGTAGAAGATCATCTGAAAAAATTCATTACCGCCTGCCCCAGTATTTGTCCATTTTGCCATGCAGCTTCAGCTACTCTTCAGCATATGTTTATTACGTGCCCAACAATCCAACCAATATGGCAGAAATTATTGATATTACTTGACGGACCATATAACCTAACAATTACACTTCGGTCACATATGTTACAGTGGTGGTTATCATCTTCGGCTAAAACGCTCAAAGGCAATCTTCGAGTTGTTGGTCCCATTATGTTGTGTTGGTCTATATGGAGAATCTATACAAATCATATATATGGAGACGCAGACATACCGGTTACATACGTGTACAGCCTTGCCAGGCAATCTTGCTACGACTGGACTTCAGCCATGCATGGGAAAAAATTTGCGACATATGACTTTTCTCTCATAGCAGCTGGTTTATCTGCAAAGCTAAGGCCAAAATCGATAATCCCCTCAAATGGAGCCTTCCGCCATCAGGTAAATTAAAACTCAACGTCGATGCGTCAGCAACAAAAACTTATTCCTCAGCAGGTGCAATTCTTCGGAACTCCTTAGGACACATGATTGCGGCTCTTTCCTTTAGGCTGCCTTATATGACGCCCCTATGCGTGGAAACACAAGCCATATTGTATAGTCTCATGTTTTTTGGCCAATTGCATCAACAACTCACCATTAAAACAGACTGCCTCCAAGTCACACAGCCATCTACAAGCTTGACAGATTTTCCAGAATACCAGCAATTACAGCTTTTTCTTCAGCTAATGGGTAGCCAAATTACTTTCATCCCTAGGGAGATCAACATGGTTGCTCATCATTTGAGTCAATTTGCACGTACAACTCCGATAACTCGCGTATACACTTCTGCCTCCCAGCTGCCTCCCACGACACGTGGTTTTATTATACAGATGGGGTCCTACATACATTGCGGGTATAATGCTCATGGCACATTAGTCTGCATCGTTGCCTGTATTATTATGATACAGGCAACTCTGGTACATTTGGCCATTACTTTTACACAACCACATATGCTTTTTGATAGCAATTTATTTAAAATGTTGCCCACGGTTTTAAGACCAAGGGCAACATCGGTATGTTGCGGTGACCCATATGTTGTATTTTGGCACGCCAATATTGCATTGTTAGCTACTAATGTGCTTTGCCATACTTTCTTGCGAGGATGCCAATACCTATTAATCATTCAACCATGGCTGGATTCTACTATGAGTTGCATAAATGTATCGTCACACTGTACTACGTCCACAAATCTACATTGGTCGCAATCTTCCTTAAAGCAGACAAGGCCCTCACATTGCACGGGCACAAATTGTATAGTTGCCTGTAATATCATGCTACAGGCAACTCTGGTACGTTTGATCACGTCTTTTCCACTACTTCATATGTCTTTTCATAGGGAATTACTTCTATTGTTGCCTGCAGTTTTTGGACTAAAGGCAACATCGGTATGTTACACTGATCCTTATGTGATAAACTGCATCATCACTACCTTGAATGAAACTCACGTATATATCATGTTTTCTTGCGAGGAAACCTATATCTGCTTCTCATTCAACCATGGCGGAACCACTTTGTCCATCTCGTACATTTCTACAATGACTTCACAAAACATATTACTCGTTCAAGTTTACCGTGGTGGCAACACAACATATATCAGCACACCCCTTCAGTCAAGTCTTATGAAGATTGCACAAGCTACTTTTATTTTTACTTAGCTTTCACATTTAGCTAGCCTTATTCCAATCATATAAATATGTATGCTTTTTCCTTGGCCAAAGTTTTATCCACAAGGGTGGTTTTACTTGGCAAGGTTTAATGCGGCATATCATATATGATTGGAGGCTACTCATTATTGCAACTTTACACTTTCGTTTTTTGTATGATATACATTCTTGTAATATGGTTGCCTCCACCACAAGTCAGGAATTTATAATTTAATAAATACTCACTTTATTCAAAAAAAATATATTCAGATTTTTTTAAAAGGCACTATACACATATATTCCAACGTAATACCGACACGTTATATATTTTATGTACGTACGTTAACGTAACACCACTATATTCAGGTCTTATATCATATGATATAAGTCATGGTGATGACAAAATTATTACAACACATTACAACATTCTAAACTAAAAATTGTCGTATCGGGTGAATATCAAAACTTCGCCAACGTGTCACGTACTTGCCATATATAGATGGCCAGCCCCTACACTTCAAAAATGACAAGAAATTTCGTGGTCTACATGTTATTTTCATCCATCAAACCATTCCATATTGGCACACACACATCACCCCCAATTATGGCCAAATTATGGAGATTTCAAATTCAACTTTTTAAGCACATGGGGCGCCACTTACTTCAGCCATTAGAGCTTAATTTTCAAGTTATTCTATGTATATTATGTGTGACATAATATATATAACATGTGCAAAAATTTCGAATTCAATCAGAGAAAAATCGCGTAATCGACAAAAGTCGAAAATTCGGTTTCTACGAACACAACACATGGAACATTTTTAGCATGACATATGACATGTATCTAGACATTTTTTGCATACTCTATACATTCTTAGGTGTTCTAGAAAAATCAATTAAGGGCTGATTGTAATATACCATATGTGTATAATTATTGTGCACTATTTCATAATGTTCGCAAAAATAAAATTCATCGCATATACAAGCTACATCACACACCTAGATCAGCTTAATGGAGCATATGTGGAGCCTAGTTGGCATCTTGATTGGCGAAGAATAAAGTATACAGGGTTGGTGACATAAAGGAAGGAGCTACACAAGGTAATATTTCAAAATATGTTACATTTGTAACACATGCTGAAAATTTCAGAATGTGCATCTTGAGCTGGCCGAATTCTTACACATAAATGATGATTTATTTGCCTCTTCAATATTGATGGGTTGATTTGAAAATATTATGGAAATATTGTGATGATATTTGAAATATCACACATGCTGAAAATTTCAGCATATATTGAATATACTTGGCCGAAAATTGGTCTTAGAATTCAACATATTTGATTCTTCATTTTCAAGGAATTAATCTATAACCAACAGGGCAATATTTTGAATATGGTGTGAATATCACACATGCTGAAATTTCAGCATGTGAAAGTGTAGCGCCCCGCACCCGGGCCTCGTCCGGATACGGTGCACCCGCCGTACTTCACTAAGGAGAGTACAAAGCGTCATGCGTAACATGCGAAAATCCATAACATACGTCGTGGACTCCCATGCTAACATTCAACATGGTAGTAAAATTTAGGCAGAATTAAAACTTTTCAAATTAAACACGAAATAACTAAGTCCCCAAAGTAGAAGTCTCACAAAACATCATAGTCAAATTTCCAAAGAGTTCAAACATAGTCATAATACAACCATCTCGGCAGCACAAAAGTCCTTTAGCTTAGCCCTCTTCATATCTCCTCGCCTATGGATATGGTACCCTCGACTCATCTTTGATCCATTTTATCTTGGCATTATCTGGGGGAAAAATAAAGTGTGAGTGATAAAAATCACCCAGCAAGAATACAATAAACGACCATGAAATACGTAAAGAGTCATAACATGAATGTATTACCCCAAAAACCTCAATAATCGTAATTCATACCTGATCTTAAATCCTGAGCTTGCTTGACGAATAAACGACCATGAAATACATAAAGAGTTATAACATGAATGTATTCCCCCAAAAACCTCAAATAATCGTAATTCATACCTGATCTTAAATCATGAGCTTGCTTGACATTTGGCTTAAGCATGTTTTTAGGTAATGCTATACCAATAGTAACTTATAAACATTAACTGTAACATGCAACATGTCCTCATGATCGTGAGTTATGCAATATGCAATGCATGATGTCATGTCATGCCATGTAAAAACATCATTTTGGTCCCATACAATAACGTGTCATAGAAACAGAGTGTCAGATCAATTAACCCCGGATCTGAGCGGGTCCAGAACAGATATCAGATCAATTAACTCCGGATCTGAGCGGGTCCAGAACAGATATCAGATCAATTAACCCCGGATCTGAGCGGGTCCAGAACAGATATCAGATCAATTAACCCCGGATCTGAGCGGGTCCAGAACAGATATCAGATCAATTAACCCCGGATCAGAGCGGGTCCAGAACTGTTAGTGTATGTGCCCTAGGCCATGATTTGGATATTTATGTTATGCATTTATTATTAATAAAAGAGGTTTTATTATCATTATTGTTGGTTAGTATGTTACACAATTTTGATATATGTCCCTGATTCATTATTATTATGGAGATAAAATAATTTATAATCAGTATGAGTATTGATTTGATAATCATGAGATGATTATGTGTATGGTGATACGAATCAATCTCATAGATACTTGTTAGAGAACAGTGTATTGGACAGACCCATCATGAGATTGCTACATGGATTAGCGTCATAAGTAAATCTCGTGATAGTCATGTTTTAATCTTTTGACTTGAGATTGTCATAGTTTCCAACATAAGGACTATTATATTTTGACATGATCAAAACGTTATCCGTAACTGGATAATAATAAAGGTCATGATTGAATGTGATAGAAATTATGTAGAGGATATTGAACAATCAAGATAGAATTTGTCCCTCTCTTTTGAGAGAGATATCTTTGGGCCCCTCGATTAGTGAGACTGTGAAATGCATGGCCGTACTCAAATGAATTGATAGTGTGATCAATATCATATGTTTTATCAGTCTACTTAGAAATCGAGTAATCATATGTTTGAACTATATAAGTATGACGCTGACCATGACTTATGTTCAAACTAGATATCGTGTGACAAAGGGATTAATGCATGTACTATTATTAGGCTAGTTGGACTTTACTCGTATTAATTGGGTAGTTGTAATGCCTTGCTAGAGGCCAATTACGACTTGTTGGTTTAATAGAGATTTAATCAACTGCCAATTAATATGGGCCTATCGGGTCACACACAAGAATGCGTAAGGCTGAGATTAATAATATTAATAATATTAATATTGGATATTAATTATTATTATTATTATTATCGTTTTTAATATTAATAATATTAATATTGGATATTAATTATTATTATTATTTTCGTTTTTTTTGGTGATTATATATACATGTGTGTTATCGGATAATAACGAGAGAATCCATATTTGATATGGATTTTGAATATCCTGATAGAATCCGTATCTGATATGGATTTTGATTGGCATCAACTAATCCGATTAGGACTCGGATTTTGATGTCTATGTACGTGTATATATATTTGTGTATCTCGTATACACTTGACACACGAAAATACACCAAGCAATTAGAAAACGAAAGAACAGAAAACAAAACCCTAGAATCGTTTTTGAGAAAAACGAGTTCTTCAGCCGCGCCGTTTGAAGAGCTAGCACTCCGGGCGGAAGCGTTCGTGTGGATACCGACAGAGGGTGATCGTATTTTCGCACCTCTTCCATCTGCAGATTTCGAATCTACGGAGGTATTTTTTTTTGTTTTTTTGTCGAATTAAACGAACAACATGGATCCTTGGTAGGAAATCAGAGATCAATTTTTGTTTTCCGCTGCGCGTTTTTGCAGTGATCTCGTTCGATTTCCTAACAAGAACATATCATGTCATCAGACCAATTAACCCCGGGTCTGGAGTCGGGTTAGTCACATGCTTGGCCGGCAAAGGAATCATGAAGCTTTCTTTAAAAACATGGGACCGTAAAAACCTTTCATGCATAACTGAAAACACTTTTCACTTGAAAAGACTTGCTTGCATAAAATTCATAAAATCGGTTTCATGATCATACATGATACATGCAGTGATATGCAATGCAAGTCATGGCATGAATAACATATTAACATGCATGGTTCGGACTTAGGGAAACCCTAAATTCCTATGTCATACTCATAAGTGGACAAATTAACCCTATTTAATGTATTTCCTTGTTCAGCCTAAATTTCAGCTTTAGTATATCAACTTTGCGTCCGTGATTACCCTCCAAAACGTTAGGGTTATCCTAACTAACTTTCGTGATTTATTCGTATGTGTCTTGGGGATTTGTCATAAAATTTTCAGATTAGATTGATAACCATAAGGGCTCATTTAATTACTTTTCTGAAACGGTTTAAGTGCTGAAACTGATCTGACCAACATTACTAAAAATTTAATTGCGGCGAATCCGTAATTCGTTTTCCAGAAATTCTAACTCGCCCAAGTCATAAACATGTGGAACTAGTATCCTACTGCAATTTAGCCCATTTTCATATCTCTAAGTCCTCTTTCTGAGGCCTGGAAAGTCGTTACTAATTCCAGGTTGGCTCCAGTAATTTCAGTTGAGCAGTTTTACCACATAATTCATTAAAAATTAACCATAGCTCATTTTACCAAAATTCCAGCTGAAATCTCTACTACCCACATGGGGCTAGGTGTGTGCCAAAAATCAGATTTATTGAAGGTCCACAAGGTCCACTTTTAATTCGTTGAAGTCAGTGGACAATTCTGCTCAGCGCCAGAATTTTCTACTGGAGCAGTTTTACCGCGTAATTTCTTAAAACTAATCCTTAGCCTATTTTAACGAAATTCCAACTCATACATGTCATAAACATGTAAGACTAGTATCCTACCGAAAACTAGCCTATTTGCATGTCCCTAAGATTCATTTTTGAGTCCATTAACTCGTTACTTAATTTCTGCTCTGTTCCAGTAATTCCCATTGAGTAGTATTACCAATTAAATCATTACAATTAATCCACAACTTGTTTTACCATGATTCCAGCTGGAGTACTCACTGAACACTTGGTATTGTTATAATGCCAAAAATCAGCTTTATTGAACCACTACAAGGTCCTTTTTCGAGTCAATCAAAAAGAGATGCAGTTCTGCTCAGTTCCAGACTTTTCAGTCTGAGCAGCTTTACCAAATATTTTATTAAAAATATTCCACAACTCCTTTTACCAAAATTCTAACTTTTACCTTTTCTATACACACAAGGCTATCCCCACACCGAAAATCAGCTTTATTGAATGTCTACAAGATCTCTTTTCAAGCCACTCAATACGCTACTCTATTCTGTCATGTTCCAGAATTTTCAGCCTGAGCAGTCTCACCAATTAATTTATTAAAAGTTAACCATAACTTATTTTACCAAAATTCCAACTCTCAGCTCTGCTATACACATGGGGCTAGCTCTGTGCCAAAATCCAGATTTATTGAAGGTCTAAAAGGTCTGGTTTTAATCCGTTGAAAATAGTGCTCCATTCTGCCTAGCTCCAGAATTTCCAACTGGGGCAGTTCTACTAAATATTTTATTAAAAATAATCTGTAACTTTTTTTAACAAAATTCCAACTCTCACTTGTGCTACACTCATAAGGCTAACTTGGTACCAAAAATTAGCTTCATTGAAGGTCTGTAAGGTCAGTTCTTAGGCCGTTGAAGATGCCATCCCATTCTGTCCAGTTCCAGTGGTTTGCCATTTGTTCTTCTATTCAAGTCAAGGGTTCATCATTCATCTTGTCCTTATGAAATATATGATTGATTACCACTTACCCTCCATTGTAACATAAATGTCCAGGTTGTATGCTTACAATAAAGTCATCATTTCATCATACTAAACAGTTTGTAGATAGTAATAAGGCAAGGGTCATTTATGCACCAAAATAAGTGTTCATCTTTGAGACAATACTCACCTCCTTTTCTTTTCTTTAGGCCGAAACTTAGGGGATGCTTCCATCACATTTTTCAGCATATAATCAAGCATGAAATCATGTTCAAGATTCATCTTAAGCTTACCTTAGCAACCATTTCGTAAAGCTCTTATCCTACACATGCATACTTTTCCATGGATCTTCTAAGTTTCAACAAGAGTCATTCTTGCCTAGACTCACTTAGTGGCATCATAAATCATCTTAAAAACAGCCTTGAATCTTAATGCATGAAATAAAAGATTCCATCTTTGAGAGAATAAGCCACATGCAATGCATTGTTCTTAAGAAAGCTATGAGATATAATCTCAAACTTATGATATTCAACTAAAGATTAAATCTTAAGAACTTCTAGTCATTCAAATCACTAACTCTTTAAATAAATCATGAGAGATCATTGTACACTTGCCTCTTCATGCTAAAGTTCTTGTCTTTGCTTGGTTATGGAGTGAATTGAGTTGAAATCCACTTCCTTCTTCACTCTTGGTTGCACGGTTTTGATGGAGAGGAAAGAAGAGGATTAGTCTTCATTCAATAGTGAAAATAGGATGTATTTGAGGCTAGAACATCTTACCAAAATGAAGCTTGAATGGAGCTTGAAATGGATTCAAACCACCAAGATGTTAGCTTCTCCTAGTAGCTTGCCAAATCTTCATCTAGTGACCATTTTGGAGGTCACGTTTTTGGTCATGAAAAGGGAGTATCAATGTGAGTTTCATTCTTTGAAATATAGAACTCACTTAGAAGATTCAACATACACTTACCTAGATGAGTTCTTGGAGCTTGAAGATGAAGACTTCTTTGAGTCTCTTAAGCCTTAATAAAAACGTATGGAAGCTA